>PYHW01009577.1:2567044-2584930 GCA_013186435.1 Turdus rufiventris | reverse complement strand
CCAGGGGGAAGAGTCCAACATTTCTTACCAAGATAAAACCAGAGGTTTTGGGACACTAAGGGAGCCCTTTCTCTCGGGTTATTTTTAACTTTTGCAAAACTCAAAACTCAGTGGTCAGATTCCAGCCCCACAAGTTCTAAATGATATCATGAATGAACTGTGAAAATGTTGGGAAGGAAAATGTGTGTCCCCAGGCTTTTTAGCTGTCTCTGAAAGGAAGAAAAGAGACAAGATACAGAATTCCAGCCCTGAACTGCAACTCCGTGATGTTCTACATGATCCAGAGTTATCCTGGGTTTGTCATTGATGGCTTTTTGAGCAGTACATATCACACAAATCATGCTTGCTTGGTCATCCATGACTTCTAAAATATGAATTATTAAATCTGAAATTGCCAGAAAATCTTCCTCCCCTTGCAGACCCAGCACTCTGTCATCCCTTCAGCTTCAAGCCACTGTTATTGTTTCCTCTGCTCTTTTTCACCACTGATTTGCAGATGGGCTGACTGCAGTTTGAGGAGTTATACTACACTACAAAACAAACATGGAAGAGTTTCTACGCAAATTTGTAAAACATAAGAAAAAAACCAACAACAAACAAACAAAAAAACCCCACAAATATTTTCTGTGACAAAGACATCTGGTCCAGAGCAATCCCTGCACAACCGAACGACTTCCCTGCAAGCCTCTCCACCACTGCTGTCTCCAGGAGGAGTGACAGAAACACCAGAGAGCAAAATCAGTATTTAATTCCAGATTCCTGCTTCACCCAGAGGCTACACAGACAACAGGTAGTCCCCAGGTTCCTGTTTATGTTTTCCTTAGGAGCTGACAGCCATTAATAATTCATTGCCCAAATCGCGTTTGGGTGTCACGGTGAGCGATGTCACCTTGAGCAGCACCACGGAGAGCGACTCCCAGCCCAGCCTTGCAAGGCCTCATTCTGTCTTGCTCTGCACCCGTGATGAGCTGTCAAACCCAATTTCCTGCCAGCTCCTTGTCAGAGCTGTGCTTGATGTCAGATATCAAACAACGCCCTTGACGCCTCTCCCTCCGCCTTCGGGGGAGAGGGTGACATTTGTGGGTTTGCATCAAACAAAGAGAGCTAATCCACCAACTGCTTTTTTAAACAGTCTGTTTACAAACCAATCCCGAGTGATTAAGTACTAAATAAATCTGCAAACAGCAGAAATTTCTGCTCTTTCCGCCCTTGAACTACTTTCCAGAAAGTTGGTAATCAGCGGTGGTTTTGTTCTGATTATAAGTTATTGAATGTGATCGTTTTGCATATAAATTCCTCTCTACTTTTGAATTTAAATATTCTTTAAATGGTGCATTCAGTGAAGCAGACTCCTACATTTGCCATCAACACTGCTGACAAAAAATATCTTTTAGAATAGCAGTCTGACATATTTTCTAGGAAGTGAAAGCATACTTTATAAAAAGTGCACTTTTCCATGAATTATGTCAACACCCTTATAATATTCCAAATAGTTCTATCCTCTCTGAAGTATGACCAAGACATACCATTAAAAAACCCCAGCAGCCCTACCTTATATTCAAGATGCCCAAGGGGATATATTAATCCTACAAACAAATGCACCCTGTATCTGTGAAAAACTATTTTCAGCCCTACAACCATCTTGTGAGACACAGGCACAGACCTGCCCATGGAAGTTCCCATAAAAAAATGGAATATACAGAGCTCACCTGTGCTCTACAAAGACCTGTGTCTACTTTTTTTCAGATTTCTTTTGTTCCAGCTTCCAGGATATAAATTGTTACTGCTTTATTTCTGTATTTACCCAAGCTTTTATAAGAATCTAAGAAAAAAATGCTAAAGATCCCCAACAAAACACTAAACCACATTATTTTGTGCACTCTCCCATTATTGCTATTTAAGATTTGCTAAAGAATTTGGGTTACATTAATTTTTAAGTGTATTTAAGTGATTTTTAAAAATCAAATTAATGAGCCAATTTCTACTACCATTGATTTTAAAAAGACCAAAAAAAAAAAAAATCAAATGAATAGCTTTTCAAATTTCACATAAGTAATTGGAAACACCAGCTTAATAAATAAACTTCAGGAAAGGTGTTAGAAAAGAAACGAGTAGAGGCAAAGGTCCCCAAAATTTACTGGAATTCTTAATTTCAGAGGCATTAAAAATTTCTCTGTGGAAGATTGGATCCCTTTGGCTCCTGCTGCTCCATGGACCTGGTGGTAACTCCAAAAAGGCAGCAGCACAAAATATATATATATATATATATTTAGTTCTGGCCCCAGCTCTTGTTTTCCTTTTCCTTCCAGCCACGTAGGTGAAGGGGTTTGGTGTCTGAAGGAAGTTCTGAGAGGGTGAGGCTGCTCTAAATAGGGAGGGGAGGAACTGAGCCAGCCCTGACCCCACGGCACCTCTGTGCAGGGCTGATCCCTCAACACGCGATAAAACAGCCACTGATTTTAAAAAAAATGGGTATTATAAAAGTGCTAAAAGGAAAGAATAAGGAATCAATGGCTTTAGGTGAAGATCTTTCTGGATTCTGCTGGCTGGAACAAAGGAGGCATCGCCAGAAATTTCTTTCACAGAGGACTCCTTTGTAACATATTGCAGCACTGGAGCTGCCCAAGTGTCTCGACAGCGCTGTACTGAACAGATTTGACAGCACAGAGCAGACTCACAACTTCACTTCCAGGGAAGCTGTGGCAATTCACCCCGGCTGAGAACTCAGCCCAAGTTTAGAAGACCTTCAATGAATCACTTCTAATACAGTGCAGATGTAGCAGATGTATCTCTGCAGGATTTCAGACCAGGCTTTGGGTATAGAGAATTAGTTACATTTCATAATGACATTATTTCCAGATGTCTGAAAGAGATCAGAAGAAACCCAACATCTGTTGAGGGACCAAAAATACTGTGTACTTTTAAATATGCAGCAAGAAATATATATCAAGTTTCAGAAAAGGAAACAATTCCTGGGAAAGCTATGCTAATAAAATGCACAAGATTTTCAAGAAAATGTCTCTAGCACAAAGTTGTTCCATACTTGAGAGGAAAATATGAAGTTTCCTTTAAAAATTAGGTTGGCATTTTATAATAACAAAAACCACACAACTGTATAAAATGACTGGAACACCTGGGATGAGACTGGAATACAAAAGGACAAGGACACAAAACCCCCTTTCCATTTCAGTGAGAGGAATTACAGGTGAAACACCAAGCACCTCCTGACCCGAATCACCAAACTCCACAACTGAATTTTGTCCTTCTCCAGTGCACTTCTAGGGCAGTGCTCAGGACAATGCTGATCATTCCACTTGTCTGAGACAACTGGCATTCAAAATACATTTGGAAAATTAACAGAAAAGCAGAAAAACCCCTGAGAGGTCTAATTATAAGGTAACAATACATTCCTCTTGGACTTCATTTATGGATAGATCCAGAGTACTGAAAAATAGGCTAAGCCAAGTTTTCCTTTGGAAGAGAATCCTATTAAATGAATAATTAAGAAGTCTTTCATACTTTCATGCCTACATTGTGCTAATAAGAACTGGTTTCATGTAGTAACTCCAGAGGGAGTCACATGCTGACAACAGCTAAAAGCTTCATAAATACCAGTTGTAACACTTCCAGTCGCATTTTTGATGTGAAACAGCTCAGAAGTGCAAGAAAACCATGATGGATGCGCACTTGGAAAGTGGAGGGCTAAGATTAAAGAGAACTTTTTTCTCCAAGTGAGACGAATCAAGAGTCAAACACTGGAGGTAGCTTCAGCTTTATTGTGAATTCTCCAAAGAAAATCTAAGCAAGCTTTGCCTTTTCATTAATCTTATTTCCAGATGATGCCCCTGAGCTGTTTCTGGGTGGCCTTTGCTGGAGAGATTTTGAGGCTTGAAAAGTTCTCTTAGGTATGTCCAATATGAGCTTTAAGCAAATAACCAGCTGACATATTTTAAGAGGTGACCTAATTTAAGATCCCTTGTGAACCATTAATTAATTCATCATGTTGATTTATTCCATCCATTGCCTCCTTTGTCTATTCCCATTACTTCCTAAGAAAATTAAAAATTCTTTTAATTATTAAAGACTAAGGAAGACTTATGAAGCCTTTAATTTATTAAACTATTTCTCATGGATTACAAATACATCACACACGAGTGACTTCTCTATAAGAATTCCAACAGTAAGAAAAGATTCCAGAATGATCCTCTCAAAGACTGAGCACAACCTCTATTACTGATTCACACCACTGTTCATGAGATGCCAGCTGCAGCTTTTCCTCTGGCTACAGCTGAGAATTCAAGTTTATTCCATGCCCCTGTGATGTTTTAAACAAGGTCCAGCATGTTGTAGAACAAAATATGTATTTCTGACTTTTCACTAACCATGATACATTACTAACCCTTCAAGGAAACAACTCTGTGAGCAGGCTGAATTTTGGAAGCACAACTCACATCTGCTGCTTATGTTCCCAACCTCAGCATGTTCCAAATTTCATTCACTTGGACAGCAAGTGCTGTTTGAGGGGTCTCTGAATGGAGTGCAAATGGGTCTGGGATTTCTCTGAGCTGCTCGTGAAAAGCTCCCAGAGGTGAAGAATTTAATTCTTCTGGTAAGGCAGCTGCTGCTGCTATGAGCTGCTTCCAGGCAAGAGAGAAGCAGAAACCCAGGGCAGAGCAGAACCCACAGGAGCTACAGCAGGTTGTTCTGTTTTCCTGAATGTCTCTGTATAGATACACAGTGCAAAAATATCTGCTCTGAATTTACCCAGCTGTGGGGCTTTAAATCCCAAGCTTAATGAGATTTAAATTTTATAAAATAGCCACAGCATACAACTACCATCTTTTCATTAAATTACTGCTTTGCATGTTCAACACATTTTCTTTTCATAGGGCAAATATAACCCCTGAGATAAATTTCCAATCAAGGGTGTTATGTTATTTTTATTTTTTTTTTAATTAAAATGCTCAATAGATTAAATGATGGTCACCATTCTATGAATTTGGCTTTTCTCTGTTCTTCAAATTTGGATTCAGATACTTATAGAAGTTGCAGCAGCCCAAAAATCGAGGTGCCATTATAAAGGGAAAGATTCCGACAATCAGGAAATCAGGTAAAGTTTCTAACAGACTGAGAGAAAGTTAATATTCACCTAAGAGCTTATTTTAATGCACAACAAAGTGAGCTGTTTTTTTAAAAGACCCAAAAACCCCCAATGCTCTTTTCCCTTGCAGTTCCCATGGCACTTAAATGCTGAAAGTCTGTGAAAGATTTGTGGTTTAAGATTGTGTGTATATATATATATATATATATATATATATATATATATATACACATATATATATACATATATATGTATTTATATATGCACGGTTGTCTACATTTTCTCTCCCAAATTAGCATGAGATGATTCCGTGTGGTTTGAAAGTAAATTTGGGTTTCAAAATAACATTAATACCTCTATATAACCTCCCTTATTTGAAATAACAAACCTTGCTTGGAGTTGGCTTGTTCAACTTTTCTCCCACTTTTGCAAAACCTGACAGCTGCTCTCAATAAATGAGATATTTTCACAAGGTACCAGGCAGATTTCTTACTTGCAGCTGCCTTTGGGTTGGGTTTCAGATATCCCAGGCCACCTCCTGGACCGGGGCAGAATTAAATAAGAGATGTATGTAAAATAAACCCTTCTGTGACCCACATCAAATCCAAGTTTTGAGATCATCGATTTCCCACCACATTCACTTCAGACCAATCTGCAGGGCTACAGATGTAGGGGGTTTCATTGTCAAACACTGGCATTCATTTTAATAACTTCCAAATGATGCTCTTGTTTCTTAGGGAAAAGGAATAATACTCCCCAGCCTGATTCAGTTATTGTTAATTTAGAGCTGGAGTAAATCTTTGCAGCATGGAAATGGATGTCTGTATTTTTATTTTATTACACATATTAAAAAATGAAAATATCATGATCTGTTCCAACATTTTATCTGGAATATCTTCAAAAGTCTGTTCTTTGGTGGAATTAGTCCTAAAGCTTCCCAATGACTTAAGTTTGTTTTTCCCCTGCGTGCCATGCTGGCACTCTGCCATCCTGTTCAGCCTGGGATTTTTTTCTTTTTCCAGCTTTGCTTTTTCGAGCAAAATAGAGAGATGTGAATGTAAAGAAAGCAAACAAACTCTTCTTATCCAAAGCTGCATTTTGAAGCACTCAAGGGGAATTAAAAAATCACAGCCCTAAACATTAATCGATAACCTTCTTAATAAGTATAATTTAAGTTCATTTCAAATCCACTCCAGGTAGTTGCAGGTTGCCACTCTTGGCCTTTTCTCTGCCAGACTGAGAGAACTCACCTTTTTTTTTATTTATTTTAACTTTTATTTTAACTTGTTTTATCCTTATTTTGTGTATCTTTGCTTTGCCACTCATGACACAAGCTACACCAAACCCAGGAGCTCTTCACAGCCACAAATGTTTGTAGTCACTATCCAACAACACAGAAAAGGGCAACATTTCAATCCCAGTGGTGGATATTTCCACCATTCCCAATATTCCAGCTGGAATATACTAGCTGAGGGACAAAAGTAGATGTTGAGGCTGAGAATACCTCAACAGGAACACTTGCAGCAAAACCAAAAGGAATTAAAAGCCATTTCTCCTTTGTTTCTCACAGCACTGTGTAATGTGACGTTATTTGATTAAGCAGGAAAAGCTGCATCCCTAAAAGTGAAAACCAGAAGGCACTAAAAATACAAAGTTATTCTGAATATACTTAAAGTTCTTTGAACTTGTGGAGATCTCCTGTTGAATTCAATTGTCTCCAGAAATGCCCAGCCATGGGCTGAAAGAGCCTGGCACAGATCAGACTTCTGTATAAGATCTAATGATAAAGACTTTGGAGATTTCCCCTTGTCACACTCCACACTGTAAAAACAAATTAATAAATTAAGGATGTCTTCATGAGATATTTAAAAATGTTATTTTCTTCTAAAACAGTTCCTGTTTAATTAAAAAAAAAAATAAAGGGGATGATAAGTAAGCTATGATTTTGTACACAGCTATAAACAACTGTTGGGTTTTTAAATATAACATAAAATATATCTGGCAAGATTAACCCCACAGCAGCCTTGCTTGGCCTCCAACAGCGAGCAGGCAGACAAACAATGCAGCAGCAAAGTCCTGCCAGTCCTTTACAAGGGCTGGAAACACCAGCAGGAAATTTGTCCTCAGCAGATAAAGAGAGGAGCAAGATGCTCAGGGGTCTTCAGGGCTGGTTTCCCCCATAGCTCTGAAAATGTCACAAGCTCTTTTTAAGATTGTGCTCCTAAATTGTGATTGACTGATAAAGAAATCAAGGATATTTAGGGATTATTCAATTCCAATTTAGAAAAAAACAAAACAAGTAAATAACTCTGCATCTCAGTCAATACAAATTTTTAAATATAAGGATGTGGTTTTTGTAAGAGAATGGCGAGATGCTGACTTGTTCAAATTATTAGGAACTGAAGTAAAATATTTGAGAACTTCTGTAGCAATCTCACAGATGTTTCAGGAGGTTTAGCTGTGCTGGACAAATTCATTGGTAGGATAAGATGGAAGTTTTTGATATGCCTTGAGATAAAAATCACATTGTAAACAGCAGAAATATTTCTCTTCATCTCTCTTTAGCTTAGGAGTCTGTGTGTGAGCAGAGCTTCTGCAGGAGTGCAGAAATGCTTTTGAAGAGCAGGGAAGCAGCTCAGGCTCCCCCAGCCAGCAGTAATTACCACAGCAGCTCAGGAACCTCAAAGCTGAGGATTGGAATGGGCAATTTTGAAAATTAGGGTTCATCTTGACTTTTCCTGCACAAATTTCCTCAGCTACATTGATATCCCACAGCCTGCCCTTGTCAGTGAGAACTGGAATTTGCTGTGCAGAGAACTTCACGCTCCTCTTGATTCCTGTTCAAGATAAACAATCAGCACCTCCAAAAATGACCATCCCCATTTTCCCAGCACATGTCAATGGATTTCCAGATTTTCAGAAATAAAAGCAGCCTCATTTCATCTTCCATCACTCTCTGACTGGAATATAACAGCCCCAGAGTCACTTGAAATTTGGTGTATTCTGCTCCTAAGCACTTCTTTATGACACTTGAGTTTATGGTCAGCTCTGCAAAGCTGGTAACTCACACAAGTTCAGCCATTCTGCAATGACAGACATCATAAAATATAAAATATTTGTTCATCATAGGAATTTTATATTCTATAGTTAATGTTTTTCTAACTCAGCAATTCATTTTGCTGATTAAAAAAAAATCTTATTGGTCTGGTAAAAGTTAAAATCCAGAATTAAGTATTTAAAATATGAGTCCCTAAGACCTTAATTTGTATTAATGCTCCTTTCTTAAAGTTTTTGACAGAATTCCATTCATAATGAAATGTTCAGAGATAATTATTTCTCTTTCTTCTGTGTGAATTATGAGAATTATTTATATACTCAATCTTAATATCACAGCTTCATTGCCTAATAGGAAAAATCCACAGGATATGAATCATTCTGAGAAAGAATTAAATTTTTTTCTTCTGTTTTAAATAAAAAAAAAAGAGAGAGAGAGAAAGATGAAAAGATTTCTAATGACATAAAATTCACAGTGCTGCAGGCTCTGCTCGCAAATCAGAGCTCTTGCCATGTAACCCAAAGCTCTGGTTCCTCCTCCAGTCACCTCCCCGCAAAGCCATAAACTGCAACGCTGTAATGATTCCTTGACGGAATGGTGGGGTGATAATGAGGTGATCGGAAAGTTAAATTATTAATTGAAAAAGGTAAAGAATAAGTAATGAGAGCAGCAAGCTCCTTTTTGTGCAGGGCTGGTCTGGAGGCCATGGGGGGTGCTGGAATTCCTGACATCCCAAACCCATCCAGCTGCTGACAGAACAATGGGCCGTGCACAAAGCTTATTACAAATTGCAGATAAGCTGTAAAAAGCCATAAAAATTTCTCCTGACATTTATTGCCAGCCAGTAGCTCGAGGATGTTGATATATATTGATAACAGTCTGCTTTGTGACATTTTCAAAGTTTACTCCTAATTCACTTGCAGAATATGCAAATATATTTTTTTTCCTCCAAGTCATTAAGTCGCTGCAATATCCACCTGTATTTTAATGGGTTTTTACCTATTTAACAGATATTCTTCCATGTGTTTTATAGGCTTATCCTGCCAAAAATAGCTTTTCTAAGGAGAAAAAAGGTAGATTCTCACAAACTTTCAAGTTAGTAATTGCAACAAGTGTTTACAGATAGTTTTTATGGCAAGCAATAAATAAATGTTACTGCATAAAACACCTTGAGACAGAAGGATATTTTATATACACCAGTACATATCTTTACATGTGCATGCAGATATTTGTGATATTTTTAAACAACATCATGACAAGCTCTGAACACCCTTTACAAAGAATTATGGCTGGGAATGGGCTTTATTCCTTCTGAGCTGTCAAACAAGGAGACTGAACAAAGGTGTTTCTTTTAAGTATCATTAAAAACACTGAGGGCAAGGTTTTACCTGTGTCACACATGAAAATTCTGCATTTACAATGGGTCTCATTGTACTAATCCAGTCACAGGTTTATTATCTACGATTCCTTTAGGAAATGTCACGAATCCACAGAATGTCCTTGAGCTTTAAATCTTGCATTTTGATCTTTGATTTAGCAGATAAAAGATATAAACCTACATTTATCCAGGCAATTCCTCAGTGGCTGTACATCTGTAATAGCCCAGAAATAGCTTATTCTAGTCAGCATATTGTATAAATTAGGATCAGTAACTTTTGTTTCAAAGGACTTTGCTTTTTTAGGCATAGAGACAAAAATATTTGGTCTCAGAATATTCACTGGGGTTCCACACTTCATTTCAGAAAGCCACAACACACACTTTCAATATGTCATCTGTTCACTTCTAAACACAAACATAATGCCCCCAAATTGTATTTTTTGATCAGCTGCTGCATCAGTGGAGCTCTAGAAGATGGAGAAGCTGGCTGAGCAGCAAATGTATATTTAAAATAAATTCTCCTGAGATAATAGTGAATTGAAACTGGAGACAATGAAACCCAGAGAGTTACAATGTGAAATATATCTGTGAGGTTTTGTGCAACATCTTATTAGAAAACTGATTTCCTTTCTGTTATTTATATTCCACATAGTGTTGACAGGTAACCAAAACTGAGGGAGAAGAGTTTGGTCCCAGAAAACCAGAAAGGCAAAATAACAAATCCTGTTACCTGCAGCGTTGTCTCTCCAGAAAAATCCCTCTGTGCAAGACCAAAGGACCAAATATATTTGTAAAATGCTTCTTTTTGCAATAAATGTATTAGCAATGCTTAAAGGAAATCTTCCTGGGGGAAGAAGAACAGCTAAAAATTGAATTCTGACTGGATTCAAAGGGAAACACGAGTCACTCAGCACCACCAAATCTGCATTAATTAGGATCTTTTAGTGCTTAGCTCCACTGGGAGCCACCAAACACGTTTGCTGCTCATAACCCACAAGAAAAATCCAGTAAAACGAGCAAAGGTACAAAGAAAGGGAAATGAAAACAGAGCACTCTGCCCCAAATGAATTAGCCCCAGATTCAGAAAACCAAGTTGTAATTTAGGATAACACCAAGAAGCAAAGGGTTGCTTTGAACTCCCCGTTCTAGGAGATGTAACAGGTCCTAGAAACTGCAAATAGGCCAGAATCAAATAACTTAGAATGTTAATAGAGATAAGAATTATGTATTTGCTTTGCTTTTGATTTCAATCTTGTCATAAAAATCCTGACACTGAAAATTGCCCAGCAATGCCTGGAGCTGGGGACTAGAACAAACACGTAAAACAACACAAATAAACCTCCACAATGTATCATTCCAATAGAAAACGTGAACAAAAGAGAGTAAAAAACACAAGTTGCTGTGATAGAGGCAAACATTTGTTGCAGTAAATTGCTGGGGCTTTCACAGCAGCAATTTTCAGGCTACAGAAGGACAATGTCATGTTCTTTCAGATACAAGTGTTGGAGAAAAAGGCCTTTCTTGCCAAGCAATGAAATGCTTTGTTGGAGAGGCAGGGGAGCATCCCCAGCCTGCCACTGCTCTGGGAGATTTCTCACTCTGTATGGAGCTCTGCACTCACTGCCAGAGCCATTCCTGCCTTTCATTAGCTGCTTTTCCATCTTCCACATGCTGAAAATCACCGAGAATCAAGCCTGAAAATGTATTTACATCTCGAAGGTGCAGTTTAAAAAAATTACTTTCAAGAAAACCTCCCCATTATTTCCCATTTTGCTTCCAAAATATGGCATTTTTAAGTTTTGTCCCTCCTCTGTCCATAATGTTTCTACTTCATTTACATTTGAAAAAAACCTGATACAAACACCTCTGTGGCTATTTGAATGTTATGAGAACTTTCCTCTCACCCCCCAATTTAGTAATTTGGTCACACTTGAGGTAAGACGAAAGTTTTTAAAAGTAAAGGTAGAGAGGATGCAAAATTAATGTTGTGGCCAGAAATACCCCTAATTAATTGCTTCAGAGTCCCATTTCACTATTAATAGTGTCAAAGCCTTATATATCGAGCCTTACACTTAGAAAAAGAATTTTGATTGCCATAATTTTACTCAAAACTCTAGGAAATGTTGAGCTCTGTCTTCATCCGGGTCCCAAGTATTTGAACTCCTCTAACACAATATTGAGACTCATTAAACCAAAGCCAGCCTGAGGTGGATGCCATATCTAAAACTTCCCCTTCTTCACCCAATTTTGTTTCTTACTCCTGTTTCTAAATTAATGAAAATTACAGCAAATCAACACTTTTTTTTTTTTTTTGTCTGATATCCAAGAAAAGCTAAAGGCACACAGAATATTTCTACATCGTATTTTGAATATTTTTATTCCAAACTGGAAAAAGTTGTTGGAATATGCAATGAAGAGATATAGGTTTATTTCAAGGAAATTCTGTTTGAAATTAGTAAGCTTAATAAAACTATTTTCTAATTTGAAATGCCAAACCCTTATAGTGCCCATCTTTCATAGCACTTAGAGAAAAGCAATTGTCCCACACTTTCTAAATTTAAAAGATGTTTTAAGTGACTGAATTACAGAGTAAACTTTCTTATTGGGTAGTTCCTGATGCCTTGGAATTGCTGTCCTAATTCAAGGGACTACACAGCACATCTGAATTTTATTGGGGGTGAGTTTTCAAAGGTTAGGTGTCACAGGAGGAAAGGAAGATTTTTTTCTTAGACAAAATGTGCTATAATACATAATATACAACAACTGTTCCAGTTTGAAGGATTCCAGGTTGTTCATTCTTGGCTCTGCTTCTGCAGACTTTGCTAAAGCCACATAAAATTGCTGGTGGGTATTTTATAATATTTACTACTGCCACTAAAGAGAAAGCTGGGCCACCTAAATAATTTTATTTATGAGCACAGAAACAATTTTAAGTGAGGCAGCAGTGCTAATTCTTTGATTGCAGAATTGTGTGCTCCAGAAAGATTTCATTCTGAGGTCACAGGACCAAAGCACGTCCAGGCTACAAACAAACCCAATAAAGGGATGGGACAAAAGTGCCAATATTTGCACACACACAACGTACACATGAAGGGACCAAAACACTCAGCTCATATCCCAACACACTGTTAGGAATCTTGGGAACTGGAATAATTAAAGCTGGAAGTTCTTGCTTGTATGCTTATCTCAGTTGACAAATATCGAATTCCTCGTTTCCCTGGTCTGTAACTTCAGAGATGTGTGAAATAAAGGAAGAAATAAACCCTTTTCTAATTTAAACATTGAGTTGATCATGGAGAGTGCATTGATTGCACTGTGGTATTAATTAAAAATTACATTGTTTAGTGTCAGCCATCACAAGGCACTTTGTTTAATAAAACAAATTTAAGCCACTTGGTACAGCAAATGCACAGGGAAGTCCTTACCCCATTGTTTGAGGTAAAATGCAGTGAAATCATGGGCCAAGTATCATCCATTCTTCTTTAACTCAAATGGATCAATAGCAAAAAAAAAAAAAAAAAAAAAAAAGGCCATTTTCAATGGGTCTGGCTCAATGTAATTTTGAAACAAACTCACCCTTCATTCCCTTCACATTCACTAGGTAGGGCTGCCATATTTGCCTTTATTCTTTTTAGAATTATGCCTTATTCTACTATTATTTTTAAAAATCATGTCTTATTCTACTGTTATTTTAGCATTAAGTCTGATATTTGATCATGCTGTGAGCCTGTTTTTCCATTTATCCTGATAAAAGATTGCAAAAGCAGAGGAATTATGTACCTTTGGTAATGAGAGCTGGCTCTCAGCAGAACATCACCCCACTGTAACCTCTAAAGCAGAATCAGTGTATTTTGGGTTCTGGTTGGAACTCTACAGCTTAAAAGATGTAAAAAAACCCAAAAAACCCCCAAAAAAAACCCAAAAAACCCAACAACAAAAAAAAACCCAACAAAAACCCAAAAAAACCCCCAAAAAAACCCCAAAAACCAAAACCCCCCCATAATTAAAATCTAAAGAAAAAGCAAAATCCAACAAAATACAGAAAGAGGAATTTGTAAAACCTGTGTTTTTTGCCTATAGTCCAGCAAAACTGGAAGAGCACTGGCAAATGACACTTGTTCTTACTTTCTGAGATATAATCTTCCAAATTATTTGTGGTTTAAGCTGTTTGACAGCCAAGGAAAAGTTTCCTGGGCAGGAACCAGTGCACTACAATGTTTGGAGGGGAGTGAGGATTGTGTTTCTAAAGTTACCAAGGACTCACAGATTGCACCATCGCTGAATATTTTTTCATTAAGGTGTTTAAAGCTTTCTGCACCTCTTGAGATGAATTTAAGAGAAACACAAAGACAGCAGAATTGGTAGAGTGCTGCCACTGATGAAGTGCAGCAGTGAGCAATGCTTTGTGAAGGTTTAGTCTGATTTTTATTCTGTGCAGAAGGCACAAAAGGTCACAATGGATTGCCTTGAGGCATATCAGTAGCACAAATTGTGTGCCTCCTGTTGCCTAGACATCACAGGGGTTTCCAAGTTGGTCTGCTTAAGAACTGAGCACTTTCTCTGGCTTTTAAACCCCACACAATGGCATTATTGGCCCAACAGTCAGAGGACAAGGCTAAATTGCAGCTTCTCGCTCCACATGATACTGGTTTCTATGGTGGTCATGAGCACTTGCAGGCTCTCCAAAGATGTGACCCAGTTCAATGCTAAGTGCTCAGAGATTTTTTCCTCTGTTGTTCCATGCAATATCTATGTTAGAACACCTCGATTTTAGAATTGCCGTGGCTAACACCACATTGATAGCACAGACTAAAGCACTACTGCACTTTTTTCTTTGAAATTAAATTTATTCAGTGAGGACAGAGGCCAGAGGAAATTGGAAATGCTGGTTACAGAGCCACTCCACAACACTTTGTAACATCTCATCCTCATTGAAGAAAAGATGTAGTCATGTGGAATTAACGCACAGCATTAATAACAATGTGGATTTGTAAAAGGAAAGATGCAGGAGAAAGGATCTCCATTCATTTCCTTTTATAATGTCTTCAGTTTGGAAGTGTGGTATTTTTTTTTTATTCCAGTGATAAATCTAGAAACACTTAAGCTATTACAAAGAATTACATCCTATTGATGAAATGCTACAGAGCTGTTCTATTGCAGTCTAATGGGAAAAAGACACAGTGAATAATAAGAAATTATATCAAGACAAACATCTTAATTAGCTAGATTCTATTATAATTCTATTGTAAATTTTGTAGCACTGTTACAAACTGCTTCATTTAACATAGGAATTCAGAATACAGTCATTCAGTATCTGCTACAATATTTCAAAATGTGGAATCCTGATCCCATTCCCCTGAAAATCTCACTGCCTGTAGAAAGAACCCAGTACAAAAATCAGCTTTGATTATTCTTTGTACCTTTACCTCTGGGAGATGAAGAATATCTCGGAATCTGCCATGCATAACAAAAGTTACCTCCCCTTAACCTCATTTCCCTACTTCTCTTTGCCCCATGCATTCTAACAATCACCAATAGAAACCTGTGGAAGATGGGAATATCTTAAGCACTCAATTTTTGAGATTTTCAGTCTCTCTGCCTGTCTCTTAACCAAAGATTTTATAGACTTGTTTCCATGCCTGAATTTTGTTAAAATTTCCAGTATTCAGAAATGCCCATAATACTGAGCTGAAAGAGAAGGAATAAACAGCCCATTATGTAAAAAAAAATTACAAAGAACAGGAGGAGTTTTTCCTGGTCCCCAACATTAAATGACAATGACTGCTGCACTTTATCCAATTTCTAAACCTTTTTGATAAGAGGTGAACAAGTCAGCTTTTTATAAAAATGGTGATTTTTTAAAATTATTTTTTAAGAATTTTCAGGATTTTTCTATATTTCTTTACACTAATTTTCTTCACGCCTTATTTTACATTCTATCCTTCTATTACTTCTATACCAAAAATTTCAGCTAGCCAAAATACCTGAAGCAAACCAGCTGGCAGAAACAGTACATTTGCCTTTTTATCTTTTAACCCCATTTCTGGTATCACACAAGCAACAGAAAGGATAATCTCCATAAGAATGCATTTTACAGCTAACGCAGCTCAGCAGTTTGTTGATAAGTATTTATTTGAGCTGACTGATCTGCTAAGGAACAGCAGAAGTGTTGCTAAGTCTGGCTCCTCTTTTCTCTCACCCTAAACTGTGCTGCTAAGACACTTGTTATTCCAGTTAAAATCCTTGCAGATATCTGGGAATCTGATTTAAATTCACTGATTATTTTTTAATTCATGGTAAAAGAAAGATCTCTCTGTCAGATCCAGTGCTGCCACCTGTGATCCCCAAGGGGAGCAGAGGCTGATCATGAGCCCAAGACAAATGTGATTTCACTTTTTGCATGCACATGTGTCTCACAAAGCTTTCTTTAATTTTTTTTCCCTTAAAAACACTAATTTTTAATCTCAGAAATGAATGCCCTGTCAGAGCCGAGCTGAAAAACACTGAAGCTGTTCAGAGTGTTCCAGTGTCTTCACCTGGCAACCAGACCTGTCCTTGTGCATGGGCTGAGCAGGCTCAGCTCCAGCAGAGCCTCAGAGCCCTGGGGATGTCAGGGTTAATCCCTTTAACCCTTTCCCTACCAGCCTCAGCTCTGCCTCTAACTCAGGAAAAAGAGTTTATCACAAGTTTTTCTATTTATTCTTTGGAATAAAGCTACAGCCACATAAAACATGACAATCATCCTCTTACCTGTCTCTTTGCCCTTTAATTTTTGAAGTGTTGAATCACAGAATTGCCTGGGTTGGGAAGGACCTTAAAGCCCATCCAGTGCCACCCCTGCCATGGCAGGGACACCTCCCACTGTCCTAGGTTATTCCAAACCGTGTCCAGCCTGGCCTTGGACACTGCCAGGGATCCAAGGGCAGACACAGCTGCTCTGGGAACCTGTGCCAGATCCTCCCCACCCTCCCAGGGAAGGATTTTTTCCCTGCTATCCCATCTAAACCTCTCCCAGTCAGGTTGAAGCCATTCCCCTTCTCCTGCCCCTCCAGGCAGTCTCTCTCCATCTCCCTGTAACTCCCTCCAGCTCCTGGAAAGCTGCACTTGGCTCACCCCAAAGCCTAAGTTCACTTTCAGTAATAAAAGCTGCTATCTTTAGCTCATAACCCAGTTTCAAGCAGAAAGTGTGTGTGAATGTGAGAGACAAAAACAAATGCTCTTTTCAGGTCTGCTTGCTCCTTTGCACCATTGCAGGGGGAGCTCTGCTTCTCTGAAACATCCTCATTTCCTCAGCATGGGGCTACAGAGTGCTAATTTTAAATACTGAACTCCATTAACTAAGTAAAATAATTCTAAGAACAGTCTGTGGTCGAGGAAGACAAGAAAAGTTGCATTTTTGTGTTGTTCTTGACGGATTAGAGCAGTCCCATAATATACAAATGTTATTTCCTAGTACAAGCAACATCTTTACATATTCATTTTCTTCTAGGACTTAAACTACAAAAAAAAATTCCCTTCTGATTACCAACAAGATATTTTAGTATCTCCCAGTCCCTGGATCAGCAGTAAATTTGGCTACAGCTGAATTTACAGCAGAGCAAGACTCAACAAAGGATGAGTAATCCCAAAAGGTGATTTCTCTTTAGAGCAAACCAGACCTCACAGCCACAGCAGGTGTTCTGGCAAGGGAAGAAGCAAATTCTGGTTCAAGAAAGAAGCCTGGAGAGCAAAATCCTCATGTCCTTGTGTCCCCTTTCATGAAATGATTGAAAGGCCACAATGCCAGAATATATGATGGTGTTAAAATATATTTTTGTTTTAAAATCCCCATTTAAAATTGCAATATTTAATAATAGCTCGCTTCAGCAACGTTAATTCTTACTAAATGTGTATTATGTATATAGAGAAATTTGAAGTTTCATTTTGGATCCTTGTGCCTGTAGCAGGGAAGGTTTCCATGCACACAACCTGTGACATATCAGACCTCAAATATTGGGACAAATTATGGTCCAAGACAAGGCCAGGACCTGTAACAAAACCACTGCCCAAGCTGCCACTTCAGATTCCTACTGCACCTTTTTTATTAATATTTAATGGATTCAGCACCTTAGGATTTGGTAAATAATTCTCTTACTTGTAGGTAGAGAAATGATGACCCTTATTGGTATTTTGTTAAAAAGAATTCATCTTAGCTACACATGGTATAGGATGCCTCAAAGGTGAAATTTCCCCTTTATAGCACTGATAAATAGAGAAAATATTCACAGCTGGGAGAGGAGTTTCCAGTAAAACCTGTGATCTTTGAGTGACCTCAAGCAAAAAAGGAGGGAAAATAAAAAAATAAAATAAAAA
>PYHW01009577.1:2512701-2566728 GCA_013186435.1 Turdus rufiventris | reverse complement strand
TTGTGGGGTCTCTTTAGGTAAGCAGGAGTAAAAGTAGGAGTTGGGATTGGGAGTTTAGAGAGTTTTTGGCTCAGCATTTTTGGTGAAAATGTAAAAATCTATAAAAGTTACCTTATTTCCTGAGTTCCACTAATTTTCTACATGAAATACAGAATGTGCTGGAAAACCCAGAAGCCCAGAGCACACATCAAACCAGATTGCAGCCTTTCTTATCAACATCATTCTTTTCTTTTTTTTTTTTTTTTTCTTTGAGAGGTGTCTTTTTAACATTCACAGAAACATCAAATACTGGCTTGATACTTTTGTTAGGATTGTTTTATTCAACAACATTATTATCCAGGCAGTGATGTACAGAAATCAATACCACAAAGTGGAGGTGTTAAACAGGAAATTGTCAGATCAAACAGAATATTTCATTACCTTTCCCAGATGCATGTTTTTGTTTTGTTTTTAATCTGCTCCACTAATGACCAAAAATATCAGAATCACAGTGTGTGGCTTGAATTTTAAAATACAATTATCAAAGAGTGCTTTCTTGAACATCATTATTTTCCTGTACTTTGTAGGCATTTGCAGCCTGTCATGTCTGTGGATTAAGTATTTCCCAATATGCAAGGTGAATCAGAGAAATACTATTAAAGTAAATAAAATAAACCCAGAATTTTCTTTAAGAGGATTTTGACATCCTCCATCCATTTCTGCATCAATCTTTCTGCCTTCAGAACTGAAGAGAAAATAGACCCAAACACATTGGAAAAAATTACTGTAAACAGGCTCATGAGGAAATAAATATCTGATTTCTTGGCCCAACAATAAAGTCCAAAGTAAAGTAAAACTGGTGACCCCTGGAAACGTGAGGTGGTGAGAGGCAGAGGAAACCAAACCTCCAGTGAAATGAAGGACCCAACCTGTTTAACCACAGCTATAATTTTGTGAACTGATTTTTTTACCCCCAGAAACAGAACATAATAAGGGTAAAATAAAGAGAAGATGCATTCACAGACTTCATCTGGATTAATTTTTACTGTCTTAAATGTAAATACTGAAGAAAGAGCATGCTTAGGAAGAATTTCCTTGGAGGGAAAAGAAAAAAAAAAAGAGAGAAAAGAAGACATGGGGCTCTCTAGGTTATTTTTACTCACTAGTTAACTAAAACCAGTCTCAATGAAAGCTTTCCCCTAGAAAGTACCAATTACAACAGAGAAACTAGAGTTACTTTCATACCACAGCAGTGTAGGACTCTTGGCTCCTCAATATTAACATTTCTTAAAAATTCTATTGCACTTTTTAACTTTTCAGTGAGTTTAAATGTCTAAGTTAGATTACATGAATAATGTAGGATTGCTAAATTGTCCTTCTCTCTATACTGACTGGAGAGGAAATCTAAATGAATTACACATCAGTGATTTATCTAGAGACCATGGTCTGAATATCCAACCATTTAAGTGCTACTTTGGTTCATAAAGATGTGAGAATGTCTGGTTTTAGTTTGTTAGGCCATGGAGAAGTAGATCCTGAGGAAATTCTGCCTTTATTTCCATTTCCACTGCTCAGTGAAAGCATGTGTATGTTTAAACCTGACCTCCTTTGGCTGCTCCACTTCTCAAATATTTACTTCTGAAGCACAACATCCACGTGCCCTCAGGATGGGAGGGCACACCAAGGAAATAGCCAGCCATAAATTCCACATGCACACTGTGTTTATGAGGGGAAGCAGAACAGAATCCAGCAATGCAGAATTCCCCAGGATAACTGGAAGGCAAGGCACTGTGCTGGGGCTGTGCTGCTCCCAGCAGGGGTTACTGCAGAGAAACACCAAAGTAAGAGTGCTAAAACACTGGAATCATCTGCCTGGGGAGCTGATGGAGTCACCATCCTTGAATGTGTTTAAAAATAGACTGGATGGGGCACTCAGTGCCATTGATTTACCAAAATATGAGTATTGGTCTAACTAGATACTCAACTGTGACGGAAAAAAGACTCTCTAACAATTTAAAGTTACAAAGTGAATGTTTATTCAGTGCTGGGCAGCAGTGTGAGGTAACCCTGTAATATGCACTGTGAAATTACAGGTGATCACAGAGTATATTTATTGTCAAGAGCTTCAAAAAAATACATATTCATAATAACAGCAACTCCCACCCTTCCTTCCCTATGGTAATTAGCTTGAATATCTATTAACCATGTGTGATTGGCTTCTTGAATTAAGTCTGGGGTCGTTTTTGTGGGGAGGGGTCTTAAAAGGAGGAAGTAAGGCAAGTCTTCCTCGCCCTGAACTCTAAACCTTTTCTATTAATGACAATACAAATGGCTACTGGGGATAGTCCAATTTTACAAGGAATGAGTTTCTGGTTGAATGGTCCATGTTTCTTTGGATCTGCTCACCAGTTTTGTCTTTTCCCATTGTAAGCACAACTGAGCAAACATGACAATCAATTATTTAACTTTCAGACAACTACCTCAAACCTGGTTTTCCTTCTAACTTTTCGTTATTTTCATCAAGGCCTATCTATCCACTTGCTTTTTAATTAATTCCAGTAAATAACTAGCTTTTACCTAAAATTCTATTTTTCCTAAGATCAGTGTTTCATCATGGTCTAGTTGAGGTGTTAGGGCATGGGTTGGACTTGATGATCTTAGAGGTCTCTTCCAACCCGGTGATTCTGTTCTGTTTTTAATGCCAGACACCCTCAGAGCAGGGGCTGGCAGATCTCTGCCACACAGCCCTGCAGCCCAAGATACCAAGCAGCTGCACTTTTGATGTGTCATCAGATCCTCTCTTGCATTTACTCATTGCAGATCAAAGCATTGACACAGGAAAAATTGCTGGATCTGTTCTATCACGGGGGTTCTTTGATCATAGGCTGGACTTAAAAAAATTTTTTAAATAAAGAAATCAATTTCTTTATTATGCCTCAGTGCAGTTATTGGATCCAAAAATCTCTAGCTGGATGCTTTGCCAGCTCCCACAAGCAGGGTTGGATCCTTGTTTGCACCTTGATTGGATTTTTCTGGACATTGTCATGGAACCACTGACTATGAAAATTACTGCTGCTGTAATCTAAATTTGCAAAGGTGGTAAATCTGGTGTCTGTAAAACCACACAGAGTCACAACAATTCCTCAGCCTGCTTCAATAGGTCTGTTGCAAATTCCAGAGTTAATATTCTCACCACCTCCTGGCCTGTAATGGTCAAGGATTGGAATTTTAACAGAATGCATTGTGAGACAAATTTTCCTGTGCTGCACAAAGATGACACCTAAAAACGGGCAACACTTCTAGAAATCACAGATTAATATTTTCTATTAACAGATAGGGCAGACAGGGACAACAGATAGAAGGAAATGCTGTCTCCCCTTCAAAAGACAATAATTCCTGCCTTGTCCTTCAGGATTAATATTTGAATATTAAAGACAAAATACTTGTAATAGTATTTGCAAATTCCCAACTTAAAATTTAAATTTAAATTCTATTCCAAAACCCACTTATTTTTACAACATCAGGAAAATCAGGATACAGCATTTAAATTAAAAAGAGGCATTAAAATCACTAACTGCAGCTTCCCCCCTCCACTGCCCTAGTCATGGTACTGGGATGTAGTGTGAGATGTAAAATTATTGGGAACATTTGATGTTTTATTCTAAACTCATGTGAGAAAAACACAAGCTGTGATTCTCAATACTCCCCTTGCACTGGTTGTATTTTCAGTAATACTGGCACTTGCTAAATGCAAAAGATGTTTAACAGTGCAGTCTCCTCAATATTGGCCAGCAAGTAAAACTTTTATCTGTGATATGCAAAAATCTCAGAGTGAGGCAACACCTCCTGCTTTATCTTTTGAGTTCAAACTCAGGACATTTTTCTATTTTGACTGCAATTGCTCAGGAGAGCTGTACGGGTTCCAAAGCCCAGAGCTGAGCTGAGCAGCAGCCGTGGCCCGTGGGCAAGATGGGACCTGGAGCCCACAATAAACAGCACTCAGCACTCACACAGCTCAATTCTGACATTTCCTCCAGGAGGAGCAAACAGCATTTACCCTGCAAGTAAAGCAAACCACAGCTAACTGCTGCAGCTGCACAGCTCACAAAAAACTTGTGCCCCGCTGCTTTGTACTCCTTGTGAGCCTCTCACACCCTGAAGGGCTGCTGGGCACAGGCTCAGGAGTTTGGTTTCCTCTCTGAGTGTAAAACAATTTTTATCTCTCCCCACCGTGGATATTCTCTCAGATTATTTAGTTCCTGCACAAGCACCAAGCTGATAGAGATGACTTTAAGGTCAGAGATGCACGTGGGGTCAAGGAAGGAGTTCAGAGAGACTCCTGCATTACAATTTATGCATTACAGTTTTATATCATGTACTAACACAATGTCCAAAGCACAGCAGAGAGGTCAGCCAAACCTTTTCCCCCTAAACCATGCTCCCCCCTTGATTTTTCTCTCCCTTCAGACACTGAATCTCAGGATTTCATTATCCAAGGACTCCTAGTTGTAGCAGGTACAACCAGTTTTATCTGTATCCTTGGTCCCTCGCTCTTTTAATCTTTATTTCTTTCCTCCAGATCTGTGACTCAGGAGAGTCCTTTCATTAAGCAGTGCTTAGATGTAGGTGGCTTAGTGCTTAACAAGTAAATTCATGGTGGTGGTGTGATCTGTACCACTGATCAATAAAAGAACAAGTGAATCTTTATTAATAAACCCTGGTGCATCTCTGAAAGTACTTCAAACCAGGATCAAACTGTAGGGTATTGACAACAGCAGCATATCCCACTCTGTCAGACACTGAACTGAGTTCAAAAGTGACCTGACTTCAACATCACAAGTTCCAGCCAGATTACAGCATTAACATCCTAATTTTTACTTACTTCAAACTCACATTGCATTGCTGTTGCATGGAAAAGATCAATATCCATAACTGCTAGAACAGTTCTAAGGAAATTATACTTCTTAGTTTAATAACTACCTGATACTTTACTTGTTAAAGGGAAATTTCACAGAAGGGACCTTAAAGATCTTGTTTAAACCTCCTGCCATGGCAGGGACACCTTCCACTTCCACCAGACCAGGTTGTTCCAAACCCCACCCAAGGGTGCTGCTTCTTCCTTTTTCTCACTCTTTCCCCCTCCTAAGAATAATTTCATCCCCGTTCCCCTCCTTCTGAGTCACACCAACCAAACCTGAAGCTTTTTTAGCTACACAACAGTGCTGTGCAAAAAATATATTCACAGCATTCTTCTCTTTGGCTTCTCTGCTTCTACTGCTCTTCAGCTCTGCTTTATGGCCATGGTGTTAAGAGAGAGACAACTAAGAGACAAGAAAGGCAGGAATCCTGCTGTATTTAACTCTAAAACCCACAGAAATTATTGTTTTCCCAACAGACTCACTAAACAGAGTCAGTCAGGCAGAGGTGATGAGCCACTGTACCCAGCACATCGTCATTCACAAAATATTTTACTTTTTTAGAACACTCTGAGTGGCAAGAAAAAATATAAATTCGGAAATTTGTCACCTTTTTCTCAATCCTGACTGGAGTCTGAGTTCTAAATGGACACAGGTTTATAAAGTCAGCAGCCAAAAGGCCAAGGGCTGTGCAAATGAAGTCAATGAGATCGTCTGAACCCAAGTGTAATAATTCTATTCAGTGTTGCCATTAATAGGTCGTGTAATATGGTGCTTAGAAAATGTAAGAGGATTTGAGACTACATGCAAATATTTAATATCAATTTTAATCCAGATGGCAAACAACACAGAAAAGGATAAGAACAAACCTAAACTGATGCTCAGGGTTCAGGCAGCCTCAGATGAGTTCCAGCTGTTCAGCTTTTGCACTTTTATCTCCTTTGGAACCCTCTGCCTATGAGGAGCATGGACCACGTGGATTTTATTGTCAGATGGGTGCTGCGAATTTCTATGAGGATGTTTAATGTGTCATAATTTAAAAGGAAATACAGCCACAAATGCACAGAGCACATGCACTAAAAGTCCAACAGCAGTGAAGTGACAAATATCACTGCTGACTTCATTCATTGCCTTTTTCCATTGCAAATTCCACGTGGGCCATGAATCAGACCCATGCACATTGGCAGTGCTCAAGGTTCAACTTCCTAAACAGTCTGAGCAGGCTTCTGTTCCTAAGTCAGGGCTAAAAAAGTGTTTAATCATTTATGAGGAACAGAGCAGCTCTAACAGGGGAAGCTATTAGCAAGAATCCCTGTTCATCCTGGAATAAGCAAAAATAAAGTGTTTGTGAAACCCTCCTGGGAAATGCTCAAGTTGGACAGACTTACATGTGAGATACTCAAGTGGAATGCAAGAATATTCACCACAAATAGCAGTAAATTAAAGATACTCATCTTCCAAGCTGCCAACTACTGTTCAAAAAATATTTATCCTTGCCACTATCAATTGCTTTCAAAAGAAAAACATTAGATCTAGCAAAAAAAAAAAAAAACCAAAAAAAAGATGCAGTTCAGTGTATGTTAAATAAAACAGATAGTAGTAATGAAAGGACTCTCTCTTATCCCATAATTATTTACATTTAATAATCATTAAGGCTCATACAAACTACCAGACAATCTCCTTTACTCACATAGTGTCCAGCCCTCCACAGTATTTTTAGTATTCATGAGGTTATACACCTGACAGAAACCTGTAAAAATATTCCTTTCTTTTGTGGGAACTCAAGGTCATCTTTCCACATTTTGAAACATTGTTATATCTTCAGTGATTGTGAAATTATAATATATAGATATGTAAATAAGAAATGCATTAGGAAGGCATGGTGCTTTCTAAGGACCAGATTTTCTGTTTATTGACGCTCATGAAGCTTTGACATTGAAGCTTTCATGTCAGCCTGGTGTAAAGCACATGCAAATGCCATTTTATCTGCAATCAGTATTCTTTTATTGTTTAACTCTTCACCTTGCCTTTTATTCCATTCAGAGCATGTATGTCCCCAGGGAAAAGGCTTTGATAGATAAAAGTAATTTTTTAATTTCACCAGGCAAAGCAATCTTTGGACAAAGTGAAAATGGCACAGGCAATATTATAATTTAGTAAATACTATAATCTTATTCACAATGAAAATATCCTTTCAAGAATAATTCAGATCAATATTAATATGAAGATTATTGCACAAGCTCCAGGTCGCCTGAGTCACAAAAAGAAGAAATGTGTCACAAAGCTAGAAATGACAAATTTGTAAATGGTCCAAAAACTGGCAAGCAATAGGAGCCTTATCTTTGTATTATAGACACAGAACATGTATGCAGAATCAATAGAATTTTTCTAAAAGCTGTAATTCTTAAAATCTGGGCTTGACCCAACCTGGCTCTTACATATGAAGGTGTGATATATTAAGCTTTAATTAAAACTAAGACCATCAACAGAAAAAATTGCAGCCAGTCCTGGGACACCCTGGCCAAGCTCTCGTCTTTCCAACACTGCTGGAAACAATTTGGGTTTGATGTGGAGACAGCACAGGCCAGACTCACTCAACAGACGGTGTTGACACACCATATTATGGGAACATGCTCACAAAAGCAGAGCAGATGCCACCCTGAGCAGGATTTTCTGCCATCCCCTTTCTCCTGTATATGTTTCTCCAAAGTCTATAAACTGCTTTAAACTCAGCATTCATATCCAGAAAAAGCAGTATTTTTGTACCCATAGCTAATGCTCTTTGGAGATGAGATACAGAGATATTTTTTATTAAATGTGCTTTGAATCTTTTGATAGGTGTCATTGAAAATATCAAAACTTTTCTTTTTGTTGTTCCTTAACCTCGGGAAATTGTTCCCCTCGCAATCTTAGCACGAGTTCTCTAAGTGAAGAACAGCTGCCCTACAGCAAGTGAATCACACAAGTAAAAGTAGTATTAAGAAAAAGCCCCAAGATTTAGTTGTGTGGTTTGGGTTATTTTAAGCAAGAACATGAATATTTGAGCAATGTGTAAAACTGAATTAAGGAAATACAACACAAAACAGCTGAAAAAAATTCTAAAATTCATCTGTAAAAAATCTAAACTCTTCTACTTGAAACGCTTTCAGCAGCATTCTGTAAGGACACAAATGTTTATTTGGTTTAGATTTAAAAGGCTATCATCATCATCATCTCAAGAGCTTGTACAGAAGCAAACCAAAAGAAATGTCAGTTCTTTAATGCCTGCATTTTGCACTTCAGAATCACAGAACACTAAGGATACAGGAGATCTACCAATATCTAATTCTAATAGAGATAATAGAAAAGCAATGAGGCTTTAATGGCTTCAGTAGATATAAACCAACAATCTCTATGGATAGAAACAGTGTTGCTGTCTTGGTTTTTACCCATTTGGTTTGTAGGTAAATATTTCTGCTGCAAATACAGAGGAAGAGAGGAGCAGGAGAGGACAGGAGCTCCCAGCAGTGCTGTGGGGAGGGACATCCCTCTCCACATCTGCAGCCACATTCATGGACAGCCCTCATCTCTATCATTTCTGAGCTTTAACCCATTTTCTGGATACACAGCAGGAGATATGTTTGCATTAGAAAGGTGATGGTGGCTCTGTAATTACAAAATCCTCCCAGGCAAGAAAAGCTGAGGCTGCTGTAGTAACAAGGTCACAGCAAACACACCATGCCCAACTCTGTTCCTGGTAATTCCAGCTAATTCCTGGCGCCTTCCATGGGAATTGCACGTGTGTGCACAGCTCCTTACAGTTTCCATATGGCTGGGAACTCTGATGAGCAAAGCCACAGCTTCCTCTCAGTACTCAACAAGATTGTCATCGCTTACATTGTTTATTCCTGAGACACTGGGGAAGTTCTGCAGCCAAAATATCACAGGCAGATTCATAATGGGAGTCCTGTATTTATTTAGATTCTGAATAATTCTACAGTGCCCATTCATTTCCAAATTATTCTTAGGCTTGGCTCAGCACATTCTGGCCATACCTGTCATAATTCAGTGAGTTACAGCACAGTAGGTCTTATGCATAAAAACCTCAGTTATAGACATTTTTTGCTGTGCAGAAGCTTGGTTTTATGATCTAGACACTCCTTTTAGACACAATTTATATAAAAAATAGCAGTTATTTTTCATATTATTCATAGTACATCTCCCAACTATTGTATTTTTTGTCCCAACTCACCTGTAAACTAGGATTTTTTCCTCACATAAAATCCTAAGATTCTCTCTCTGGGATTCCTGTTCCTACTGGCCATCATTTTAATGATATATAGTAGTAACCTGTCTTGAGAGAAGGGTCCCTAATGATATATAACACTAAAATAGCTTCTCACAGCACACTGATGACAGGTTGCAACCATCCATCAGCAGAGAAGCAGTCAGCAAGATGAGGAGTTCGGGGGATACACATGATCAGAGCACAACCATAAAGAAAATATCAGCTAGAACCACAAAACCACTTCTGGTGCTTCTGCTGAAGGCATCCCCAGAGCCAGAGCTTTAAACATCCCATGAATTCTGGAACAGGCCTAAGTGACAGATTATTGCTGATAAAAAAGGCCCAGCAACCAAAAGATTTCCTTCTTGGTAGCTCCAATGAGTTCATTCTGTTCTGTTCCTATCACAGAGACAACTTCACTCACCAGCACACACAAGATATTTCAGGTGCAAGAACTCTGATAAGTGCTCAGGTTTTGTGCAGGAAGGTAAACAGAGTTTTAGTCACTCTGCCTTAAAGCTGAACCAGAGAAAGGAAAATGCCATGGTGCAGATTGGAAACAAAATATGGATTTCCATGGCAAACCAGAAACTGCTTCAGTGGTGCAGGATATGGTGCTTGCAGAAGGAATTAAATTAATTCTCAGAATATGAAACAGAATTCTTAGCTGATTGTTCTACATTCCACTATCGGTAAGACTATGCAAATTTCTGCAGCATCACAGGGAAGGTGAGAAGTGATGAATACATCAGCAAGAAAGAATGAGATTAGAAAAATGTACTATTTCTATAGTGTATATTCATAGATACACAAACCTGTATGTGCTATAGATGCAGATATTTCTACATAAAGAGATTAAAAAAAAAAGATTATGTGATCTTATCTGAAGGGACACAGTGAGGGACCTCACACCACTTTGTTTTAATCAATAACAAATATTCCTATAACAATATCTGGCTTTCCCCATTATGCACCTCCACATCTCAACAAAGAGGCAAATACCTTAATTATTTGCAAACAGAGAAGTTAAAAAGCTCATCATTTTATGGAACCAGGAGAGCATTATTTAGACATCTCCAAAGAGAATATAGTTTATATTTTGTTTTTTGGTTTAGAACTGTTTGTTTTCACATGGCATGGACTTTCTCTACTGACAGGCAACATGGATTGTATTAAACAGCAGACAGCATTTTTTTCCTTTTTTCTCTTTGGGATCAGGAGTAAAGGAAATCAACAAATCTACAAGACACAATTGACCCAGTTCTGTGATTATCAGAATGAAATTTTTTGCCAAGCCATTCTTACTTAATGATAATGATCTTTTTATGTGATTTTCTGCTCTAGTTGCATAATGAAATTTGGTGTTGATCAGACTCTTCCTACATAGATCTGATTTCAGAAGAAAATTTTAAGGACTTAAAAGTGGTCTCTTTTTCAAAGAAAATCATCATTCACCATTCTGTCTGAAGTTAAAGACCTGCAAGCAACTCAACTAAAATGAGTTTTATTGAAGAAAGGAGGATATTTAGATACCTTTCTCACACTGATACTTTCCATCACCTTCATAAGCTTGCACTAGGCAAACAATTATGATGAAAATTTGAGATATCATTTCAAATTAAAAACTAATTATCAGTGAAGATCAACATCTTGCTACTAGAATATTTCATTTTGTGCTCATTTCTTGAAAGCATTTGATTTTGGTACAACAAAAGTACAGGATATTGTCTTTTATGTAGGAAATTATTTTCTTCCAGTTAATTTTCTCTCTGTGTCTCTTTATTGTTCTTCTACTTAAAGTATGACTCCACTTATAAGCTTTTTTATTCTCATTTCTATAATTTTATATATAAGTATAAATAAATATATTTATATATGTATTTAAAAATACACTCTTCCAAAAGTATTGGCAAGTCACTGACAGAAGGAGCAACCAATTCTGATTTAAGTTCCTTTTCTTTCCTTCCTTCATCTAAATAAATATTCTTCCTATTCTGACCTGCACTAAAAGTACAAACTATTTAATATCTAATTTATTAATATATTATTGTTACATCATTGTTGAGCAATATCATTTCCCTTAACAAGTCAGTTCCAGTCACAATCTAGATTCAGGAGTTATCAGTACTTGAAGGAAAATTGTCGTGAAAAATTAGAAAAGTGTTTAAGCATTTAGATAGAGACCCAAGAAGGCTCTGTACATCAGAAAACAATTGTTCAGCTGACTGGTTTTATGACTGTGAATCTTGTTTAAGTTGATTTATTAACTACAATTTGTTAAAAGCAGCTGTAAGCTGACCTCACACCAAGAGCAGCCTTCAGCCAAAAAAGAATCTCTGTACGGACAATTGCTGCTCCATTTGCAGCAAAAATCAGGCAGAATAAAAAAAAAAATTGTGTCTGTGACTAATTGCTTGCCTAATTTTTTTCTACACTAGACCCAAAGCAAAGAGGCTGCTCTCATCTAGCCCTCAGTTAATTTGGGGTATTTAATGAATAAAAAATAAACATTTTATTTATTTATTAGAAATAATAAACAGTTCTGAGACAGTGCAGCTACACTTAAGAATGTTGTGACAAGTTGAAAACCTGAAAGTATTGTGGTTCCTGTATTTCCATACTTCTGTTGCAGCTTTGTTGTGGATAAACAAGTTTTGTTTTCCCTAAGCAGAGAAAGAAACATTAATCCCACACTTTCCCCCCCTTTCCTTTGGGGACACCCAGCAGGACAATTAAGCTGCCTATTCACAGCACACCAGTGTCAAATTAAAAATACACTCCACAGTTCCAAAAGGGTGTTTATGGTCTACCAGGTTATCTTTGATTTATACCACTGTGGCCACACTCCAGCTCAAACAAATTACTTCCACCTACCAACACCACCAAGCATATTCTCCCACAGGGCACAGCACTTTAAACACTTGACCTCTAAATTTGACAGTATTTGCACTGCACATTGTTATCATCCAGGAGGAAGCTTGCCTTTCTTTGCTCTTTTTCTACCACTCATTTAAAGAAGAGGGAAATACATTGAAATATCTGGTTTGGATTTTTTTATTCTGTGAACATTAATGAAAGTGAAGGAATTTTGTATGTAGATGAAGTCAAAATTTGGATAATTTAAATATTTGCAGAAAAATATTGCATAGCCCAGTTCAGCTCATGCAAAAGTTCTCTTTTTTTCCTGCCTGGTCTAGAATTCAACCTGAATATTGCACAGCAGAATCTGGTTCTGGAGCCCAGGATGATTGCCTTGGTAATAGCCCTGCCAAATTTCCATTCCCTCCGATATAACAGCTTAAAAGATAGAAAAAAATGGAAGTTCTCAACCTGCAAAGTCTTTGGTTTAGACTCAGATTTTGACAGGGTACATTTCATTTTGCTGGGCTGGTTTGTTTGATAAGGATAAACCCTCAGCACAGAAAAAGACCAAGTCCTTTATTTAGTCACTGCATCTGTCAGTAGGGAGGGAGAGAATCAGACTCAAAGTTGCTGGGCAAGTTCTCATTTCAGCAAAAATTGGAATTAAAGGTATTTAATACTGCATAGACACAATGAGAAAATCACATGATAAAAGGGTGGCTTGTTAGGAGCTGGGGTTTGGGGTGTTAACAATGAAGTGTGTGCAGTGGCAGCTCTCAGTTACCAATCTCCTCTGCAAGGGACTGAGCCGTGTAACATTTCATCTCTGGGGAGGGTTTGCTTTAATTGTTATAATAATATTAGGTCATGCAAATAGAGTTTGGTAGAGAAGCTAAAGACCACAATATCTGCAAAGAATAATTTCCATAATGTTCTCAGGGTTTGGATTTTTTCTCTCCTTTCTTCATTCACATGACACACCACCATAAATATTGCACAAAGCCGATAATACTATATTTTCTAAATTATTGAAATGAAACTTTGCAGAAAGAACACAGACATTCCTGAGGAAATAGCTACTTAATTTCTAATACATTTAACCTACTTCAATTTACAGCAGACACTGAAGCACATCTGTGATGAAAACCTCCAGCAAACCTGTTAGTTCAGTTTAAATTAAACTTGGGAGAGGTGTGAAGAAAGAAGCACACAGCCCTCAATTCTGAAGTAGTAAAACCACAGTTCCTCCTGTTCAACTTCCTAATTGTCAAAACAAAGTGAAAGTAGATGTAAAGGGAGTAATTCTGCCCTGCCTGGGATGTCAGCACACAACTGGCAGTGTCTTTGTCAGCGCCTGCTTCCAACAAGAGCTTGTGCCATATGTCAGCCAGGACTTGCAGAACTCCAGCACAGCTCTTCCCTGCTTTCACAAGCCACAATCCACATGAAGGAGTTCGAGAAATGAACCTCATCTGCAGCAGTTCTTTAGAAATAACTCCTTTATAACTTATGCCCTGCTGGAGCACAGAAATCTCCCAAACTCAGCGAGCAGCTCAGGGAATGGGTGAGCTGCAGGTGACTCAGTAGCAATTTCTGGGATTGTTAAACTGGATCAGAATCAGACACCAGTAGCACCAGGGCCTGAAACAATTTCCCATCTATTACCTGGGCGTTGGAGCAGCTCTCCATCACAGGGTGGCACAAGGATGTACAAGATGTGTGGCAGGAGGAGAGAATGTGCTTAATCAACCTATTTTCATTTCCTGCACAAAACATTTAGCTTCAAATACCCACAACAGATCAAGCTAAAAGGCTGCTTAGTTGAAATCGTCTAAAGTGGTAAATAATTCTTAAATCCACTCTCTTCTACTTCATGATGCTTTTCTCTCACTTTTATAGGCAAAGCTTTTTTTCCTCTTACCATTGGAGGAAACCATTCTCTTGTTCTACTTTGACATCCTGATGTTCCCAATAGGTGTTATTTTCATAAAAGTCTTTGTCTTTGCTTCCTCTTTGGCACCTCTGAATTTCACCATGGAGTTAGAGACCTCTACCCAGAGATCCCAGGCTGCTCCTTTTGCAGGATTTGCTTCTAGTGGATGAGAGGAATAGCAACAATGCTTTACCAGTACTAGTTAATTTGGTAATGACTCTGAATTTGGGGTTTATCCTGTATTAAGCACTGCTTTCCATTTCTTTGAGTTTTGCTCTATATCCCTGTATTTGAAAATTTTTAATTCTACATTAGTGTCTCAAAATAAGTAAAAAGAGACCCGGACAATCAGCCTACTACTAAAGAGGAATCTCTTGGACACTCCTGGTAATTCCTACCAGGAGCTAAACACACAGAGCTAAATGTCTTTAAAGAGTGGAAATTACTCTGAATACATTTTGAGGGCATACGGGGATTTTCCAGTAGAGCTGTGGCAGAAATTCCTGTGCATCCCCCTATCCATGGGAATGTAGCTGCACAGGGATGTGATACAGAAAAAGATCATAGAAGGGAGATAGAAATGATTGCTGCAATATCAATTAATGCAAAAGGGCATTAATTAATCAATGTTTTCCCACCACTAGGAAGCTGCAAGTTTCCTCTGTGTGTTCCCCACTGGGAACTAGGAATTCCCATTAGATTTTTTTTCCTCTGGAATGATAACTAACTCATCTGCTGTTCTTCCCTCACCCCCCTCAGCCCTAGAAACCTTTCCTAATGTGACTCTCAGCAATTCTTTGAGATTTCTGCAAAGCTCTGTGGACAGAGTCCAGAGGGATGTGCAGGCAAACCCTTGAACACACGAGGGTTGACCCAGCCCAAGGAGTGGATATTTGCATTTCCCATGTAGGAAGAAAACAACATTAGACTAAAATCATAAAAATCAAATTTTCCTTGCTGAGTGTGCACAAGACAAAGCTCAAACAGACCACTATGGTATTAGAGAGAAATTCCAGCTAAGAAATTCACATAAACATTATTTCTTCTTTTTATCTTTCCTTCTTTTTCTCTCTTGGTGTCTCCTTCTGAAAGTGCAATGTGGAATTTGTGTGTGTTTGATGGTTTTTGATCTCCAGCTCCATGACAACATGAAAACTCTCTCTGAACATTTAAATATTCCACTTTAGGAGCTGGGTCCAAATCTGAATACATCTCTATGGTTTGGCCCCCTGCTGCTTAAAGTAATTTGCTCTCAGATCAAATCGTGACCCCCAGAAATAGAAGTATTTATATTGAAAGAGAACTGAATATTTACAAAGATATTGTTACAAACCAGAAAATTATGATATAAATATTATTACACTGCATAAGACAGATAAAATCTACACAATCCTTTTCTTTAAAGAAACCCAAAATGATTTTGTTTCTGAAGTACACATAAAAAGAATTTCAATAACATTGTATTTTCAGACCTTTTTGTTAAAGGATCCAAGGAAAGTTTTTCCCTGGTTCTAGTATTTTCTTTATAAAAGCTGCATTTCAGACAAAGAAAGGTTGGATCATTTAAAGTTCCCACGAGGGACTGATACTTTGTGAATGATATTTTGAATAGTTTTGATATCCCAGTTTTTGAGATCCCTGTGTGGCTTTATTTTCTGGACAATTCAGTTATTCTCTCATGCTCTGACCTTATTATGATATTGTTTTTCCCTTCTCCCCACTCCCCTGTTCTGTGAGAAAGCTCTCTATAAATTTGATACAAATATAGTTCACGTACAATATCTATCACTTAGTCAACTTCACAGGACATAAAAATAGCAATTTCTTTTTCTTTACTCCTCAGTTCTTATTTTTTGCAATATTATCCATTTCCTATGAATTCCCCTACCAAACCAAACTGCAGCTCCAAACAAACAAACCCCTAAAATCCATTCTATCCACATCAACTACAGGAGAATTTTTTTGTTTCCTGGGTTGGCTTGTGCTCTTTCATATAATGTATCAATTTAAATGCAGATGGCCATGGAGAAAATGCATTTATCCTAACACTGCTCATGTCCCCAGGATGCTGGGATGGATGGGCCAAGTGGGAGCTCTGGGCAAGTTCCTTCTTTGCCAAGGGTTCCTTCTTTGCCAGGGACACCTTCCCCAGGGCAGGCACTCAGAGTTCCCTCCAAGCTGCTCTTGAACACAGATATTGGAATAGATAGAGTGGAAATTCTGCTTCTCAGGATTCTGCAGCACCTTGGGTGTGGTGAGCATCCTGCTGCCATGGCTTAGAGCACAACTGCACAGTGCATTTCTCTGTGGGAATTTCATTTCTTCCCTGTCTCTCTTTTTGGCAATAATCACTTCAAACTCCCGAGGTTTTTGCCAGAGCTCCTTGATCTGCACACCTTACTCAGTCACTCCTTGAGTGTAACTCATCATTGTGACATGATGGACAGATGAATATGCTGAAAACAGAGGGGAGATACACAGAGATCTCTCCAGAAAACCAAAATATGTATTTTAAGTGATCCCAGACAGTGAGCAAAGCTCATAGCTCTGCATTATTTTACAGCTAAGAGGTCAATCAAAGTTTGAAGAATTCCAAAAGAGTCCTGATGAGACAGCTTCTCCATAACCTTGTCCTGCTGATTTTACCTCTAGAACAGAGGATTTAACCTTCACAAAGCCCTGACAGTAAGATGCAGCAGGGCTGAATACAAGTGACGCTGTTGGATCTATTGTGAGTGCATTAGTATTTTCAGCAGGTCTCTCCTATGTGAGGAGGGAGATGACAACAACCCCAAGGCATTAACAGTCTAAATTAGACAGACAATGTGGCTGAAAAATTGAATATCTTACATAAAGCAGGGGAGGTCAAAACTCAGCATGGTGATGATAAGTTATCTTACTTGGCTTGTAGACTTCATGGAAGAAATAAGTTTATGTATGGGCTGCCTCCTCTAATTCTGAATTCTCAGAGTTTAGGAATGATTGTTTATCTGCTAACAGCCTGCAGGGATTTGGTAAAATAGCTACAGCATAAAACTGAAAAATAATTGAAATAAATAAAGTGCTACCTGGCACCATCCTTGTTTATTCTGTGCATCTGATATTAACATTCAGATGTCTTATGCTCGTAATACATAATAAGAAATGAAAATGTCATAAAATCAATACCTTCTAACAGCAGAGGGAAATGTCACAAATTATCTCATTCTCATTATAGTTTTCAGACAGTAATTTCACAAGCCTCCAAGGGATTAGGAAAGCTGAGCATATTTTTGCTCTACCCTCAGATGTCAGTTTTATTGTACATGATCTAGGCAGAGAAGGTTCTCTACTCCAGAAGTCAGAAATCAATTGTTTTGCCAATGAGCTTCTTTTGCAAGGCTGTTAGCTGCCTTTGTAAGTGTGAAACTACCAAATTCTGTGTCCCTGCTTAAATTACTTTGCAATACAAAATTACACTCCAGCCCCTGATGTGGTACAGACTCCTGCTGGGTGCACATACAGAACAGAGAGTTGCATTCCTAATAAATAAAGTTTGCACTTTCTAAAGAAATAAGATTTATGAAACCTGCTGTCTATATTTAATTGCTCTCCCATGTTTTACTAGGAGGGGTTTTTTAATGAGGGAATAAAGTCTGGGTAGGAATGAGGCAGGAAGAACTGGTCTGTCATAATCCCAGGGATGGCATTTCCAAATCTTGCATGAGGGCAGTGGATGCTCCAGGTGGATCAAGGTGAAGCTCAGACCTGTGGTGCCATCTGTGCACATTTCACCAAACTGATTCGCTTAACACTGATCCTAATCCTCTAATCCTAATCAATCACTCAGCAGACGTGGTAGCCTGCACTCAATATCTCCTCTGGAGACAGCCATGCACAGAGCGCAGAGAACTGCAGGATCTGCTGTCAGCATCATGGGCAAAGCCAAGGTCCCTGCCCCGCCTGGCTGTGCAAACACTTATATATAAAGTATATTTATATATATTAACTCCTTGCAGCCCACCAGAAACCAGGTGAGGCCATTCCTGCCACAGCAGCCAGAAACATGAGATTTTTCACAGAATCCCCCAAGCTGGGAGGGGCCCATTAGGATCAAAGCCCATCCCCTGACCCTGCACACCCCAGGAATCCCCAAAAATACTCCTGGAACTCTGCCAGGCTCAGTGCTTTGAGTTTACATCATGTAAAGAAACCTTAGGAAAGTCATTGTGCAGGAGTCAAATGGAATTTTGGGAACACCACACACATCAAGGTATCTTGCACCCAGAAAGGTGAGTCACACAAATTATAAAAACCAAAAAACCCTAAAAAAAAACACCACACAAAACCTCACCAGCAACAACAGGACCCAGGCTTTGAGAATAGTTCCAGCTATGGCTGTACATAGAATATAAATTGTCATTGCAGTGGTCTGGCAGAAGATAACACCTTCTGCCTAAACCTGACATATCTTACATATCATACCAGTCTTTCACTGTGAAACCTCTCCAGTTTTGACAGAGATTGCAAAGCAGGAAATTCTGCCAACACAAATGTTATCCCAGACCTCCTCATCAAAATATAAACCATAGTGCAGCAGCTAAAGGAATATAACTCATACAAATATTAAAAGGCTGTGATTTGTAATAGAATCTCTTTCCCAACAAAACTTCAACCAGAGAATTTAGTACTTATTAGATTGTAGGACTCTGGAAGTTCAGATGGTTATATGGTGTTAAAAAAACCAAAAAAACCAACACAACAAAACAGTGTCTGGGATCAAAGACTCTCTGCAAAGGAAAGGCTCAATGTGTTACTACAGAGATAATTCACAATTTATCTGAGACCTCTAAGTACCTCTGAAGCTCAACACAGCATATCATTCCTTTGAAAAGCCCAGTTTTCAAATAAAGGCTATATTAATAAAATATACATTAGATTATATAGTTTAAAAAAAAAAAAAAAAGAAAGCAAAAAAACAGAAAAATAACAAAACAAAGTGCTTTGGAAACTGGAGCTGAATTCAATACCAGGCCCTTACTGTGCATTATCTATTTGTTATAAAGGCTCAGAACTTTAATTATGGAAAAAGCAGCAAAGGCCAATTAATGAAATAATGTTCTAGTGTTTAATATACTCATTTGTCAGCAAAGAATATTGTGGAGTCAAATTCTAATCTCAGTCCATCCACTCTGAGACTCTAAAACGAAAATCATCACAGTCAGTATCTTGGACTTCAAATATGAGAATAAGGAATAAACTCTCCTCCTGCACTTGAGCTGAGACTTTCCGATCCCCATCCACCACCACCCCCCAAAAAAAAGAAAATATCTTTTTTTCCAATAACAAATGTGAAAAATATATTCATCAACCCTTTCTGACATTATGCATTTTGAGTTCAAGAAAGAGAAACATGTTAGCTGAACAGACAACTATAGTAGAGAGCAGAATGGCTCACAAGATGAATATCAGATGAAAATGACAGTTGTTACAATTAAATTCTCTATTTATGTTTTCCTAGTTGAAAATGACAACTTATTTATAAACAAAACCATCTCACCATCTGAGGGAAAAACCAAACAATTTTTTTCTTTAAAAGAAATATTGTAGGAAAAGCTCTTTTCAATTTTAGATTATTTGGGGTTTTTTGGCTCCAGATCACCTCTCTTTTGTTTTAATTTCCAGATTTGTGTGTTTGCAGGGATTTATGTGTCACTACACACAAGAAAGGTCAAGAGGTTCACTCCAGACCATCCCAATGTTTTTTTTTCTCTGAAAGATGATTGTGTGTGACTGAAATCAGCCCAGGAGGGAACCCAGCTGCTGGGGCTGCCCAGGAGTTTTGTGCAGGTGCCTCCTCTCGAGCATTTCATCCATCAAACCCTTCCTGGGGAGGGGCACAGGGGCAGGACACATTCCTCCCTCTCATTATGGATATCTCCTGGATGCAGGTGACTGAAATCCGGACCAGCCCAAAGTTTTGCCCCTGGCTTTAATTTCACACTCTGTTCTTGCCCTCAATTTCTGCTGCTGGAGAATTCAGCCCCGTTGATGTGATTAGAGCGTTTTGGCACATAACAGAGCTGGCTCACACTGCAAGGACATTTTTATGCCATAAATTCCTTCTGAGTGTGGCAGAGCTACCTCAGGGCAACGCTGCTCCATCCTTCAGGACTGTTGGCTTTTTTTTTTTTTTTAATATATTTTTTTCTTTAATCTCAGGGTTTGGGTTGCTTAGGGATTTTTTTTTTTCCTCTCAGGCACTCGGCAGCATATCAGCTCCAGAAATCACACCGTTTTTCTGACCTTTAGACTCTAAACTAAGTAAAGTTTGAATCTCTTGGTTTTCTCATTTCTCTGTATTAGTTTCTTTCCCTTATTTTGATTGTATTAGAGCTATTAGAGTTTTCCTTTCACACTCTAACCCCTGGATTTATCAAATTAAATGCTATTTGGAGGGTTTGGGATTTGAGTTCTGAATCTTGTTGCTGATGTATTCCAGCTGAAAGCTCAGTTATGAATCATTAGGAATCACTTAAGTCTTAATGATGTCAAGCAATTAATGAACAAAAAGATACAGCACAACATTCAAATAGATGCACACAGTAATGAAAAGGAAAATGTGCTTTCCTCAAAGTAGGAGGACTTGATATCCCAAAAGTGACTTTGAATGAGCGTGTCATTGTTTCCACTGATTTTACTTTTGAATATGACTTCTGCTACACATTAAAATATGTAATTAGTGTTTATTTTCAATGTGACTGACACCTGTAGAACATGGACAGCCTGGCTGTGCAATTATGTCAACGCTGTGCATTGACCTTGAATTTTGAGAGAGCCAGCTGCCAGAAAAAGAAATCTTTAATTTCATTGACTCATTAAATTAAAATCATTTTTAGCAAAAATAATCATGGGTGAATTGCCATATGTTCTTGAAACTTGGGAGACTGGGGAGATTTTTAAATAATCAGACTGCAGAGCTGCTCTTTTGAACTAAACTGTTTTCAGCATTTCTATTTCAGCTACATTTACAATCCAGTTGAACATAAAGTTCTGGAACAGCAGGTAAAACTAAGTAAAGAAATGAATGATGCCAGGAGTTGCATGCTGTTCACTAAGAGATATAAGTGAGAAGTCTGTGGATAAATAAAATATTAAAATACTGATGTAAATCTGTAAGAAAAACTTAACAGATTGCAGAAATAATCGTCGTTTTGTTTTGTTTTTTTTTTTTTTTAGACTGACGATGTTTCCCTGAATTAATGAATTAAATGCAGGTTTTAGATCACAGCACTGGGAGAAATGGGGCACCTTTGACCCAAACCAGGATGTTTCTCTGTGCACAAATCCTCCTTTTCCTCCTCTGCCCATCCTCCCTTGAATCTCCTAAAACACATCAACAGACTCATTGGATTTAAGGAATCATTATTTGTGCACTTCTAGCAAACTGAGTTCAGATAATGGTGGTGAGACTGAGGCTACAATTTCACCAAATTATAAAAATTTGATGACACTTGGATAACAAAAAATGAAAAGCTTACTGCAGGAAAAGACTTTTGAGATAAATAGAGTTACATCAAATAGACAACGAGACTTTCAGGAAGTTCAGCATTTTTTTTCTGCTTTTATTGCCCACAAAGTTATTCTTTCTTTTGCATTAATTTGTATCATGAACAGCAATACTGTACCAGCTGCTAGGACACATCCATCCCTCTACTGAGTTCTGCATTCAAATCTTGGTTTTTGCCTCATCCAAAGACAATTAGTGATCCATAATTAGCAGTTTCCTGAAAACTTGTCACAATGCTCTTTTAAAAGAATACAGAAGAGGTGACTTCTTAGATGTCAGCTGTGGTGTCACTGCTGATGTCTTATGGAAAACCCAAATCCAGATCCTACATTCATTCCTAATCAGAATAATTTCTGATCACAATCTCTCTCTGAACTTGATTTTCTGGGGACTGTTTCTGCTCTTATTCCAAGACACTGCCTTGAACATCTCTTGAGGAGCAGCAGCAAGATCTGGTTGTCACTTCCCAAAGAACAATTCTTGCAGAGTTCTTTGTGAGGCAGTGCCTCCCTCCCCAGACCCCTGTGCTGAGCAGGGGAAGGGATTGCTCTTGTTTCACTCAAACCCCCTTGGTCTGAGCTCAGCTTTTACGGCTTGCTTTGCACACTCATGGCTTCTTTGAAGGGAATCTCTAGACTGCCCATTGATCTCCTGCTTTTTGTTGTGATCATTGAAGTTTTCCTGAGTGCATTGCAAGTCCTATTGCTGGCTGATTCCTGATAAAGCAAAGCTGTGCTGGGAAAAAGAGAATAGGTGATAAAGAAAATATTATGTTCCATTAGACAGTAAGAAGAGATGTCAGCTTCAAAGATGAAACCAAGATCGTTATGTGAGCTTCTTTTGTTAAATAAATGATATTTAGAAGAACTGAAATGGGAATCAGAATTTAAAAGCAGGCAGTATAAAAATACAGTCATTTATTACAGAAATATATTACAAAAAATATATTGTTTATCTCTTAAAATCTATATTATATTGTTTATCTGTTTAAAAACTCAAACTGGGTAAATGGGATGTGTTGGGAAAATAAATTGTGCCTTCTAGATTGAAATCCATGTGCAGATTATTGGCCTGAGCTTCTTTGATCCACCTTCACCCTCAGCCAGCACCTCTTTTTTTTAGTCAGAAGTTATCAACTTCAGCTGTATTGCTGTATGGATTTTTAATTTCTTTTTCAAAAGCAAAAATTGCCTACACAGATATTTGCAAAATAGCATACAATTTAAAGCTGACCTATTGACAGCTCCTTCTCTTTCGTTGTGTGGAGAAATTTCTGGCAGAGTGAGTGAGTAAGGAAAGCAATGCTGAGCATAAGGAAGGTCAGCAAATCCACACAAATCTATTTTCCTAATGAAAATTGAGTAAGTCTTGCTATGAGTTAATAAAAAACGGTGTATGTTGTATATGCACATTGCTGTACATGCAAATATACAGGTAAAATATTAAATAATAGCTGAAAACAACACTTGGCACTGAAGTGTTTCATTTAAGAGAAACTTGTATGAGTTTGTTTCTAAAGGGAAATATAAAATCAGAGTTTATAATCCCAGCAGCATTCAGAACTCCAGGATACTCAGGATAAGCCAGAGCTGTGTCCCTCCTGCACAGGGAAAGGGAAGGTAGGAATTCACTCAGCCACACTGACAAAAACAACCAAGATTTTTTTCCTGCCGAGCTCTGTATGAGCTGCAAGGATGAGAGTGTCCCCAATTAATTTTGTCCTTCGTTCCCTGACAGAAGGTCCCAGGCTCTCATTCCAGCTGATCAGCTGCTTAATGTTCTGCATCAGAACCTGGAGCTGCCATCAGCACCACGGAGGCCTCAAATAGCTTTGGTCAATCAATGTAAAACATGACCAAGTATTAATTACTGCAGTTAGCCTGCCTAAAACATACAAAACCCTGAGAAAAAATTGTATTTTTCTATTACTATTGATGTGCTGCTTTAGAGTTCTCAAAGGCTAACTCAGTGACTATAGAATCAGATTGAATTCTTGTACACAACACCACAGCATTTTAAATATCCCACATTTATCTCTTTGGATTCACCTAAAATATAAACCTACAGCTGTGTCCTCAATCACTTTAATTTTTTTTTAAAGCTTCTTGAAATACCAGATTTCCTGTTAGAACAAATCCAAACTAAAGCCCAGAACTACAACAAAAACCAGAACAAGCCTGTAGACAGATAAGGTTCAGTAGAGCAAAACTTAATCTAAAGAAGTATCTGTTCACCCTGACAGTTTCTTTCTTCTCTTGCTACTTTTTCTTCTATTTTTCTATTATTTTAGAAACTCTATCTTCCTCTGTCTTGTCAGAAAAAAAAACCACTCAAAGCTGTATTTCTATGCCTGCATATTCCTGTGTAGTTATATTTGGTACCTCTCCATATGACAGTCTGTGTTTCATCATTATTAAAAATGCAATAAGACTTGTAAATGACTTGTTAATTAGTTGTTGCTGAAGTTCAGTATAGCATTTGATTGTATTTGAGAGTCACACCTCTCAAACTCATCACCCTTCTCCACCAAGTTTGGCAAATGGGAAAATGGGATCACCTCTTCTCACCTTTGCACTAATTATCTTCTGTTTAATACCATCTAATCCCCAGGAAGGTTTTTAATAGCTTCCTATTTTATTTGGAGTCAGGTACAGGTAATTAGGAATATAATTGTACCTTGATTTCTTTTCCATGTCGGCCAAAAATTCCAGGGAAAACACATATGAAAAATGTTATTTGAAATCAGGCAATTTTTGTTTGGTAATGCTGTCCTGAATAACATTCCCAAATTATTCAGAACTTGGGATATGCAGGATATGGCTGAATGTAACTAAAGACTAAGGGGAAAACTGAATGTAAAATGCTGATAAGATGCAAAAAACTGAAGGGCCAAAGGATTCATTCTCTCTGATGCAGGATATGGAAGGGCAAATTTTGTAAATTTTTCTTGACTTGAGGAAGAGAATGGAAGGTGAAGCAGCTGGAACAATTCTTTGTGCCGGCAAAGAATATCACCTACTTCAGCATGGACAATTCACTTTGCTACCCCTGAATAATACACATTATAGCTGAAATACAGAAAAAATCCACAGTATGCAACAAAAGCAACAGAACTGCATTTGAAACCTTTATCTGCATGTGCCAGGGATTTCACAAAACTGAAACAGTCCCATAGTTTTTAAAAAGGATTTCTCACTGGTTGTGAAATTTACAGAAATAGTGATAATTTTAAAACAATTTCTCCCTTCAAGAAAAAAAAAAATCACTAAAAATTAAAACTAACAAAGTTAGGCTTATTCTGTCTTATGGGCTTGACTGGGTAGAGATAATTTAGATTGCAAAAAACCACCAAGCTGAAATCCTTGTTCATCCCAACTCCCCATGAGGAAAAAGAAAGCCATAAAAGAGCTTAAAGCATGTAAAGTGTGACTTTTAGGTGTTTTATTGTAATCCTTAAAACCTTGCTCAAAGCTCTCTAGACATCTGGAGTTCAGAAGTAATTTTCCTAGGAAATTACAGTTTTCACCCAGCAAATACCTAAAATCTCTGAGTCTGGAACACGCTCAGTGTTCCTCAGTGTGCGCCAAATCCTTGGTGTGGCTGGTACCAACTCAGTGAAAGGGGAGTGGCTGCACTCCTGCCACAGATTTTGGGTCTGACTTGTCCTCCAGTTGAGTTTGAGGTGAATCTCCATGCCCACTCCATCCTGGGAGGAGTCAAAAGAAGATTTTGAAGGAAAGTGAAAGCGCAAAAAGCTCTCGCTATTCTGCTGTCCCGCGCGCGCCTTCCCACTGAGCAGAAAAACTCTCCTGCAGTCACAGAAAGCAAAACACTGCTGCCACAAAGGATGTGGGCAGTATCTGGAGAGATGAGAGAGGTGTTTTTATCTCAGCTGATGAGTGTTCTCAGCTTAGGCTGAAAAGAGAAGCAGAACAGGAAGAGGCTGTGCTGTGATGCTGTCTAAGATGTTTTGTTCCACACTCTTTGGAAATATTGAAGGAATTCAAGAACAGATTCATGGTATTCTGCACATATTCCAAGATATTTGGTTTGCAGACAGGAATTAGAAACCCACAGGCTGAGCGAAATGGAGAATTCCCTTAACTGTTGCAGTCTGTTAAGTCACGCCCTTGTAAATTGACAGAAAATTTTATAAGGAACCATTAGTTTATTAAAAGTTAGTCCACGGTCTAGTAACTAAGTGAAATCACTGGGCAAACTGAGTTTCTATGCTTTTCAGAAGGCAAAGAAAATTAAATCACTTCTCATAAACAATTCAGCAAGAACAGAACATTTCCTGTTGCCTCAAGTTACCAGCTGAAAAAAACCACAGTCTGACTTCTTTAACACATCTCAATTCTGGTGTTTGCCTACAGAAAAGATGCATGTATATTTTTCAGAAGCTGAGTCTTGTTATCATTTTTATAAGGTCACATACTGAACACAGGAAATTGAAAACCCTGTGGAGGAAAATATTGTTGTAGGTGTGCTGATTCTAATGTAGGTTTTGTTTGGTTCTCTTTTTTTGTTATTTCAGAATTGATTTGATATTCTCTTAATACTTTACTCTTGAAAATATAACCTTTTTCTTTAGAGCTGTTGCTGTTTGAGTCGCTTGATAGCTTACAAACCACACTCAGATTTGTTTTATCTGATCAAATTCAAATAGAATGTTATCTGAGTCCTGTAATGCCTCTGATACAAAATATCTTCACTGCTAAAACTGGATGAGACTCAGGATTTTAATTTTCTCCAAAGTTCATCAAAAGACATAGACCAGTTTAATCGTTTTTCACTTAGCTTTTTTGTTACTTCAGTTTTCTGCAAAATGGGTTTGCTATATATATATATGTTCAAATATATATGTATCCTGCAAAACTGTTTTCAAATATATATATGTATCCTGCAAAACTGTTTTCATTCATTTATAGTCACTGAGCAGACTTGATAAATGTCTTTCACTTGCTATCAAGAACTATGCATTTACCCCAATAGCAGTGGTTTGGATTTTTTTGTTAGTCATATTTCAGACATATTATTTCTAACTTTCAATGAAGTGCTTGCTTTTCCTTTTATAAATGCAAATTAATTTCTTTCTGGAATGGGATACCATCTTTTCATCTTGGGATCAGGTCTGGAGAGGGAGGATCTGATGTTTTCCAGCACCTAAAGAGACTGTAGGGACTGAGCACATCCCATCCCCCTTTCAAACAACACATCAATGGGTTGACCTAATTTAATGTCCATTCCTTACCCCTCTCCATAACTCTGCCCAAGGAGTGTGAACAGAAAGGGTATTTATAATGGATGATAAAGTTATGATCAATACTAATGCAAAATTTAGCATCTGATTTAAAACTGTTTGATAGAATGCAAAAAAAAAAAAGGTGAATAATACATGAAGTTCCTCCTCCATGAGTGTTGCTTCACACCCCTGAAGATTTAAAATGTGCTTATTTAAAACATAACCCACAAGTACTGCATAGATTTTAGCCTTAAAGAGTTCAGATAAAGTGAGAAACCAGCCAGCCCAGAAGCAGATTTAAAAGGAATTGGAATCCCACACCAGAAGGAAAATTCTTTATCCTCTTCCATGATAAACCTTTGGTTTTAAATACATAGGATGGGGACAGGCAACACTGAGTAGAGGAATCCTGCTCTCCTGCAGGTTCTGAAATTATTAATGAGCTGCAGGACTCAGTCTGTTATTGAATTAATTATAATTAATCAAATTTGCCTGACTCCAGTGAAAGGCAGCCAATACAGTTTATCACTTTGATGTGCAGTTTGGGTTTTCTGATCCTTTGGGATATTCAGCTGACCCAATCCTAGTCAAGTAACATTAGATTGATATTTTTAGGTATTTTTAGGTCTTTTCTCTAGTCACTGAAGACAAACAAACCTCTCTAGAATCCAGGTTTTCCCCCTGCATTAGATCATTCATTTGGACCCTCTGCGGTAAGATATCATCTAGATTTTCACGAGTTCTACATGAGATATTAAGAAGGAACTTGGACAACAGTCTCAGACTAGTGCAGGGGATATGTATGAGATGAGATAATACAACAGCAGAGTGTTTGACATATGAAACAAATAGAATTTGTCAAGGTGTTTTAAACAAAATCTTTTCTCATGCTTTAATTCCAAAAATAAACTGCATTCAGTATAAATCCCACAATGTTCATACAATATTAATTGGATAATTTCAGGGTTTTTTTCACCCTTTTCACGGTCTTTTATGGACCTCAATCATTTGAAACACAGGAAGCAAAAATAAAACAAGTGGGACAATAAGGGAACTACTCTTGATTTAGGCACTACCTTGGAGAAAGTTCCTCAAACGGTCACAGACTGTCAGAAAATACATCCTGTAAGTGGTTTTTCAGGTTAGACTGAATAAGTCCATTTTATCCTTTCAATATAATGCTATTTCTTCCAATAATGATAGCTGCAGCAATTTTTATCTTCCATCCTGTTATTGAAGGAGGATTAAGATATTTCTAATGTCATACAAGTACTCTTTGGGAAGGAGTGATGGTTATTAAAAAAAAGTGCTCTAAAATTAGATGATTCAAAGGTGTCAGGATCCACGTCTAACAGACAAGTTTAGCAGCTAAGGACTGGGGGATGCTGAGCTGCTGCTGGTCCAGACATCTCCTCAAATGGAAGCAATTTTCTTTGAGGACAGAAAAAAAGAAATAATCATGGAACAAAAATACTGCAGAATATTGACCTTCAGCTCCCTGTCAGGTTTGGTTGATTGGATGAATGTAGTCCAGGAAAGGCTTAAAATCTTACACTCCATATTCTTCACCACAGGGAAGACACTGAAGTGATAATTTCACCATTTTACCAACTTCTGCAGTTGTAATTTGTTGGGTTTTGGGCTTTTTGTATGGAAATAGTGCGGGCTTATTGTTTTTAATTTGCTTTTTGTTCTTTACAGATTTATTGCATTAAAATGAAAGCTGGTGCATGTTCCTGAAAGTAGCTAACATTACAACGAGCTAAAAACTAAGTTGCTTGGTACTCCAAATGCTAAATAAATGGCATTTGTATGACTTCAGTGGATGTGGAGCTGCCTGCCAGCACCAGCACTCAGCTTTCATTAATGTAAATCATCCCTTGGAAAGCTGTGAGAAATTCAATTGTCCTCTGCAGGCTGGGAGCGCACCTTGCAGAGGTGCCAGCGCCAAGGTTGTTGTCAGCACGCACTGAAGGCACATTTTGAAGAACATGAGCTCAGGACAGAGGGCAGAGCCTTTTGCATGGCTGAAAAGCTGGAGGAGGAAGCAGGAGCATCCCTGGCATGTCCCTCCTGAGCTGAAAGGAGGAGTGGGAACAGCTGAGCCATGGATCCAGGGGCTGGGTTGCTTCTCATAGACTCGATTCCAGGGCTTGTCACATATTTAACTGCTTTGGGTTGTTCTAGAGAAGCTCAGTTCGAGCTCACTGTCTTGAAAGACTCAGGACTGGACTCTTCACTAATACCAGTTTTAACCCCTTGCACCGGGAGCTTCTCTCTGCTCTCTGTGATTGTCACACACCCCACGATGCATTCACATTTATAATTATTAATAAAGTGTTACCAACTGCCTTGAGAAATAAAGCAACCTCCCCACCGGGTCATGCACAACTTCTAATCACAGAACAACACCCAAAGATTCACAGAATTTTCTGTTTCATGGGCACAGAATAATGGAATATCAACAGTCACGGTAGAAATATGTGCATAATGCTGCTTTATCTTTTGTGTACAGCAAGGCTCCGTTCATTATCTCCTCACAAACATTTCTGATTATACAGCCTGACTAACACATTTCTCCAGCAATGATGCAGTAGATTTGCATGCAGAAGTGTGTGTTTCTTGCAGAAAGAGAATCTCAGGCTTTTTCAAATGCAAAAGACTCACTTCAATTCACTAGAAGCAGCTAACTCAGGTTTAATAAACACTTAGATACATGAGCACTAGGTTCAGTTCAAGTTCTCTGTAGCTACAGCCTGAAATATTTATAGCTCATATTCAGAATTTTCCCCACATTTATATCCTGCTATTTGAAAGATGCTTGCGTTTTCAAAGAAAACAGTACTACCTGTGTTGAAGATCTATTCAACACATAAAATAATAAATTTCCCAAGCTGCTGCTAGAAATATGACTGACAGAAGAATAAGTACATTCTGCAAATCTGAAGAGGCAAATTTTCATAGAAATATTCAAGAAGCAAAATGAGTGACTAGAACTATATTATATATAATATATATTTTTTTTTTTTTTCCCAGAGATAATCTTTGCAAACTTTTCTTAGCTGCGAATGAAATAGCAGAATACCAAGACCAATAGGGGTATAGAGGATTAGATAGTGTATCATCAGTTCCTTAAAAACAGAATTTTTTTTAATGTCACCCAGACAAATTGAAAATACGAATCCATGCTAATATTTTCTCACTTGTAAAATTTTAGCTATTATACATTGAGATTTGCAATGCAAACTCGAACTCCCAAAACAACAGGGATATGATAAAAAAAACCAAAACACAAGATTTATCCTCTTCTATCCTTTATTCACCAAAACTTTGCTCTGTAATGACTTTGTGGCAGGGATGGAATCAACACAAGGGTGGAACTCTAATCACACACAAGCAATTCTGACAGAAATAAAGTCTTGCCTTTCTCCAGCTCTTTTCCAACCCCTCTTCTCCTCAGCATTCGATTTCCCCATGCCCTGTGTTAGTCCCAGTTCTTCACTGCCCATTGTTTCCTTTACCCTTCCAACCACACAAGTCTCTCAATACCTTCAACGTTTCTCCCTCCCCACCGTCCCTGAAATTTGATCAAAAAAATTGATCCCATGAGCCAAAAATTCAATCTGATCAGATCCTTTTATTCCTCCTCTACTGAAATCAATCCCTATCACTCCAGAGCCTCTCAATTTCTCTCAGAAATTTTGTCTTTTTTCCAGCTAAATTGGCATTTACTGCTTGTTTCCTGGTTTTCAAATAACCACATGACATTGGCTAAGAAATAGTATTTGTAAATATGCTAAATAGGGGGAACACCTTGTACAAACATCTGTTTTCTGTAGTTTTTTGATGAGTTTGGTTTGAACTATTTTGTAACATTGCAGTAATGAGAAATCATGAAAAATCTAATATTTTGTTTTATAGGACAGTTGCAGAGATGGGCTTGATGATTTTTTCCCATCTCCATGCATAAAGTAAAATGAACTGCACTTTATAAACTACATTTTAAAAGAAATTAGCATTTTTATGGAATTGAAGCTTCTTATTAGCCAAATTCATTTGTTAATCCCCTTTCACTAAGCAGTGTTTGTTAATCAGTGCAAGTGAACACAGTCCCATTGTGCATTAAACTTCATTTTTAAAAGTGAATGTTTTCAAAACAACACTTGATTTAGTAAGAGGAATCCTCATGAATCTGTTGGGACATTTACTGTTTAATCAGAATTCCAAGGTAAAGGGAGTAGGAACTAAAATCTAAAAGGGTGAAAGTAAACTTTCATGAAAGAATATTTTAAAAGATTTGAGCATCAACTTCTTCAGCCTGGCAGATCTATTTACAGGGCTTAGGGCTGTACCCACAGATTCCCCTGTAAGCAGGAATGTCCTTTTCAAAGGCTACCTGTGCTGAGGAACCCTTAATTTTCATTTTTCTTCCCCTGCTCTCTGACAGGGAAGAGCTGTGGCTGGAGGACAAGCTGAAGGAGAGCAGGAGGCTCCAGAGAGCTCCCTGCTCCCTCCCAGAGCTGCTCTGCTCCACATTTCCTTTGTTCCTTCGCTCCTCCAGGGAGGAGGCAGGAGCTGCAGGAGCAGATGTTCCAAATTCCATCAGACACTCGTACTCAGAGCTTCCCCTCCCAGTTCAGCACTGAGAAGGGCTGGTGGATCTCACAGGAATAGCAGGATTCTCCAGAGGGGCTGATGTATGTAAATATGCATGTTTAACAACCCCAAACTTTCACAGTCTACAGTAAAGTATAAATAGGAGAATCAGTACCCCAGACTACTCATGAAGCACGTTATTGAGGATAACGTTTGCTCATTCTTCTAACAAAAGTCAAATTGAATTTTTCCATATGAAAACTACTTGTAAAACTCTCACACAGTTCCAAAACATCCTTCTCCAAACAAATGCTAAGAATTTTTTTAACACATTTCCTAAACCAATAACTATCAAGAAGTCCAATCCATTTTGAATCCCAATTCCATTTTCCCCCTAATTTATCTTTCTTCATCTACTTCTTTATCCCTCATGCTCCCAATTACTGAATTTTCCCTAAAAGTCATCAATCCAGAAAAACACACAAAACAAAACAAGCACCCTAATTTACAGATGCACCCAGTTGGAAATTTAAAATAATATTACACTGGCAAATAGGTGACCCAGAGAAATTAAAAGAAAACCTGCATGGAGCTACTTTGAATAAAATAAAAAGTAAAAGAGATTTCTCAAAAAACTTCCCTAAGCCACGTAGCCCCCTTAGCTAACTTAATTACTGGAGCAGATGTGGATAAATGTTATTAGAAAAAAGAAAAGAGAGCACTTTTGATAGGTCTTCTTTCTCTTATCTTTTTTTTTTTCCTTGCTCTTTTCTTTCCTAAATCTAGAATTGTTTAGCTCTACAAATGAATTTAGATGGTGGAAGGTTTTTCATTTCTTTGACAATATATCTAAATGAAACAGATCAATATCCTAAAAATAAAATAAAATAAATAGCATGCCTTGCCAGCTACCTCTGCATTGCTGTAAGTAGGTATCTCAGAAGCTGCAGTCAGCTTTCCACTCTCAGCTGAAATATTTGGTTTGGGGTTTGTACTGTCAAGCATCAGATCTCGTGGTAAAATTTCTTATGAGGGAAATAATCTGGATCCCTTCTGTCAAGGAGCAAACAGCCCAGACACAGAGCATGGTATCACATCCCAAAGGAATGGAAAATTTATTCTCTGTGTATTTCTTTCTTTAATTTAATTCTATCAAGAATTGCATTTTCCAAATCATTTATCTGAACAGACAAGTTAATAAAAAGATGAGTTAAAAAAACCAACATAAAGCAAAATTAATATTAAAAAAAATTCTAAAAATCACTAATCTAAGAGAAGCTGTATAATTTTGTCTCATATTTAATACCTTTTGTATCTTGAGTATTGCAGCCTCTCCTTGTGAGAGGGCAGGGCTCAGATATCCTGAAATTCTTCTTCCTCAGCCCCAATTTCCATCTCATCCCTCCAATTTTCAGTGTGCCCATTCCAGTTTCATGGGTGTTCATTCCACAGACACCACTTAGACTTTAATAAACTTCAATTGGCTTCTTGTTTTCCCTCCAGCTCTGTTCAGAATTCCTCTTGTCACTACTTTCCCCACTAAATTTTGTCCACCTGCTGGAATAATTCCACCAACTGCTCTTTCCTGGGGTCGTAATGGACCCTGCCTCCCCTTCAGCTCTGAAGGTGCTGCTGGAACTAAAACTGGAATAATCCCAATATGTGAAAGCATAAAAGGAAATTAGGGATTGTAATCAGTGTATTCCTGAGTGCCTGGAGGTCCAAACCTCTGAGTTTTGCAGATTTATACCCATAAGAAAAGAAACTGCCACATTTCCCCACGTCCATGGCACAGATTGCTTTCTTCTGTGTGAGCACACACTAGAGCAGCTTCTCCTTTATTTTATAATAACTCATTTGTACAGCTAAGTCTGAAATGGTCAGATCATTACACATAAATATAAGGGAGATACATAAAATTACTTTTCCCTATCTGCTTCAGCTGGGAATTTCATGCCAATCTGCTGCTGGCCAATATCCTCCCACAGATTGCATTTGTGGTAAAGTGGATCTTATATTTCCACAGATGCAATAAATTGGTTTTGTCCAAGCCATTTTCTATATCTTTAAACTCTCCCCAAACATCCCAACCAACTACATCTGTGTTTTTCCTTTGCAATTTAAAAAATAAAATTTAAAAAAAGAGATCTGAGTAACAGTTTGAACTAAAAAAAGGACTGAATTTTAATCTAAACAGGTGTTTTTATAAACTGTGAAAGAAAACTTAGCAATGTAATTAAATCCAAATTATCCAATTTCATGCCTATTAATACTATGAAGTTGAATTGTTTCTTAATCTACTTTGAAGGGTTGTTTTGATATTCAAATTGCCACTACAGAAAAAATGTGGGTGTTTAGTAAGATATCAAGTGGACTTCTGCTGAGCTACCAGAATTCACAGGCATCTTGTGATTGTGAATGTGGAATACTCAGCATTCTGTGGGAAGCATTTCTCAGCTGATGAGACTTTAATGAAAATAATAAACATTTAGAAAATGCATATAGGAAGAATTTTTTAGAAATAAATTCCAGTGATTAAAGAGAAGATGTTTGCACTTTTTTGACAACTGGAATTCCTGGTCTGTGTGCAGCCTTTGGCATCAGACATGGCTGTAATAGAAGAGTCATTGGATTGTTTTAGCAACAGCAGTGGCTAAATGGCCTGCAACACCAGTTCAGTCACATTTTTAAACTTTACTTTTAACTTAACAAAAATGTCTTGCAAGAAAAATAACTGGATAAAATTTGTGATGGACAGAAAGAAGATTTTATGGCCTTTGGCCATATTATATTGAAGTTTCTAATAATAAACACAAGACAATGAGTCCCCCTGTGCAGTCACAAGCACCCAAGGTACCCTGGGGTGGGATGGGGTGCAGGAACCCTGCCCTCCTTTTAATCTCAATTATCCTTAAATTGTTAAATTATTGAATTGCTCACCTTTGAGCATCTTGAAAATTCTGTGCAATAAACAAATTGCTTTGTACCTAAGCACCACCACAGGAAAATATTTGTGAGAGCTTTGCACAAGCATTCAACACCTGCACATATTTGTTCTGTGCAGGAAATTCTATATGTGTCACAAAAACCCAGCCTAGCAATTTTAATTCTTAAAATGTGATTTTTAATTTTTTTTTCCTACAGAGGAAGCAAATTTTCCATTGTAAAATGAAAGATGATGCAAGAGTGAGATCCATCATCTTGGTAAACTCCATCTGGCCAAGATTAACTGCTGAGATAATTTAAGATTTGCAGCTTGAGACAAGTGCAATACCCTTATCTGCAGGTTATATCTAGTTCTTTTATTAAGGAATTCAGCCAACTCAACCCCTCCTAAAAGGTAAGCCAAAATTTACATTCTCAGCTGGGGTATGTGTAAGGAAAGCAAACATCCTTGCCTGAATAATTTGACTTTTTGTTCTTCATTTTTCAAGTCTCAAAGGTTAGTCCAATTCTTTTTATCTTCAGCATATCCATCTAGATAGGTAAAATAGAAATGTTTAATTTATTGTGCTGTCATTTCCTAACAGTACCAAAGCTGACAGTACTGGAGAAGCACAAGTCTGGAGCAGATGAGCAAGCAGGAAAAATAAAGATTTATTGCTTTAACCAAAGTTAGAGTTACGAGGTTAAAAGCAGAATAATGGAGCATGACAAGAGCCACACAGCCAGGAAAAAAGTTACATGGTAAGTTTTCCAAATACTTTGAAAGTGATGCTGTCATTTCTGCTGTTCTTTTGTGATGTGTGGGCACAGGGCAGGCAGGGAATGCCAGGCCACACCTTTGCTCTGGGGAGATCTCAGCACCAACAATTCCATGGATGGAGGAAAATCACAGGGTGCTGATGCTGCTCAGGACAGTACTACTGATGCCCACATTCTCAGAGGAAAACCAGCTTGCTCCTGACTTCAAACTCTCTATCAATACGCTTCTCATTTACACCTGTATTGAAATTAATCACAGCCCTTATTTTTAGAAACCACTTTGCTTTCAAGCCAAAAAAACCCCATCCTGATAAAAGCCACTCTAGCACAAGTGCTGCCACAGGAGAAACCCATCATGCACAGGAACTGAAATCAAGAGGGACAGAGGGACATACCCCTCTTGTCAGGATGGATCTAATATCTCCATAATTAGTCCAGTGCAGTGGCAATTAAGCCACCATCACTGATATTATTTATAGCTCCTGGAGTATTTCACTCCTCCTTGGATTTACAGACAGCCCAGCGCTGCTGTACATTAAACTAGATTCAGGTTTATCTCTGTATTTCCCTCCTGAATTTTGACTGCAACAGAGTTTAAAATACTGTCCCAGTGATTTTAGGATGCTTTGGAAATCACCCTGAATTAATGGGAGCTGGACACATAACCCCAGAGGCACTTAGGGAGCTGTGTAGAACATGTCTGGAGCGGCAGCAAGATGCCCAAATGCCTTGTATAACTCAGCTGGAGCATCTTTCACAGCTCCCAACTACATCAAAGCAGTCTGGCAAAATTTACTGGCTGCTGAGCAAATCCACCCCTTAGAAAAGGTGCATGATTTTAAATTTCACATCTTTGTGAAGTGGATTGGGAGGGGGGGACCTTCAGGTCCCTGGGTTGGGTTCAGGTGAAGGGGATGGGCACAGAATCCCCCTGGTGAACCTCTCCTGATCCATCCCCAGAGCAGCATCCTCCACATCCCATCTCCCTTCGTCCCCTATGTTTCAACAGGGAANAAAAAAAAAAAAAAAAAAAAAAAAGAAGGAGCTTCTGAGAAATAAACAAGTGAAGATTTACAGCACATTGTCTCGAATGAGATAAATTTCATTGAGCTTAGCAGAATTACAGCACTGCAGAGATCAGGGGAATACATTCAAATGTACTGCAGGTTACATTATAAAAGCTGGATTTAAAATTCTTCAGAGATGAAACTGTTCCTACTTAGTGAATAGCAGCTGCTCTAAATTAATCTATATTGATTAAATTTCCTCTTGCTTCACAAAAAAAAAAGCTTTTAATTTAGAACACCACTGTAACATCTCAATTGAAACAACTGCAAGATGAAAGCAACCATGTGATGTCAGCAAATATTATCACCTCCGTAAATCTCACTGAAATCAGTCTTCTAGAAACCCAAATGTTCTCTCTCCACCACTTCCCCTGGTGGCTCTCGATGTTCTCTGATCTGTGTCCCCAAAACCAAGCCTGTTTCCAGTTTTGTTATCCCTGTGCTGCACAGCCCTCCCAGCCCACTCCTCACCTTTCCCATTTCCCAAGTCCTTCCTCAGTTTGCTTTTCCTCAGAAGAAGCTCCAGAGGAGCTGTGCCCATCCCAAAGAACGGAATGCATTATTCAGGGTGCAATCACTGCAGGTAAATGCTGGATTTCCTGCACACCTGAGCTGGAAATGTTTCACCCAGAGTCTGAACCTGAGCTGAATCTGAGCTGCCACGGTCAGACACATCCAGGGGCTGTTTGCATCTCCAGGCTGAGTTGCTGGACAAAACACCCAGCAAAACAATCCCAAAAGTCGATTTATCTTATTTTTAGAAGTTGTTATAACAACTTGAACAAAAAGTGTGTCAGCACAGAAGTTATTTTGGTCGCAGTCTAAAGGAAAGCTAACAGGTAGTTGCTTATATATTTAAATATAATTTATATTTTTGGTGGTTTCAAAAGTATTTTGGGCTTATGAAGTTTGATTTTGAAGGAGATCTGCTCATCTGAGTAAAGCAAAGAGGATTTGGCTGCTCAGTTCTTCACCTCACAGTGGTGTTGCAGCAGGGCGAGTCCTCATCCTACAAAACTGAGACAATCCTACAAAACTGAGACATTTTCCTCTGAATTATCCTCTTTTTACAGCCACATTCATATGCTTTTGTTTACACATAATATAGCACTTTGGAATTAAAGATGTTGCTTATTCTCGTTTTGCGTTCAGATGTTCGTAATGTTTTATTTTGCAGGAGTTGATGTATATAATCTAATGTGAAATAAATAAACAAGCAGACTTGCTGAATTTTCTTTTTATTGTTTTTTGCTTTTATTTGTTGGTATTTTGTTGTGTACAATTCTGTATATTTGACATCAAACTCGACTTGATATCTCTTTGAAGTTTTAATTGTCAGCTTTTTTTTTCCCCTCCAGTTTTCCTGTACTTCATATAGAGTTCATTTGTCTAAACCAGGAACTCCCACTTGCTGAATTTAATATTGTTTCCTAGAAACATAAAATCATGTCCCAGTCACCCCCTTCCAACAATATACAGTGCTATTTTCCTATCATCTGCAATAAAACAGTGAGAGATAACACATAAATAACTATATTAGCACTAAACATGTTCATTAAGTGCCTCATTCTGGAAATGTGTTACAGCTGGCCACTTATACTTGGCTGGAAATCAAATAATCCAGGACCAGCAGAAAATAAATAGCAGACTCTGATATGATACTTGGATAAATTATTCCAGGTTCATTTTTGGACTATTTACATGCCTGAGATGAGTGAGGCAAAGTCCTCACTCACTGAACTCAGCCCCCAAACTCTCATTCCTGGTTGAGTCAGGTGTACAGTGCGGAGTATTGAAAATATGATGGGAAAAGGGACAATTGGTGAAGAACTGAATGGCCAAAGTGGCCAAGAGCAGCAGCTCCTGACAGATCTGCATTACATAATGCAGGTGTCACTTGTCCTGTAGCTGAATTTTCCAGTGCTGACAAAACCTCATTTCTTTCAGTCCTGCACTGTCACTTGGGCTGTTGGAGCAGCAGTGAAAATCACTCCACACCGTGGCAATTTGAAACTCATTTACCTAAGACTTCACAGTTCAGTGCACTGTGCTTTTGTTTCAAAACTAAGAAAGTTTCATAATGATTTTCCAGTTTCAGAGACTTAGAGTAGAATAAGAATGTTTAAAGAGGGGGATAAATTCCAGAGGAACAGGTGAAAGAAAAATTATCTAGAGGTTTCCAAGTCTATGATTGTAGTATTTAGTTTGCCTATTTCTGACAGTTTGCAGTTACAATACAGTCAATAATGTTCTTATATCACTATTTTAAACCATTTTTTTTCTAATCCCAATCTATATTTTTTATATTTATGCAGTTCTGTTTTCACTTCTGCCTTTCAGATTATAGTGCTGTAGTTCCTTCTTGGCCTACTTATTAGCCCAATTGAACAATTTATTAATTACTTCTTTGTTCCTTCAGAATGCAACATAGCTCCTATGCTGGAGCAGACCCCAAACTCTGAAGCTAAAGTACCAGATACAGATAATTCTCACATTTTAGCCCATGTGCACTATGTAGTACCACCTAACTGATGTTTCCATGGGTCTAGATTTATTTATGGCTTTCATGTATTGCATAATTAGCAAGTTGGGGTCTCATTTTTTATTCATTTTACTCTAATTTTAGCACAATTTATTTCATTGACATCAATGGTGTTACTTGCTCACATATCAATATTAGACTCTGTAATATTAATACAAATATAAATATTGCAAGGATTATTTAATGCAGCCGGGGCTGATTTCAGATATGTGCTTCTCATTTGCATGAGAGAAAAATCACTCTTCAAGTGTTTTCAGCATCTCTGTTTTTATTGCTTTAAGGTGAAAAGATTTTGTTGTGTTTGTGAGTTTATTTGTCTCATTAAAATAATCACTTAGTATCAAATAAAAAAACAACTCAAAATTGTATTTTTTAATGGGCTGAATGCACATAAACAATTTGTTTCATTAGGCATACCTGTTACCAGATCACTGGAGATATTAAAGCATCTAAATCAATTTCTTAAGCAATTCCACATCATATCCTCTTCCAAACGTCAGTGCTTCGCTAAATTGCCAATCTGAGAGCACAAGGCTGAGGGGCAGATTTTAATAACACACAAACACTCCTGCTCTTTGCTCTATCAGTTTCAGACTCCGAGGCTATGGCGTTTTGTTTTCTCACTGCCTTTATTTACTGTATCATTTTAGATACATAATCAGGGCAGATCTGCTGGTTACGAGGAAGAGCTTTATATTTATGTTTTGTATAGAAATTCTACCCTAAAAATAAGAGCATATAAATAGGCTTTTAATCTCTGCCGGGATGTTTGTACACACTTATCTTCCTTTTCTTTCATACCTCTAATTCGTTGCAGTTATCTTACTTTCAGTAAGTAGACAAGTGATAATTATAAGAATTCATAGCCTGATTCTAATCTAACATTTGTCATTTTTACACCAGGTTGCATCACTGACGTTCCCAGCATTAATTCAGGAGACCAAGATCAGGAATTTATTGTTTAATCCACATCACTAGCTCAACTTCCACATTAAAAAAAAAAAAAAAAAAAAAAAAATTATAGATATTTCTTTGAACTAAAGAGATGTGAAATCATCTTCCCTGTGTTATAATAACATCATTGCTCACTTTGTTGTTCAGTATTAGTTAGGCTGAGTATAATTAATGAGCTTTCAGTGTCTTCAGGAGAAAATCCCCTCTGTGATGTGTGTTCCTGTAAATGACAGTGCCAGGAAAAGCTGCCCAGCCTGGAGGTCGGGGGCATGACCTGTTCATGAAGTCTTTGTCCCCAGCACTCCTCTATGCATGATCATATCCAAACTGCATTTTAGGATCAGCCTCTGGCCTGTGCTAATTCACCAAATTCACATGACGTTTTTTTTTGAGGTTTCCTGTTGGTGCAGGTCACCAGAGCAGGCAGTGAGTTCCAGTTGGCTGAACTGGCCTGGCAGGTTGGTTTATCAACGTAGGCATAAACTGCAAACCAAAAATGCAGGTGCAAATATTCAGTGGGAGCCACAGAATCATGTCAGAAATAGCCCATGAACTAAATTCCAAAAATGGAATTTCACTCAGTTCATTCTAGCCCAGCACTAAGGATGATGCAGCTACTTGTATTTTCTATAAAATTGAGAACTTCCATTTTTATTTCTTCTTTCTCACCCCACATTTGTCCTTGTGTAGTTCAATTGTCTTTGGCCCCTTCTGAATGCTGCTGGATAAAGCAACAAAAAGTCCAAAGGAGATCCAAAGTCACTTCTTTCTCACAGGAAACCTTGTGCATTAAGACCTATGGAGGATGCTGAAAAATGTGCTGGGTTTGCAAGGTCCCTTCTCTTTTCCTTTCAATCTTGTGCAGATATCCTTCAAGGCCTGTGTCACCTCCTTGTGGGAGGCAAAGGAAGATGATGGGCAGGTCACACAGCTCTGCTTCTGAGATCTGTGGCTCTACTTGCCAAATTTCAAAATTTCATCCTGGGATTGTGCTTTGTACTCTTGGACACCGCTTTGTCTTCTGTGTGCAAAATTAAACCTCCTGTTAAAAAAAAAAAAAAAAGAGAAGTAAGGTTCCCATTTTCCTCCCAGCAGCACTGATTTAGCATGTCATGAAGGATTATTTTTCCTCACCTTTGCAAGAAGGCTGAATGACCAGAGATGAAGAAAAAGTCATTAATTCTTAAAGGCCAATCACCCTCTGGCAATTCCATCATTTATTGCTCTTCCTTATTTCTCTCTATTCTCTCTTTTGTGTGGTTTCCTCTCTTGCTTTTTTAACTCCTTTCCTCTCCATTGTTTGAGTTTAAAAAAAAAAACCAACAACAGAACAGACTCAACATGCTTATACAAAGCTCTCTGGCTTCTGTAAAATACAAATCTATGGTTTATGCAGACTAAAGCCATAGAAATTGTATTGTGTAACAGAGCCCTTAGTGCACTTACAGGAAATTGAGTTTTGTAGCAGTGCTGTTAGCGCAAAGGCTGCTGCTGTTTGAAGCACAGCAAGGAAGTGACCAGCCTAAAATCAACACTCCTTGAACATCCTTTCATCTGATTTGTGTCCTGTCGGTCCCATGGCCCATAGGGAGGGAATTGCTGCTCAGGAAATGTGCTGGGCAAGGGGCAGGGGGGCTGTCCCACACTGAGGGGGACAAAGAGGGGATGCAGCAGCCAGGACCTGCCAGCCACGTCTGCTCTGTGTCCCCAACAGCCACAGAGGTGCTGGGTGAGCAGCTGGACTCTGGGCTTAGAGGTCTTGTCCAAATTTAATTCTATTGAAAAATTCTCGGATTTCTCTATGCTAATGAGGCCACTGATTATTAAAGATCCCATTTATGCTAATCCAGCAGGACATGGTTATTCTTTCCCCACTCTCCTTTCCTATTAGTGCTGCCATTAATTAATTAATTAATCCCAGAATTGCCATCCTCTTGATTTAGATAAACCAGGGAAGTCTCTCTAGCTTTCTTCCTCTTTTCCTCCACAGCAAAGGTTATGGGATCCAATGCCTGTAATCTCAACATTTTTATCCTAAGCAGAGCTGAAATGCCACAGCACCAGAGCAGAATGGGATCTATGATTTCAGATGGGCGTTCACAGTGTTGGTTTTATCACTGTTTTGCAAAGCTGACATTTAATCTCTTTCTGAATGATTATTTTGAACTTTCTTTAGCCCCTTCTCATCAACTCAGGTGCTTGTGGGGTTTTTCCATGGATGGGTTTTATCTCCCAGGTTTGTGCTGTGGCTCCACCTGCTCTGGGAGCAGCTCCTGCCCTTCCCTGGGCTGCAGAGGAATAATTCCAGAGTTCTCTGGCTTCTGATCAGACCAAACTCCTGCTCCTTCCCCCTCTGCAGCTCCAGTACCTGGGGAAGTCAAAGCCATTTCTGGTTCCACACCTCCTGTTTCTGAAGGAACAAATCTCAAATCTCTGCCTGCTCTGATGAAATGCACACTGCCAGGCAATGACAACACTTGGCTAAACAACCACTAAAGTCAGTTTTTAATAAATAAATCTTAATGTTGAAAGCAGATACTAAAGGGAATTCAATATTTTCTTTAAAGAATTCCATTTAAGAATTCCCCCCAGTTACCATAAGACAGTTCAAATGTGCTAAATAAATTGATTAATATTTGTACTTCAGGATCTTCTAATTATTTATTCTCTATTGTCAATTTTTAAAACTTTTTATTGATATTAACATAAAGTTTTGACCACTCCCTCCCAACTCATATTTAGGACTGAAAACTCTTCCAAAGAAATTTTTAGATATTTCATAAGTTACTGTAATATAAAAAAAGTATTTAGTAGGAAAATATCTAGTGATTTCAACTCCCTCTGTTGAAACCATTAAACCACTACAGGTTCAAGAATTTGGAATAATAACTACAATATTCCCCTATCCCACATTTCCACAATTAGGAATTCAGCCCATATCAGCTGTCAGAGCACATGCAAATCTATCATAACTGAAAAATACCTCATTTGTTCAACCTGCCAGGTGAACAAGAAGCTTTATGAAACCATTCTCTAATTGTTATTGTTTAATCTGTTAAAACTGCTGTGTCAAGGCACTTCTTTTTTTCCCCCAACAAGAAGAAACACTGAAATATTGATACCTTGGTTACTCCTCAGTGGATTGGTTTTCAGTGAAACCCTTGGTATTTCTTCTGTTATTAATTTCTGAAACAGGAGGGGCTATTAATTATACATTCATTTTATATCAGAATATGCATTTAATGCTATTTTTTGGTAAAAAAAGCAAAACCTGGCAGACAAATAACTCATAAGTGACACTAATGAGTGCTGGGAGATGGAGTGGAAAGGCTTTAAATGTGTCCCATTATTTAGCAGGATAATTAAGAGCACAGCTCTACCATGGTATTTTATTACAGAAATAGATAAGATCCCATCTTTTTGCAAGCAGGTGTTGTAATGAAGCAAAGTGAGATCATTTTTATGATGTTCTTCTGGTCCAAAAAAAGATTGCAAATTTATGTTGTGCTTCCTAAATTTGCAAAAGCAACTGTGCAGATCTTTGGAAACAAAGGGAACAGAAAATGCAATGTGTGAAACCTCTTCATTCAGGTGACCCCCACAGAGGAAAAAAAAAACCCAAAAGCATTAATTCTCCCTAAATCTTATAAAGAAGATTTATAAAGATCTTATAAAGAAAATTTGGTGTCTGACAGATGATGGTTGGGGTAACTCATTTCAAATGGAATTTACTGTACACAAAATCCCACATAAACTGCACCTCAGACCAGGTAATTTACAGTAAAAACAGGGTTTCTGGTGTTTTGATTTCTTATGAAGGTGGAATCCTCCATAAATACCACCACAAAACTTTTCTGACACTCTGAAATAATTTCATGCTTTTTTCATTGGTATTTAATATCAAGTATTGTAAAATACAAATAACCCCACATTAATCTACAGAAGATCTGGCATTAAATTGAAACCATATTTAAAATGGTGCAATTGTAAGATTTTGGGTACTGCTCACTCATTATAAACTTCAAGCATGTATACAGAAATCACAGGATAGAAAAATACAATATTTGATTACCCAGACTACAAGCTGTGCTTCTTTCATCTATCATTGTGGAAAAACATTCTAGTGAAACTGAGAAGCCAAATGTGTTAGAGTTTGGGTCTTTCTATTTTAAGATGAAGATGAAAAGACATTTCAGGTTAAAAGAAATGGATATAGATATGAAAGAATGCAATTTCTGACTTTCAAATATAACATCTTACAGAAAGTTGTCCAGGGAAAGAAGAGCCTTTGTGTCCAGAAAATTTTCCAATTTTTTTTTTTTTTTAATTTTAAAAAAACCATTTTTTATAAATAAGCACTACTTTTGTGTTGCATAGAGATGCTAAACATCACCTTTCCCTCGTAGCCACTCTCGTCCCTTAGTACAGACCAAAGTTTCAAGGCCATTCTCAGCAATTAATCAAAAATAAGCCTGTCTCAGCCTAGGGACACTAAACAAGGTCCATGAGGTTTATGCCAAGAGTTTGGGCTAAAATTAAACAGAAATACAAATGATATCATCTGATTCCAGCTCTGTGGAGTGAAAGCACTTTGAACCCTGGTAGTGGCAACAATTTTACAAATCCTTTTGAGAAAGCAGAACCTGTACTTGTTACCATTTTATGGGGTTTTTGATTTTCCACTTCTGCTGCATCCTCCAGGGTCAGCAACTATTGATGGACAGCCAGAAAGATTGTGTAGGTCCCAAAATCAGTAATAGCTGTACAAATAACTGGATATCATCAAACCCCAGAAAACTTTCTGAACCTGCCAAGCACAAATCCATAGGTTCTTGGTAGTTTCCTCTTTTTTCTCTTTCCCTTTATGCACAGAGTTTGAGATTCGTTCCACTTGAAATCTAGGGAAGTTAGGTGGTGAGATGAAAAAAGGAGCGAGATACAGAACGAAAGAAGTGTGGAAATTGAAATTTGAAGCATAGCTAATGTCATTTGGCTGATTTTGCTGCAAACCTATGGGGGGAAGGAAGAAAAAAAAAAAGAAAAAAAGAAGAGTAAAGTTCTGCAATATGTAAGAAACTGCTTCTTGAGATGGTCTTGATTTTCTACTCCCCTGCATGGTGAACGCTGTGTAGTTGAAAGAGTTTGAAATTAATCACCTTTATATGGAGATTAAAGAGGAAGTGATGAAGTGTGATAACCTACAACTTCTTTTGCTTCTTTTTATAGTTGGGGAAATCTCTGCTACAAAGGCTGCAGAGATTGGAGAGGGGGGGAGTTCCAGTGGATTGAACATTTCCCCTTTCATCTCGCATTTCAAACAGATATTGTGGCGTCATATTTGCCCACTTCTTCCTCTTACACTCACTGTAAATTATTGCTTCTGATTGTCAGCTTAGCTTTTATTAATGTTCTACAGGAAAAGCTGCCAGTGGCTTGATGATTTCAGATGTGGAACAGACCTGGCACAGAAGAAGACGCAATGATTTTGTTAAGCACAGAAAAGTTTTGGTCGTTTTGAAACCATTTTACACTTTATGCCTCTTTACAGACTGAACTTCTCCAAGTCATTTCAGCATGAGAGACGCTGGTCTAGGAGATATTATAATAGAAGAATTTCAAACTTGTTTCCTTTTTTTTTTTTTTCTGAACAGAGATTCACCTGCAACCATGCAGAGAATGCAGAGGAGCAGTTATTTCCTGCAGCCCTGTTCTGCCTGAGATGGAAATTGGTAAATAATCAATCGATGGCAATTGGTAAATAATCTCCCTGCCCCATGAGCTCCTGATTTTTCATTTTTCCCCCTGTCCTGCTGGGGAGGAAGCCTTGCAGCTGCCCAAGGTCAGCCCACCACACCTTCCCTTTCTTGACTGCCCTGGCAAAATGTTTCATCTTGATAAATCCACTTTGTTTCCAAACCAAAAACTTATTTTTTAATTGATGGATCCCAATAAACTCTTGTTTTCAGCTTTAGTGCTTGCAGATCCTCTGGCCATAAGGAGAAGCCTTTTCTTTTGAAGCTGAGAGAAAACCCAGGAGCACAGCTCTGAATTCTGCTTTGTCACTCACTTCACAAAAAAATAAATATCTCCTATTTAAATCTTATGAAAATCATAAATACATGTGTTCCACACCCCAGATTTAGGGTGAGTTTTGAAGAACCTTACACCCTTAACTGTTATTATAATATAAATTCAACATGCCATGACATTTGAAAGCTTGAAACTGTAATAACCAAGGAGAAATTTTATTGTTTATTTGCAGTTAATTTCTTGCTTCATACTTTATTGCACACTGCCTTTTCTCTATATCCATGAGCCACAGAGAAAATACCAATTTCTGTCTGTGGGGAATAAAGTAGTCTCGAATTTTACACTTATTAAATTACCACATATCCTAAGTGGTCATTCATTCTTAAAGTAATACTTAGCAATAATGACTTTTTACTAATAAACACCTAATGATTGCCTGAATTAGAAAATTATCCAAATTATCCAGCCTTGGTAGTACAGTAAATTTGCTGGAAGGCATTAACTATTTAAAGCATCAAAACATAATAGAAAACTGTCTGGTGGTTTCTGCAATCCCTATTTTTTTATGAAAACTCCTTGCAGTAATGCAAGTGGACTAAATTTTTTAAACATCCTATAACAAGAGTAATGTGGTCCTGAATTAGCCAGGTTTGTGTAAATTACTGAGAATTATGTCCTATATAATTTGGACTTAATTTCTTTGATATCTGGGGAGTATAACATTTCTTATTCCTGGTTTGAATTCTTCCAGTTCTCCTATGATGAGGTCAAGATTTACCAAAGTGGCAAGTCAGGATGGGTAGGATCCAAAATCCTGAAATATTAGAAAGATGTCTATAAATATGCATGTTACAAACAAGGAAAATGAAGATGAAAACAATCTTTTATATATATATATAGCATACATATATATAAATATATTATATATATATTATCTTTTATAATATAAGACATATAATATTATATGCCTTATTATATATATATACATACAATATAAGGTCACTATTTTAAATTCAAAAACATTACATATTACAGAATATTAAACATTACAGAATTATATATTACAGAATATTAAATACTACAGAATTACATATTACAGAAGCTTGAGGAAATCAGTCAGAACTGACTCCCACAGTTACTCAGCATTAAGGCCCAGTCCATTAGTGGGTTCCTCAGCTTTGCCTCATTTCCAACTTCTTTTTCTCCACACCCTCCTTCCATATCAGTGGCTGACATTATTCCTGATTTATGCACTGAGGAGCCACACTTCATCAGCTCAGATTAATTCCCCAGCTCCTGGGTGCTGTTAGAGGCAGATCCTGGCTCTGTGCACATCCCAGAGCCAGCTGAGGTTGGCATCTGACGTGACAGGGATTAAATCTCTGGGCTTCAGCACACATTTCATCCCATGGGCAGGAGCAGAGCAAGAGCACACACATAAAACCTCAGGTCCTAAACTCCCAGAAGCAAATCAGAGTTTGGTTTGGCCTTAATGAGAATGGAAGTTCCTAGCCTGTATGAATAAAGGGGGTAATTCCTGCTGGTGCCTCTGCAATCTGCAAGGATTCAGAAATGCAGTTCTGAGCTCTGGGGAGCCCCTGAGCTCTCGAGGATGCTCTGCTGCTTTAACCAGGTGTGGCAAACCAAGCCCCTGATATATCACAGCAGTGCAAACCCTTTGTTCACAGCTATCAATAGTGCTCTGCCAGACGGCACAGCTCTGTGAAAATAGATTTTTTTTTTTTCCAAAGCAACCCTGATTTCAATATTGAGTAACTCAAGCAACTCAATAAGTTAATGAGAAGTTACAGTAAAGACTGATGAAGATGTTAGCATTGTTGGAATCATCACACCTCATGGACATTCTGTTCTTAAATGACTCCTCTAAAAGGTCTGCAAGAACTCTGTCAAGGTTCTTAAGGAAAATAATATGGTGGGAACAATCTATGACTGATACAAATACCTGAATCAGTAACTCTGCTGACTGCTTTTGTAGAGATAAAACATATTTTGATGTCTCTCTAAAGATATTTCAGAAATATTCCCCAACTCTTGTAGTGGAAATGTCCTTTCAGCACACAAGAGACAGGACACTTTGTATATTAAAAAATCCAATATTTATCCAGTATTAGAGGACCACATGTAATCAGCTTCTGGTTCAAAATAGAATTCTGAAATTGTGCTCATTTATACCCTTGTTAATTTTTTAGTCCTTATTTTGCATTAGTTTTCTCTGTGGTTGGCAGAATCCTTGATGTACAAAAATGGCAAAAAACATGTTCTGTAATACTCTATTTCTGCAATATTTTCTGTATTTCAATAATTCTGCAAATTTCAGAGGCTCCTACTTAGGTTAGGGGGATATAAATGAGTCCCACCAATGGGTTAAAAAAGAGTTAGTGATGGAACCATCAGGAATATGTTTGAAAACATTGAATTTCCTTCTTTGGCTTCCCTGTCACGAGGGTGACCGTCTGGAAGTGTTTTAGGCAAATTCGTATTTTACTACAACACCAACAGAACCTGCTGACAGAGTTCAGTGTTTCTAACAGCTTTGAACTTTGTTCTTGTGTTTAGATTTCAGTACATTAACATCTTTGAGGTTAATGGATTGCCAAAATAAAATGCTAAATTTGGTCTTATTGGGTCTGAGGTTGTTAATTCTGCATTGAACTCCTCCATCTTCACTGGTGCTCAAGAACAGAGCTGCTCTCTACAAATAAACCCCTCATCATTCTAGTCCAAGGTGCCAGAAATTATATATTTCACACAGAAATCCCCCATATTTTCTTGATTCTTTAATATTTTAAACTTCCTGATTATTTTTCCCCCTTCATTTTCCATAGATCTCTGACATGACCTCTTATCTGCAGAATTCCCTCTGGAATAAGAAGTCACCAGTGAAGAGTCTGCACCAAATCTCCTCACTGCCGCTTCATTCTGTGTTATTCTCATATATTTGATAATTCCTTTCCCCACTCTGTCCTAAGGTTTCTCATTTTCACTCTTTCTCAGGGGGTTCCTTCCCCCTGCTATCTTTAGGAAATCTGTTCAGTACAGACATCCAGATTCTCTATGATTGCCATAATTATATCTGCAAAGCTCATTTCCAGTTTCTCCAGGTTTCTCTCATGCAGAGACTTTTGAGTCTTTTCCAGTGTACTCAGGATTTCCCCATATTTCCAGCAGTGGGAAGGGATTTGCTCCCAGCTGTTATTTTTCTCTGATTAGTCACTCCACACCCTTTAACTCTTGATTAAAGAACAATTTCACTCTCACCCCTTTCAATAAAAGCTAAATACAAACAACAAAATAGGAATCTTCGTAATATTTACTAGTGAGACAAAAATCTTTCCCTCTCTACTTTAATTTTATGGCCATCATGCAGCACCCTAGGAAAAGGGTGTGTATTAAATTCCATATTTTAATACATCTTGTAGAAACCAGGGCTTGAAAGAAAGCTGAGGTGTCAGAAAATCACCACAGATGTTGACAAAATGAAACTACCATATCTTAGGTGAATTTAGCCACTAAAAAAGGAACTGCAGGATGCCTGAAGAAGAAAATATGGCCAAAATTATTTTTAAACACCACATTTTTTTGGTGAATTGAGTAAGACAGAGTGTGTGGAAGATGGAGTTTTATGTGATCTCCTACTGGGAATAGTCCCATGCAAAGCTGCCCAGTGCTTTGTGAAGTGTTTAAATAGGGTGACAGGTTACAGCTAAATTTAAGGGAGAAAATGTCAACTTAAGCTTAAATGCTTTAAATCTCATTACTTACAAGATTTTTGTGTGATACATCCATAGCTGAGATCAATGGAAATTGAAAGTTCCCTCATTACAGAAGAGGAATTGCTCTTGGTACATTATTTTTCATTGAAATCTCCCTAAACTGGAGTGTGTATCCTTGCCAACTGTTTTGCCAGAATATTTATGACATCCCAGTTGAGCTATGGTTATTGTTATTTTTTTGCCCATGACTTGTGTTGAGAATAAAAAAAACGAGGAGTTTACACTCTCCCATGACTATTTTTCTGGAATTTTGTTAGGTGTTCAGTAATTCCAATTGTATGGAAAAAAAAAATAGGACACTTTGAGGACGTTCTTAAAATTGCTGATGGCTCACCTGAAGTTTTGTAGGAAGGGAAGTGACACATCAGGGTAGTGCAGTGTACCAGAAGGTGGCATTCATAAATCCCATTAGGTGTGGATTTTTACCCCATTATGTATGGATTATTTACCCCATTCTACGTGGATTTTTAACCCAATTATATGTAGATTTTTACCTCGTTATATGTAGATTTTTACCCATTATATGTGGATTTTTAACCCCCTTATGTGCGGATTTTTACCCCATTCTATGTGGATTTTTTACGTCATTATATGTGGATTTTTTACCCCATTATGTGTGGATTTTTTACCTCATTATGTGTAGATTTTTTACCCCATTATATGTGCATTTTTTACCCCATTACGTGTGGATTTTTACCCCATTCTATGTGGATTTTTTTACAGAAATGCTGCAGTCCCCAAGCCTGAAGTGCTGATCTCTTCTCCCATTTCCAGCAGGCTGGGAGATGGTGACACTGGGTCAGCTTATATTTTTATACGTGCTAAAGAAGAGGATTATAAGCGTGCCTGGGGGCACTGCATACAGACATTTTTATAAATTAAAAAGTCTGTAAGTATGAAGTGTTTATCAGTTCTTCCTGCTTGACAGCACAATATTCTTTTTGGGATCCGCTAAATGAATTTTCTCACCTTCTCTGTTGCTAAAATAAACTGCTCTTTACACCTACTGCACATTTTCCACTTGCTGGGGTTGTTCCCAGCCTGGATCTGAGCCTTTCCTCACTGCAGCATCTCACACCCCCTCCTCCCTGGGGTTGCTGTTTCACCACCAGCCCTTGGAGTTTGTAATTCCACCTTGAATTGGCCTTGATTCCAACATTTCCTGCCTTAGGAAAGAGAATTTCCCTGCTGGTGTTGCCATCACTGCCTGATGGCTCTGAGCTGCTGCCTCAACACTGCTGCAAGCTGGAGTAAATTCAGGAGTAAATCAGGAGTAGCACAGAGCACAAGAACTCAGCCACAGGGATCAGCCAGAAGCAGCTTTCACTGCAATATTTACCCCCAAAATGCACCCATACACGTCATGGGAATATTCACCCATAAAATCCTGATCCCTTGGGCTGCTGAGCTCAGATCCCTGCAGTGGAGTTTGCTGAAATTCCCCTGAATTGTGGCCTTGGTGGTGCAGACACAAGGTTTGAACCCTGCAGAAACACAAGATGTTTTCATGAGCTCTAAATTCAAAACATTTTATGACTCAGTTATGATTTTTTTGGGCTCTATCATTTTGTGTTGAATGACTCAGTAAAAAAAAAAAATCATCTTAGCATTCCACACATTTTTCTAAAATTTTATAGGAAAAGTACGTATTTAAGAAACTTCCAGAAGACCTAACATATTCATGTAAACATCTTTTTAAATTATTGTTGAAATTATATTTCCATATTAGTCATTTAAATACAGAAAGAGTTATTGGTCAAAATATTATATTTAATTTCAATGGGAAGAGTCTACTTAGAGCAGAAGAACATAAAAGTTTTGTAGCAAATGGTATTTTTTAAACACTCTGAGTTTCAATACTCACCTTATTAAATCTCACATTAAGAGTTCAATTTCACTAAATCTTTTTTTTTTTATAATTAAAAGCAGTAGCTTTAATGGAAACTAATTTGAATTTCTAAAAATAACTGTTTCCATGAAATGACTATCAATCAATCAATCCCTGGGAGATAAGAGCCCTACTTTGTCCTGATAACATTTCTGGGTTTGTGGCATCCTCAGCTGACTTTGTTTCCTTAAAGAGCTGCTGGTCAATTCTGGAAAAAACCTTTTCAAACCAAGACTCAGTGTTCTGGCATCTTCCAAAGGCACCACGTTCAAAGAGTGGTTTTGCCTGGTTTTATTCAGGAGCATTTTTACACAGAGCCTTGACACAACGGTGTGCCCAGAGTTATTAACATTACACCAGCATCTTCTGCTTTCACAAATAAAATAATCTTTAGACAATTCTGAAAATGGAATCTTTACAGATAAAGACTGGATGCAATATTCAAATAAAAACTGGACTCTATACCTATTATAAAAATTATTTAATTTGTCTTTCCTGTTACAGATTCCCGTGGAATGGAAGAAAACTGCCCTCATTTTATTTAGATGCTGATTATTAATTTCCACAAAATTAAGTCTCTAAGCCACAGCTGGCCAATGTGAGGTGAGGGCATTGGAAGAGTTCCTTGAGTGATGCCCAGAACGATCTGAACCAGGCAGGAAAATCCAGCAGGATGCCCTGGGTACCTGGAATAAGAACCTGCTCTTCTGCACAGGGTGACAAGGGCATTGGCCAGGGCTTCAGCTCTCCAGGTTTGTTTGGGATATTTGCTGCTGCAAGTGGAGCTCATCTCACTGATATTCATACCTGAAAATTTAATGAAAGTTAAAAAATAAAATAAAGAGGAAAACTTCCTTTCAGAGTTTTTTTTTGGACCTGGGTATTAATTACCTGCTCGAGGTAAGAGGGATTCACATTACTGCCTTCAATTCACTGCTTGAGTTTCAGGAGAGGGAAGAGTTTGACCCTGTCTGGGGCAGAAGGGGTTGACCTCAGTGAGTAATTTGATATTTTACAGCACGATTTACACAGAGAGGTGTCTGAGGCAAATCAAAATGGTGATTTCATACCCAAATGGCCTGAGAAGAGCTGAGGAGAGAGACACAGACTGAGCCATAAAAGGAGGAATTCACTTTATAGTGGGTCCTGAGTTAGGTGAAGGTCTGGCTGATCCATCCCTGTGTCACCAAGGTCACCCCTGGCAAAACCAGGGTTCAGCTTCATTTCAAAATAAAGCTGCACAGAGACAACAAAGATTTCCTGCCTCAGCCTACACCCTTTTTGTGTTAAAACTCCTCTCAAAATCACATTAAGGGCCTTCAAAATCACATCAAGGGTTTTCACAATGTAAGATTTTCCCACCAGGTGACATCAGATGTGATTAATTGCACGTCCCAAATACGTCTGTATCAGAGGCAGCTTTGCAAGAAAAAAACTAAAAATCAAAAAGATTTTAAGATGGGGTAGTTTTGCTTCTCAAATTCAGCTTCTGGACATGGTCCTTGGTGAATCTAAATAAATTGTTGTTGAATTTCTCAGAAATAAGAACAGAAAGGAGAAAAATCAGACACAGCTTGGGATGGAATTCTGTACATTAATGCTGTAATCCCAACAATTATTAGTTTCTTAGCACTGGAATCTGTCTGCTCCATCCTTTTTTAAGTTTGTAGTAACTGTGTCTTGCTACAGACTATTATGTTTCAAATGCACAATATTTATTCTAATCAACATCAGCAGCCACACATTATTAAAGTGTTCCAGATTTAAACTGAATTAATTTGCTTAAAGCATCTTTCCCAAACAAAATATGGTTAAAATGAGTATTTGGCTTTGGGCTCTGTGTTTGGAAGGCTGCCAGAGACAGTAAAAAGGATTGCAGAATTTTCCATTTCATTTCCTTACCTCTAAAACAGTATTTAAGGCCAGCTTCAAAATCAGGCATGAGATTTTGGAGGGAAACTAATTTACTTTTATTTTTTAATTATGCTAAATCAAGGCCATACCTATTATTTGGAGCTTTCAAATAGTCTTTAGGGTCATTAAATAGCTTAATTATAAGAGCAGGACACTCCTGACTGAGAGTGTTTGGAGTCAGGGAAAGGTTGTGGCTTTAGGAAGGGCTCAGGTGGGACAAAGCCCAGCAAAGCTGAGCTGAGAGCAGCTCTGGAGCCTCTCAGAGATGGCTCAGGAGCACAGACCCACAGAGAGCATGCCTGAGATCCCAATCCCACCAGGAATCCCTGGGAAGCCTGGCTGGCTCAGCTCGCTGACACACAAAGCTTTTTGTGCAGAATCACAATCTCTGCCTGCTGAGCAATTCCCACCTGATTTGGACCAAGCTGGCTCTTGTTACTCAGAAGTCCAATGCCTACTTTTCCTTGTATTTCCTTATTTTTCCTTATATTTCCTTATCCCTTATATTTCCTTATATTTCCATTTTTCCTTATATTTCCTTATTTTTCCTTATATTTCCTTATTTTCCTTATATTTCTTTTTTTTTCTTATTTTTCCTTTTATTTCCTTATATTTCCTTTTATTTCCTTATATTTCCTTATTTTCCCTTATATTTCCTTATTTTCCTTATTTTCCCTTATATTTCCTTATATTTTTTTCTTATTTTTCCTTTTATTTCCTTATATTTCCTTTTATTTCCTTTTATTTATTTCCTTATTTTTCTTTATTTTTCCTTTATATTTCCTT
>PYHW01009577.1:2455851-2511292 GCA_013186435.1 Turdus rufiventris | reverse complement strand
CATGTAATAGTTGTTGGGTTTTTGTTGGACAAGATCAAGGAAAGGTTTGGATTCTGAGAGTAATTTGTGTGGGGTTTCAGAATGGAGCAGAGAAATGGCAGATTTCCTGATTTTAGTACATGAATTAAGGTAAGGTGAAGAGCAAGAGGGAGGTAAGTGTGAATGAGATCAACATTTCTCTTTGATTTACAACTCTATTTTGTTTGGGGTTTTGTTTTGTATTTTTTTTTTAACATATATTTTGTTTTGTTTGGGGTTCAGGACTCAATAATCCATCCATTGCACACAGTGAAATGTTCATAGTAAAAATCCAAATAAAGTTCTCTCTCCTGATTTACAGGATACTACAAAAAGTAATTTTTTCCCCTGTAATAACACATTATTCACCTGCAGGGAAGATGTCCTCACATAATCAAAGCTATTGACTGATGAGCACCAGTAAATGTGCATTTCTAGGGACAAGATCTCCCTTGCTTTTCCCCTGGCCTCTCCTGGTAATACTGAGAACTCCACGTACTTGAACAAAGCTGAAATGAGGCTATTTCAGGGAGATAATTAGTTGCCCTGTATTACTTTTAGGAGATCATTAGAGACCTTTAATATCCTCCAAAAATGCAATGAATTCTCTCTGAGGAAAACCCACGTTGCTCCAAGTACTGTTTGCAGTGGTGGAATATCCATTCCACTCTTTTTTTCAGCAATTTAAAGTTGGATGGAGCTTTGCAAATTACAAACCGGGGGAGTTTCCAGACTCCTGTGATAACTTCCAGACCATTCACACTCTTCAGATTTAAATAAAATATGAGCTACAACCCAACACCAGAGCACACACTGAACTTATTCTACACAAAATAAGAAGTAAGAAGTCCTTTTGGAGATGTAGATCTCAGTGAATAATTGCTAATATGTAGTCACACAATATTATTTATATAGTGCAGAGAATCTTTCAGAGAATTTTTTGTTATAAGGTAAAAGACTATATGAGAAAAAAAAGATAGGTGGAAGACTTAGTAACTCATTGGATTTTCATTTTTCAGAGTCCAAAATTTCTTGTTAAAAACACAATTTTTCTTGCTTTCAGGGGAAAAAAAAAAAAAGTCCTTCTTTACTGGTGAAATAAGATAGCCTGAAAAAAAAAGATGAGGAATAGGAGAGGGAGAGGAAAAGCTATTAAATGGATACATCCTGCCCTCTATAAAATTTAGAAGGAATAAATTATATAACCCAGAAAACTATCCAAGGAGAGAGAAGCCAAAGGGAAAATTGTCCTGCAGGGATTGGTGTCACACTGAGGTAAGAGCAGACTTGCACAGAGCAGGATCTGTTCACACACACGAGATCACAGCTGTGCTTCCCTTGGCACCTGCTGCTCCAAGAGATTATCCCATGCACAAGAAATTCCAGTTGAGGAACATCAGGCTGGGGAAATTATTATGCAAGAGTTTTATTTAATGCATAAACTGACTTGTATTCACCAAGGAAAGGAATGTGTTCCTGTCCTTTCAAACAAGCAGTAAAAACCCTAAAAGAGGAGTCACTGCAATAAAATAAAAATATCATGCAAATCCTCTCCAGCAGGAACCTCTCTTACCTGCCCCATGGCTATTTCAGTGTCTATTAATTCCCATTTATTTTTGAAAGGCAATTACTTCAGCCTTCTGTCTGTTCAAACATGGGATTGGGACATTTGTGACAAAGAAATAGGAATTATCAAGAGCAATGTAGCAGAAGTAAATGCTAAATCTGCTGCTGTGTTTTATTTCCTCCCGTTTCAGTAATGCTGGTGGTGACAGGGAATTGAAACAGAGAGGGAATTGTGGAGGGGAACCTTGGAAGGAGCCAAACCAAGCAGGGCTCCTGTCTGACAGACACTTGGCATGGGAAGGTGCTGAGGAATGAAGAGCTTCTCAGAAATATGGTTTTCAGAAAATAAAAGACAAACACTGAGTAGACCAGTGCCTGAAATTAAAAGTGGAGTCATTATTTTGGAGCTGTGCAATAACAGAGGTATGCAATGTAAAAGGGAAAAATAAGATGCAAGTCTAAACACCAAATAGTTTTGTGTTTCTGCTGTCTGATTCTCTCTTACCAGATCATTCTTTGACTTTTGGAACAAATAGGCATATTTTTGCTTTTATCATTCTTCTTAGAATTACTGAACCACATCAATCAAAGCAACAAAAACAGATAAAGTGACAAGAATTTGTGAATTTATAACACAAAGCTACCTAAAAGGAACAAAGAGGGAAAAAAAAGTCACAAAACATCTATTTAACTATCTCCTAATGAAAATACCACAAGCTCTCCTTTTGATTCTTCACCACAACAACTTTAGTTGTAAAAGTCAAAGATTTCCTGTGTGAAACCACTTCCAAACACTGCAGAAATGCACTCCCAGCACAGCTCAGTGCACCTGCTCATCCTCCACTTTTTAGGAATACTTTAAACTAAACTACATTTCAGCTGTTTAAGCCTAATAAAAATACAGCACTAGTAATTTATTAGCTGTCACTTCCCTGTAAGTAATTCTCACAAAAAGTCAAATTTAAGATGTTCTGCAAATGAATCCTTTCCGGTTTGACAGTTGTATTATTTCAAAATTTAAATGACATATTCAGAGACATTCAGTGCTGTACACCCTGCATCCAAGGCACCAGGGCAATGGAAGTCAAATGCAGTGATTGACAAAAACTTCAACAGAAAACCAAGCTGAGCTGTCAATACTTTTCAATAGAGATTTACATCAAACCACTTTAAACTCTCATAATTCTTCAAGCACTCTGTTATAAATCATATCAGAATGTATTCCTAGTCAAGTCTCCTTTCCTATAACATTTGATGTGTCTGTTGGATGAATCTCAGAAATTATTTGCATAAATACTACACAAGTGTGAGACTAAAGGTAGAAGAATGCAGAGTCCACTAAAACGCCAAATACCCTCCAGGTGGGTCCCCTTCCTTAGCCAGGAGGTTTTCTCTGGGCGGAATAGAAAACATTTTGTTAGAAAGCATTAGATGAGAACAAACTCTGTCAGCTTTTACCAGACTATAAATGGGTTCATATCAACTGATTTGGATTCTGGAGTGGTGAACAGGAAAACATTTCCAAAGCCAGTTCACACTGCGGGGTTCACCTGATTTCCCAGGCTGATTTTGGGGAAAGCTCTGCTGAGAGCCTGTGAGGGCTAGGAGAATTTTTTATGGTTTTGGGTTAGTTCCTGCAGCCAGAATCCATAGAATGGGCTGGCTTTGTTCTATGATTTTTTAATGAAACCAGGGAGAATCTGCAGAAAGCAAGTGAGAACTGTTTTGTTGTCCGGTAAAACTGTAATTTAGGGGAGAAAAAACCCAAACCTGACCCAAATCACATTTGTTCATTGGGAGCAACAGAGAAGGGTGAGGAATGATGCTCCTGGCACCACTCCACATCCACAGCAGATTTGCATCTGTCATGTACCAGGGAAACAGTAAATGAGGATTGTGTATATTTATCTGAGACATCTCTGTGGTACCATAAAGGCACAGCTTGAGAAGGAGCATCTTCTTAAATCATGAGGGAGTTAGTTTATTCTTGTGTAAAGTCTCTCGTCCTGTCCTTACCTCAGCAGTCATTGCAGTAAAAGCATTCCCTAAAACATTCCTTGCATCTCTGTAGGTTTCTTGAAATAAGAGGATTCTTTAGCACAAGGCAATATATCCTTTGGAAATGAAGTCAGCTTTAGATATGAGATAGTGGGGCCTGATGGGACGAGTTTCATCAGTTCAGAGTCCTATTTATTTCTCCTGAAATATGATGCCACCAGGTACTGCACCTGCTCCTTGCATGTTGATAAACTGTTTAGCATTGCATGTGTAGGCAGGAATATTTACTATTTCTGGTGGCAGGAAAATAGGAGGAGGCAAGCAGTATGTTCAGCTAACAGCAGCTTCTTTGTGAAATCTCAGTATCTTCTAAATGCAGGGCCTTTGTTGTATCAGAATTACATGTTGAGTGGGTGATCTTTCTGGGCTTCAGTTCAAAAAGCTTCTTCAAATGAATTAGTAGGTATTTCTGTTAATATAATTAAGACAAAAGAGATGCAAAGTTATCCCTACTGCAGCCTTGAAATTCTTTTCCCATTCCATTTTGGCAAAATCCCCACTTCCTTCTGGTAGGAGACCAGGCTTGGAGAGTGGAGATAGCTTATTTTGCATGCACATCTGTGGAGGGAGGCAAAGAGTTCTCTGGTTCAGGTGGATAAATTGTCAACTTTCATGTCTGACAGATCATTTAATGCACAGTGAAACAACCACTGTGGCTATTCCTTGCTGCTAAATTTATCAGCAGATGCAGTCTGTGGTACAGAGGCAGTGAACAAACACACACAGTGTGGGCAGGTGCCCACAGTGCATTAGAAAGAAATCTGTGTCCTCTTAGATTTAAGGAAACAACTGTATTTACATGATTTACTGTAATTTACCTGATCTTTAGCAAGTTCCATCTTAATAAAGCTCCTGTAATAACAGATGCATGTCTATTCTTTTCCATGCTTTAAGAGTCCATTTAGCTGTTGAATGAAGGGAAGAGCACTTAGAGGCGCAGTCGCTGATGACAGACTATTGTTAAAAAGCCATCATATATTCAGATCCATCTGGTGCTATCCTGGGAGCAGCGTGTTACAAACTAATAAAAGTACTGCAGAGGTAAGGAAACCAGCTCAGGCAATATGGAAAAGGAAAAAAAAAAAACGCAATTGGTTTTATATACAGGAGAATTACATTATTTTATGTCACAACAAACACTTTTAAAAACATCATTTTGGTTAAATGATTTTGATTCCAAAAGGCTGCAGTCACATCCAGAGTCATATTAGTAATTGCCTAAATATTCCATAAATAGTGATTACAAGAATATCTGCTAGACAATGCTCAGACATTTAATGAAAGGTGAGAATAAGCCTGAAATATGTTTCCACATTTCTGAAATGTAAGGCAATAATAAAACTGATATAAATATGGAGCAAGTTATATTATTAGGACAATGAATACATTAAAAATATTCTGACTGGTGATAATCATTTATTCATCCTATCATCTGTTAAATACTACTTCACTTTTACCACTCCCTCAGCCCCTTCCAGTGCAGCTTTAGGAAGGAATCGCAGTAGATGAGAGTCCATTCTGGTTTTGTGGTTTTTTTCTGTGCTGCTGGCAGGCAGGAGCACGAATTCTACCTGGATTTGCACAAAGCATTTGCCCCCCTCCCTCAGGGCATCCTTGTCCCTAAACTGAGCAGATCCAGAGACCCAGCATGGAGCCCTGGCAGCCAGGAAAGGGTCATGGGGGTCCCCAAAAGCAGGGGGAGGGAGGGGAGATTTCTCTCTTCTCTCCTCAGACACAACCTGGAATTCCTGTCCAGCCCTGGGGACGGGGATGGAGCAGCTCTGGGAAGGTCACAAAGGTGCTCCAAGGGCTGCAGCATCCCTGCTGGGCTCTGGAAAGGCTGGGGGGGCTCACACTGGGGAGAGAAAGGGCTGGGGAGATCCTGGAGCTTCTTCCAGAGCCTCAAGGGCTCCAGGAGAGCTGGAGAGGGAGTTGGGAACAGAAGTGACAAGGGACAGCTTTAAACTGCAGGAGGGCAGGGATGGATGGGATACAGGGCAAGAATTGTTCCCTGGGAGAGGGCAGGGATGGGTGGGATATTGGGCAGGAATTGTTCCCTGGGAGAGGGCAGGGATGGATGGGATATTGGGCAGGAATTGTTCCCTGTGAAGGTGGGCAGGCCCTGGCACAGGAGCCCAGAGCAGCTGGATGCCCTTGGATCCCTGGCAGTGTCCAAAGCCAGGTTGGACACTGGAATTTGGAGCACCATGAGATAGTGGAAGGTCCCTGCCCATGGCAGGGGTGGGATGGAACGAGCTTTAAGGTCTCTTCCATCCCAAACCATTCTATGGTAATTTTAACTGCTTTTATAAATCACTTCAAAAATGTTTTTTCCCTAGCTCCAAGTTTTCCCAGCCACAAGCACTTATTCCTCTCAGTGAAGAGAAGCAATCATGAAGAAAACACACAGCAAAATGTGAACCCAGCCGTGTAAAGCTTTGTTTTCCTGGTGCTTGTTTGAATGGTTTATATTTAATTGATGAATCCCAGGGTGTGTGTCTGAATGACTTTCAGCTCCCCAGTGCCTCAATCAGTGCAGTGCAGACACACAAACCACAGGTGGGCTTCCTCACACTGCTCTGCTGATGGAGCTTCCCTCTTCATCCTAAATGACCACCTGAGCTGAATGTGATAGACATTTTTATCTAGGAGCTTATGCAGTCTTTGGCCTTTTCTGAGGCAGGCTGGCAGCCTCCTCCCTATGCATCACACACAAAGAGCAAAAGTTCAAGAGCAATTTTTACTTATTTGGTTTCCCTTTTGGACCTCTGTTATTGTTTTGGTTTTTTTTATTTTTTTTTTTATTTTTTTTTTTTTTTGCGCTGATTAAGGACAGGTTCACATCTGAGCTCCAAGAAAGAGAAATTCTAAGCATTAAATACTCAATATAAATGTCAAAGGCTACAGATGTTTGCTGCCAAGACATATGGACGGTAGAAAAAAAGCAAAATTGCATTAACACATTTTGTATGTAACTCTTCCTTTTAAATATGGTCTTATTACAAAATACACAAGGGCATTTGTGTTAGATACTGAGACATATGGCTGGTACAAAAATATAAATCCATTAACAGATTTGGTATGCAATTTCACTCTTTTCAAATGATCTCAGAGCCGAAAACGTGTTATCTATCTTTGCTGTATTCCTTTCAGAGCAGTGATCAGAGGGAAAGGAGCCTCATTAATACACACATTAACATCAACAGGCAGGGGATGCAATCAGCAGTGTCATGGTTCAGGTGTTTTGTGAGTGCAGCTGTAGGATCAAATCATATCACACTAATGTAAATTGCACTGAAGCTTTCCACTGGATTTTCCCATTATTTGAGTGTTAAACCTGTTTTGTCACAGATCTATGAAGGACAGTAAACTCACCTTCATTATCATCATCATCATCTTCCCCTCCCTTTTTTTTTTTTTAATCCCTAATCAAGCTGTCATTGCCTATTTGCTGCAGGTTACCTGTTCTGGCAGAATAAATTCTTTACAGTCAGAGCTGTACAAAAGGCATCTGACAGAAATATTTAACTACTTGGATTTTCTAGCAGAGCCCCAGGTAATGAGCCAAAAGTGACACCCTTCCACCCCTCCAAAAAAACCCACAAACAAACAAACAAACAAAACAAAACAGAACACAACAAAACAAAACCAACCAACAACAACAACACAAAACAAAACAAAACAAACAAACAAACAAACAAAAACAAAAAACCAAAAAAACCCAAAAAACCCAAACCAAACCAAACAAACCAAAAAAACCCCAAACAAAACCAAAACCAAAACCCAGGGAAGAAAATACTTCACCCTTATTAGTTTACAGAGAGCATCCTAAAAGCAAAATGATGAAAAGTATCCTTAACTGACTTCAGAGTGAAATCTCCCCATTTTATGCCTAGAAAATCACAGAGTATTTCTGGTCTAACAGATATTGTGCTGGTTTCTGTGCTTGCTTTTACTTGCTGTTGGACTAAATGCTATTTAATGCAATCATAAATTAATAAAGGGAAACACATTATTTAAGATGAGATCTAAGTATGTAGATTCTGGAGTAAAACTTGGAGGAAAAACAATAGAAAGAGCCACATTTGGGGTCATTGCTGTTATATTTATATTGCAATTTAACAAAAAACTTTGAATCATTTTAGGAAGGATCTGTTCTGTGATAAAATTTTTCCCCCTATTCTGATTTTTCACCTCCAGTCCAAAATTTCAGATACTCTTGGTGGTATCTCCAGCTGGAATTGGTACTAAACTTGTTCCCGGAACTTTAAAAAAAAAAATTCGAAGTATGATTTGGTGCAGTGTAAAAACTCCCATCAAAGTGCCTGAGCACCCTTGAAGTTTAAATGACCTCATTTACACACATCTTGTTCTGACAGAATTATAGATTATCATTCTGTCCCTTGGGGAGAAAGTAGCTCACAATTTTGTCACTTGTGTATATCAAATTAGCATAGCAAAGGTTTACTCACACCGTGAAAACAGCCTGCTGTGATTTCAGACCCTTCTGCTGAATGCTAAATTGTTACCTGTACCCAATCATTTACCTGGCAATGAACCCACAGTTTAAAAATTCTTGAGGTGCAAGCCATGAGCTGCCTTGAGTGACGTGGCACATAAGAGTTCACAAATCTAAAAATTCAGAATTCCCTTTAGTGTCAAAGAAAAATCCAGACAGCCTCAGAATGACTGAGCTGAGGAAATTCAGAAGTGTTTCATGACTGCTGATCAGAGATCAGGAGAAACCTGCACTGAGCTGAACCAAAGCATGGCTCAGAAAGAAATGCAATTTTTGGAGGAATTCAGCAGAAATGAGGATTGTGGAAGGAAGGGCTGTGTGTTTGGGAGCAGGGATTTAAGGGGATCAGATGGAACTGCAGCATCCCAGGCTCCAACCTCCTTCAGCAGGGCAATGCTGGGAGCAGAACTGACTCTGCCCAGGCAGCAAGAAAAACAAATGAAAGCACAGGAATGCTGCAGAAGGGGAGAAAGATTGGAAGCATTAAAAAAAAATCTTCTAGAAACATTGGTAAGGATAGGAATAGCACTAACACAAAAAAAAACCAAACAAAACAAAACAAAAAAAAAACAAACCCAAAAACCCCCCCAAAAAAACCAACAACCAAAAAACAAACAAACGAACAAACAAACAAACCCNCCCCCCAAAAAAAAACAAAACAAAAAACCCCCCCAAAAAAAACCCAAAAAACCAAAACAAAACAAAAAAACCCCACAAAAACCCAAACCTCAGCATCACATGGATCCTGGGAGCACGAACCCCAACACATTAATTCAGGATCTCAGAGGAAGTCTGGAGGAATTTCAGGTTCACAGTGTCATTTATCAGCACCTTCTGTGGGGGGAAATCATCAATCTCAGAACAATTTTCTGTTTCAAGCCCCAGCATCCAAATCGTGGAAGGTTTGGGAAGTTCCTTCTGGGCATATTATATTCAAATGATGGTAACAGCACAAAAACAAAAGACTAAAATTCCACAACCAGATATGATGGTTTATATTACTGAAGATGTATGAAAATCATTCTTCCCTTTTATTTTTCTTACCAATAAATTCATGACCAGTTGGGCCAGAAAGCATCCTTAGAATGCAAGAAAGGCATTGGTGAATTTTCAGTGAGGTTTCTCTCAAACTTTTTCCTGCCTTGTTCAGGAAAAGCGGCATTATCTGTTAATCTGTCAGACACAAGGTTCCAAAAGCTTCTTTAAAATTAGAATTTCTTAAAATTTAATTTAATCTGCACCACCTTTGCCAGCTCAGAGAGATCATTTTTCTCTTCTGGAATGCGAAGGGAAAGGTTGGACTGGCAGTGACAATGCTGGCCAGGCTTTCAGAAAGGATTCATATATTAAAAAAAAAAATAATTTCCAATTTCTTTCAAATTAGAGAGACAAGAGGCAAATGGAAATACCCAGCTGAAGAGAAGCTGTGTGGTCTGTGCTGCTGGAGCTGCTCTCTCTCATGGCCCTGTGTAATTGCTGCCCACTCAGCACACACAGCCTGGGACCAGCACCTTGAGCAGCAGGAGCTAAAATCACCCAGGGAATGAGAGCATGGAAAATCTGGATGCCCCTGTGCTGAGGGGAGGGAGTAGAGAGCACAAGCCTCAGCTCATAATTAACCAATTTCCACTATCTCCTATTATTTCATCATTTTCTTCACTCTTCTTTTCCCTCAGTAACTATTAGCTGAGATATTAAATGAAGAAACATTAAGCTAAATTGACCTTACACTAATTAAAATAATCTTTTTATTAATGCACAGACTTAGGGGACAAACCCTGTATTTCAATATAAAAGCTATTGGACAAAAATATGCAAATCTGTCATAAAGGTAATTTCAATAGTAACAATAAGGACTATGCAGCACTCTAAATACAGGTTAAATTCATGTTTGAGTGAGAAGGGCTTAGCTTAAATTCTTAAAAAAGTGGCACAGTAACATGGTGGCTATTTCACAGCAGCAATTTTAAAATCACGAGGGCACGTGAGAATCTGCAGAAATGCTCTTTGCTTGTTTTTACAACATTTCCAGAAAGCAATCCTGGAAATGTCTCAGTATTTAATGTGTGTTTTCTGTCACAGAAGAGCTCCTTCCTTTCCCATCTGAACTCACTGAGTCATTCCCCTTGGGAGCAGCACCAGGTTCTGGCTCTTCTGGAGAATGTTTCCCAATCACTTGGTTAATTTTAATTGTTATTAATCTGCCATTCTCACCCCTCCCCAGCTCTGCCTTTGCCTGTTGTTGTCTCCAGATCTCAAACAGGAGTCTCTCACTTAGGATGTCTGTTTCTGCTTTATGTTTGTTATTTCACTCAAGTTATCTCCTAAGGGTGTTGTGACTTTCCTTTCTTGAGTCAGGCTCAGGAGTGACACACAACGTGATTTTTCCTGTGTTTATGGAATTTTTGAGGAATATGCATTTTCCTTTCATAGGAAAGGTGGATGAAGCTCTGCACTCAGTCCAGATCCTTTGCTCCTGTTGCTCTCTCAAAAAGGCACTGGGATGTTCCCACAGAAGCGCCCCTGGAGTTTCTAGTTAAAAGTTGGAATAGAATGGCTCATCTTTCTATCCACAAAATAAGAAAATGTGCTCATTTGGAGGTTAAAAAAAAATCAACTACAACTTAGTTTCCATGAAAACAGTCCCCACAGCTTAGTGCTTTGGCATCAGTGAATGACATTCTTATATGTGAAATTAAAATCAATTCTCATAAAGTGCATGTATTGAATTAAAATGATCTTTCAAAGGAGCTGTCTGCTTCCCTGGCAGGATGTGAAATAAGAATTTGTCTTTGAGCATAAGAGATTCTGAGCTCGACCATCTCATCTGACACTTGCTATGGTGAAGTCAAGTTTAATTTTTTTACTTCTGAGTTATAAAATGATTCATTCTTTTAATGCATTGCTGAGAGCATGATAACAAATGAAAATACATGAATAAGAAAAGAGAGGTAAAGAAATACAATATAACCCTGAAATAGCAACACGTGAACTGTGGTCATCAACACCATCACCAATATTTGTTCACAAATGTGGGGTTTGCATCCTTCAGGACAAGTCCTGCACCACCTTTGCCAGATCAGAGAGATCATTTTTCTCTTCTGAAGAGAGGAGAGAAGGAAAAGGATGGACTGGCAGTGACAATGCTGGCCAGGCTTTCAGAAAGGACTAATGTATAAAAAATAGATATACTTTTTTTTATTAAAAAGTCAAATTCTCTCTCTCTTTTCTCAATGTTTGCAGCACAAAGAACCTTCTAACAATGCACAACATGACAGAGCTCAGACTCCAGGAAGAGCTGCTAGCATAAAATAAAGAGTAAGTAATAATTTTCCTTTAAACAGAAAAGTTTGATACTGTATTAAACATGAATCAAATATAAAATCTATTCTCAATTACAGATCAAATCCTGGACGAGGTTATTCATATGCATATGGTATTGTTATAGTAATATTTTGGGGTATAAATAATAGAAAAGCAATAATTCAGTGCAGGCTGAAGTGATGAAAGCACTTTCCCAATCCTGTACAAAGGCACCACAAGTCTCCCCCAGGATCTGTGGATTTACAAGATTCATGTTCAGACTTCCAGCCTCCCCTGAGGCACAGGAGGTCATTACAGTTCTGCTGGTGGAGGATGCTGCCAAATAATTCTGCTTTCTTCTGACTCCACTCACTGGGAGCCGCAGCATTCCTGTCCCTTTCTGCAGAGCAGGATTTCAGAATTTGAGCAGGATTTGAGCAGGATTTGAGCATCTCTGCAGCTCGAGCACACACAGCACCGTGGCCTCCAGTCAGGAGCTTCCAAAAAAACATTTTAGGAGGAAGAACTGGATTGGCTTCTTCAGAGAAAGAACAAAACCACAGCTGGAGGTTCTCTGCTCTGGCTCCCTCAGTATCTTCCCGTTTTTATCATCCCCAACACCGTGGTACCCAAAACTGAGCACTGAGCTCATCCCTGGCTGCCCTGCCCCTCTCCATCCCCAAATGAAATAATTACAGGATCACCGAGGAGGAGCCTCATTATCTGACAAACTGCAGCACGCTTTAGTGGCCTTACCATGCCAACACGTTTTCTACAGGATTTGCAGGAACATATCTGTATTTAAAATGAACTGACTTTGATACCGTGTAACCAAGGAAACAGTGTCAAAAATAGATAAAATCATGCTTGATCCAAAACATCCAAAGTTCAGGGGTTTTGTTTTGAATTATCATATTTATACATATGCCTTCAACGCAGGCAATTCAAAATAAAAGCAGTGCAGCAGCAAATGTAAAGAGCTGACACGTTTCTGGTGATCCAGAAGAGAGAGAGAGCACAGCTCATACCACAAACACAAATTGTGCTGAGTTTGTGCTGCTCTCTGGCCACTCTGGGAAGTGTAAAAAGTGTAAAAAGCAGGCAACAACTCCAGTCAGCTCAGTGCTTGAATTAAGTCACTTTTGGAAATAAAACTTTCCTTGGGAAGGCTCTAGGGACAGGTGAAGCTTCCAGGGATGGAGCCTTACAGGTGTGAAAATCAGATTTGTTTTAATGTTTGCACGACAAAGAATTTCAAATATAACTTTTTAAAGGTTTCTCCTGAATGTTCCAAGGCTTTTCACCTCCTTAGGTCACAGGTATGGATTTGCTTTTACTTAGCATAAATAAAGAAACAAGTCACCCATGTGGGGTCAGTGCCACTGACTGCAGAGAGAAATTTCAAAAATCTAGAAAGGAAAATAAAACACTTTTTAGGAGAAAGACGCTCTAAAAATCTGATTTAATAACAATATCAGTACTTAACAGGCTCAGGATCACCTAATACTTCTCAAGGTAACATTTAAAAACCCCGATTTTAATGAATTTTTACCTCAACATTGACAATCATTGGGTAACAACCAAACCAAGTAAAAACCTAATAGATTAAAATGTTTTTTACAGTAAATAAAAAGGAAACATGGCTTCTAAGTAATGGTTAAATGCAGAGCTTTTGCCTTTTCTGGCAAAAATAGGTAAAATATGTTTTAGAAGATGTTTCAAGAATTTTAGCACAACATTCTGTATTAAAATGTCCCAGCAGGCTGCCAAAATTAAAAGCTGAATTAGTTTAGAGCCCTTTGTTTAAGGCTCCCAGGGAAAACGAGACAGTGCCACAGTCCAGGGACAGCATTGTCCAAGGTGGGAACAACTTCTCACTTTTCCCTTGGACTTCATTCATTGCTGTTTAGGAAAAGAAGTCTGCAGAGAAGATTTTGACTTGTCCCAGGGCAATAAATAGCTAAAAAAAAAAAAATCTCCTTTTTTTTCTGGGGTGATCCAGCAGTGCCATTTGGGGCTCTCCAGCAGCACATGAAGTTGTTTCCGAGAAAAGGAAAAAAGTTTTGAGGTTTGCCAGGTTTAGAAGCAGGTTTGTTAGCAAAGGTCAATGCAAGTCTAATCACTACTTAATTATTTTAATCTCTTCATTGAAAATGAAAACAAAGGGAGGATTTTTACCTTCTATAAAATGTTCATTAAAGGCTTATAAATAATTAAATTCAAAGAAGTTGGGTTTATAAACTGTTGCAGATGTGATAATGGAAATGAAAGAATAGAAATTGCTTCTTTTGCTCACTCAAATCCAGCAACAGCATTTGGGTGCCATTTATACATTTTTTTTTAGTATTTATAACTAATATCATAGCCACAAAAATGTGTGGGTAAAAGTTGTGTTCCATTTCAGTTCCCAGTGTTTACTTTCTAAATTAATAAAGGCAAACTCTGAAAAAATATTGCAATATTGTGGCTGTCTTAAACTTTAAATATTCTTCTCCAAAGTTCATATACACAAGGCAGATCTTATTCTGTTTTCCATCTCTCAGAAAATTCTGATAATTTCCTCATCCCTGCTTCTGCACGTGATTTGAATTTTTCTAAAAAAAATGATTAAGCTACCAGTTTTAAATGTCCATAATTTAATATCCCCATTCTCATATTAGAAAACTGTATAGTGCAGTAACAGCCATGACAAGGACAAATATTTTATAGCTAATTACAAATGCATATTTTCCACAACAGATTAGAAACCAATTTATCCCTGGATATTTACAGCTAATGTTATCCCTCTTATTTCGCAGTGAGTACAGGCTGGAATTCATTAAAGAAAATACAAGATTGTTCTTAAATGGAGTTAAGGACGGAAGAAATGTATCAAAATTATGTTTTTTTTTTTATTCTTTTATTCTAGTCCATCATGTTCCCCTCTTATGATCTATTGCTGTAACTCACAGCAAGCCAAGAATAATATTTCATAGGATAGAATCACACAATATTTTAAATAACATTGCTATTTTCTCACACTCAGCTGATGTTCAGACACATTCAGCAGGGCCAAACTCCTTTTCTAAGTGTGGTACCATGGACATACTTATAGTTTTGCCTTTTTGATTTTAAAGTGATTAAAAATAAACAGGAATATGTTAAAAACCCCAAACAATTCTCTTTATTTACCATACTTAAAAGCATTTCTGCATCTTTCCATCAAGGCTGCTGTGGCATTGAGATGCAGACTGGAAAGTTTTGCCTCTGAGTTGCCTGTGCTGCTGAATTTCAAGCAGTTGCAGTGGCTGTTCTGAGCCAGCCTGGCAGCAGTGGCAGAGGAAATGCTGCAGTATCAGATTTCTGCAGCAATCACTGGCAGAGCACTGGCACAATCTACCCCGAGGTGGTTTTCTTACCCAGCATAATAGTTAAAGCTGTATTTTGAAAGCCCTAACACAGGACAATGGTTTCTGGAATTATAAAATTAATGCAATCAGTGTATTTAATTAACCCTCTCCTGCTTCCCACTTTGCTCCATCTTTTCTTCTCATTAAGTGCTATTCTGACCTTTCAGTCTATAAAAATCAACAGAAGGCATTTCATTTTTTATTAAAAGATGGATTGCAGGAGACCTGGGACCAGAATAAAGAGGAGAAATTACCTGTACTCAGAACCATCGAGTTTGTCAGACAGCCACTGCCTTTTGGCCCAATAACAATGGCAATGCTGGCCTGATTTGCAGATGCAACAAAGCAAAATAAGCCAGAGAAACATTAATATATGATGCTATAATTCAGAAACAAATGCACACACGGGGAGAGGAAATTTGCAATAATTCTATTCAGACAAGAACATCCAGCTGGAAAAAGCTACTAGAGGAAAGATTACAGGGAGCTGTTATAGGCCTACCTGAGAGGGCAGGCAAAAATGTTTCAATCTATAGAATTAAAGGCAGCAAAAGACCTAAATCCAAATGTATTTTCAAAGCCACAACACCTTGACTGCAGCTCTGGTCAAGGCTTTATGGAAACCTCCTCTCATGGGATGCTGCTGATGAAGGGAGAAGATCCCAAAATTTATTCCTACCCCTGATTCTGAAAACAATACACTGGAATGAGTACAATAAAATCATCATTTGAGTCATCATAAATTGGTCACTGTCCCCAAATGATGCAAGGTTAGGCCTTCCAGAGCCTTTAAATATTTATTTATACAGGGGCTTAGCCACAACTGATCCATGAGGAGCCTGATTTGACTCTGAATCTTATTTGAGATACCCTCTTGTCCTTTCCTCCACCTGACCTACATGCTATTTATGAAACCCGGCCGAAAACCACCAAACCAATTTAATTATTAGCACAGGTTGTGACAGCTGCTGTTGAGGGTCAGAAGCACTTGAAGAACACAATTTCGATTTCATATTGCTCTTCTGCATGTCTAAAATGCCCTACACTTGTCTGTGACCATAAATAAAATGAAAAGGAAGGAAGTGGTCCATAATACACCCATCCTTAGTTTAATTCTTGTCATTAATCTGCCTTGTTGGCCGTGGCACGCGATTGTTCTGGGCAGTACAGGTTTAATAGCACTGTTTCTTTTCCCATCATCCACCCAGAGCCTGTCGATCAATGGCAATTATTGCTTAATGAACAGGTAATGAGGGGAGCAGATAAATCCCTCACCACTGCCCTGGCTGGGAGCTCCCCCTGCTCCTGGCTGAGCTGCTGGTGCAGCTTGGTTTGGCCAACATCTCCAGGAGCAAACAGGGGCTGCAGAGCTCTGCGAACCTCCAGTGACCTGCAGGAGATTCAGCTCCAGCAGGAGATGTGCACAAACCTGTGTTCAGCTTCATGGAAAACTCTCTTCTCAGCACTTCTTAAAAAAAAAAAAACAAACCAAAAAAACTCTCCCAGAGCTGTTTGCTTTTCCCTGATTTTTCTAAACTGTTTTGTTTTTTTCTTTTCTTTTTTACTCTTCAAATATCAGCAAAGTTGCATTCTTATTCCAGTTCAAATTAGAAATGCCTTTCCTTTATTATAAAAACTAATAAAGCTTTTAACTATATTTGTTTAATATGCAGAAACTAATAAAGTTTTTAAACTATATTAGTTTAATATATAAAAACTAATAAAGTTTTAACACGGAATCCAGTGACCAAGCATGATTTTAACAGTGCTACCATATTCCTAGGCCTGAGTAGGAAGGATTCACTGAGAGTCACACCAATCAATATTGTGCCAGTAAAACATGTTCTGTGTTTCACAGAAATGATGCAGGTATTTCCTTTTGTGATGCTCATTCCTGCTTATTGAGTTCTGAAGTAAAATATTCTGCACCTTAGTAGAAATTACCAAAAGTTCTAATCTGGTTTCCACATCAATTCCTCATTTTTCTGTTTTTTAGACAATCCTACCATAGTTAAAGTGATGTGAGGAAGGAAATCAACTGCTGGTAATCCACAGGCCATCAAATCAAGTATTTCATGGAAGAAAATAATGAACTGGGAATGTGCAGAAGTGCATTGACTTAAATTCTGCAGATTTCCCCTCGTGCCCTTTCCCATTTTGATGTAAAATGGCTCCAGTGTCCTTTCCTCAGCTGATATTTGGTTTTTTCAAATAACAGAGTCACAACAGCAAAATGTAAACGAAATTATTTAGAACTTCAAAATCAAAGTGGGATTTCCTCATAAGATGCCATCATTTCCATGAGATAGAAACAGGCTAGCACCACTGGAACAATGAATTTCTCTAAGAAAAATCATTCCACAAGTCAGTTTCTGTACAGTTCTCCACATTCTTTATGTCAACAACACTTGATTTGGAAAAAAGTCTTACTAAAACTTTCACTTAAGAAAGCTCAGTTTGCTGTAACATATAGTGTAGCAACTTTCTTAAAAATAAAAAGTTTTCAGAAGAGAATAAAGCTTCTAGAAACTCCCTGGGCAAATTTAAACAAGTATGAATCCAGTAAAAAATGCAGAGAAAGGGTAACCTCCTTATTTTCTGTGTCATGCATTCATTTGTTTGCTTTCAGCCTTGAAAGAAATATTTCTACAAATTTGAGAGCACACTTTGACTATTCAAAGTCTCCTCCTAATTCGGTTGTGGTTGCCAGGCATGAAAGCCTGTTAGACATTCAAATAACAGATTAACTGGATAAACCACTCAGTGTTTTCAAACATATCATTAAAGGGATGGCTTCTGGGGGGAGTAAAAAATGAAAACCCCACAGATTTCTAAAGCTTTCCTGCCTTTAAGAAAAAAAAAAGAAAGAAAAAGAACTGTTTCAAGTCAAAGCAGGTAACTGTTCCAGGGCATTGCCTCACTGGAATAGAATTTCAATTCTTAATTGTAATTTCTATCAACAGAGAAAACTCATAATCATTCATATCTGCTAAAATAGCTTGTTAAACATGAAAAAAGCTTATTGCTGAAACAGGCTGTATCTGGGCAGGAATCATAAGCAGAAACGTGTTCTAATTACCTTTTTCCAATATCTTCAGCTAAAAGTTAATTTTAATGAGAAGAAACACTCATGTTGGTTTTTTTCCCTTTCCATTTCCTGTGAGTTTTGTTTGTTGTTTTGAGTCAAGCAGGCAAAAAGAGCTTTGGAGATGAGTTTTCCTACCAGGCCAGCACAGGACAGTTTTAGAGCTGAGGTGTTCCTTTTCTGAAAGTCATTCCCAGCTCACCCAGAGAAATGCAGAGAAAGCCACCAGAATTCAGTGAGACACACAGAAATGTTGGGTGATGGACACTTCACAACTGATGTGATACAAACCATAACCACTGGAAAAAAGTGAATTCTTTAAGTCTTTCCACAGAAAAGTATTGACTACACCATCCTTGAGGACACTGCACTTAACCTAACAACAGAATTTAAACTGAGTTTGACAGATGGTGTTTACCAAGCTTTTTTTTTTTTCTTTTCCCTTCAAAAACCAAACCAAGAGAAAACAGCTACCAGCACAAGTATTTGTGTCTAGGAGAAGCACTGATGTCATCCCACCTTTGACTGAGACACTGAGCTTGTGAATGAGCCCTTGATTCAGTGCCAACTGTAAACACTGGTGCTCAGAACAGCAAAATATTTATCAGTTAAGATCCAAGATGACAAATTATTCACAAACTCGACAATAACTCCATTTTGTTCTCTAAGTGGCTGAAACCAAAACAAATGTCTGACGAACAATGAGGACAGAGAAAGGAGAGTAATGCTCACAATCCAGCGTGGAAAATACAAGAAGGAGACTCCAACAGAAATAATACCCATTATCAAAGCTTTGGATTTTATCCATATCAAAATATTGGAAGGAAATCGTCAAAATTACTCAAGGTACCTAAAAGATCCTGCTCAGATCTCCTGGCTGGCTCAGGCTGGCAGAGGGAAAATTTAGTTCTGCTTTGTCAGATTTTGATAATCCTGTACCCCAGACAGCCGTAAAGTGATGATTATCTGAGCCCTCCTCAGCTGGTGTTAGCAGGCTGATCAGAAAGACTGCACTTGAGTAGAACCAAACTCTTTATTTTTCAAAAATTATCTAATACTCATGATTTCTCTTGATTGTCTGTAATATGATTTTTTTTTTAAAGTATCTGCTGCTATTATGCTGGGATGAAGAACAATTTTGATGAGGAGCAACAAAAAAATTAAATTAGCACATTTCAAAGCCTTTGAAAGGCAGTCTCAGAGGAAGACAAAAAATGCCAAATGAGTGAAAAGTCTCATATGAACATAGAGATTTTGAGAGCTTAAAAAAAAAAAATCTGAGTAGTATCAAATATATTTTATCATCTTTCTTCCCATTCATACTTCCTACCTAAACACATTCTTTGAAATCATATAAAGTTGTCAGACAATGTTTTACCATTACACCTTTGGAGATTTTCTTGGGTTTATGAAAGAAAAACAGCAAATGGGAAAAAAAAAATTAATTCTTTAAATAGCCAAGGACAAAGAAGAGAAGCTATGTTTAACCAAAGCTGTCTCAAAATCAAGGCAGGGCACTAAAAATGCCAGCCAGTTACATATGCTCCACAGCTCCCCACTATATAAATCCTCAGCACTGCTGTGCTCCTTTCCTGGTGGATGTAGAAGTATTAGCTGCAATTTGTCACTGCGTTATGTCAGGGAGGGAAGGTTTGCTCTTAAAATGCCACTTGGAGAGTAAACAGCAGCCTGCAGAGCAGGATTTGTTTATATCACTTTGGGCACGATGAATAACACACTTAGAAAGATATATTGAATATGAAACATGGAAGTGTAAAAGTTGTGACTTGTGTTAAATATTCACTGCCACTGCTGCCAGAACTGGGGTTTGGAGCTCCTGTATTTCAGGCAAAGCCACGCAGGTCACCGCTGTATATCCCAGCTAAAGACTGCTGTGCCTTGCTGCTCTGCTTTTCATCCAACATTTCTGTGCCCTGCCCAGGAGCCAGCACACCTCACCAGGAGCTTGCTACCCTTCCCTGCAGTGATTCCTGCAGGATGGGTGGGTGTTTATCCACAGAACAGGCACACCCACATCCCAGGGCTGCCCAAGGAAGCGCGGAATTCTGCACAGATGATGAGCTCCATTAACACCGCCTGCTTCCACCCACACGGAGCACAAACCCTCCAAACGCTGAATGCTAAGCTGCCTGTAAGTAACACGAGAATGAAAATGGTCAAGGGACACAAAGCATTTTGCTTTTAAGAAAATGAGAAATCACACAATGCATCTTGCAGAGCACATCACAACCATCCTGGGACACGAGTGGCGACGTCTCTGGAAGCAGCAGAGTGGAAGAAGTTCCTCTAATGATGCAGTAAAACTACAGCTGTACCACAGTCAATAATTACTGGCATCTAAGGCTACAGGGGAATTCACTATAGATTCATATATATGTGAGGAAAAGCTGTTTAATCCATAGGAACATAATGGCTGCACTGACCTTTCCTCACTGCTCCCTCACCTTCACCGGCTGCTGCAGGTGCTCGTGGCTGAGAGCAGCTGCTCCCACTCCTTCCCTGCATTTAAACAGGCTCCCAGGAGCATCCTCGGAGCCCAGCATCATCTGGGGACAGCTGCAGCCCCCTCCCCTTTCCTTGGAGCCCAGGAGATTGTTCTTCATGCTGAAAAACCCAACAGTGTGTTCGAAGTCTGGAATTTGTCCCAAAGCTGGATGTGCTCGCAGGATGATGCTGGGATGCAGCAGAAACCTTTACCCAGCTTTGGGAGGAGTTCCTGTGTGCTGGAGCTCAGATGGCAGAAGGCCAGGGGAAGAGAAATTAGAGATCCAATGTTAGAATAAAGCATCTTTAACATAATAGAATGTGTTACACTATGTGTTACTCCTTAAAACCACAGCTCTGGTTTCTCCTTGCTCGTTCCCTGTGCTGAGCAGACTGGAAGCAGTTCCTGTTGCATTTTGTACATCTGTACAAAAATTTGTACATCTACACACAACAGTCCTCCTGAGAGAACTTTAAAGTGTATAAATCACATTAAAACAACCAATATTATTATTGGTTGGCAAATGACTTAAAATAGAAAGACAGGAGGTTAAGATTAGACGCTGGGGTGAAATTCCTCCCTGTGAGGGTGGGCAGCCCTGGCACAGGGTGCCCAGAGAAGCTGTGGCTGCCCCTGGATCCCTGGAAGTGTCCAAGGCCAGGCTGGAAGGGTTTGAAGCAGCCTGAGACAGTGGAAAGTGTCCCTACCCTTCCACTGGGTCATCTTTGAGGTCCCTTCCAGCCAAGGCCATTCTGGGATTTTATAATTCTAAATACTACTAGAGAGAAGACTTATTAATTTATCTAATGCAAATTCTCTTTTACAGGGCTTTACAGTGCATGAAAAGAGATGCAGATTTTGTTTCAAATTTAGTCATGTGTCCACCTGCAAGAATTAATTTTGGTGAGTCATTTGGCAAAGACTAATTGAGCTGATCTACATTATACAAGAGCAAAGACCTAATGGAGACTAAGACGTGTTGTTGTGTATATTATCACATAAAACATCTTACACACAGATAATTCTTTAATGGGATTTAAATGTTCAGAGTTTAGAGCCACTGGTTAGAGCTCAGCAAAGGCACTGCAGCATGCAAATCCCAGGAAATGCTGCTTTCACAAGACTGCTCCACTCACGGGTTCTGCGCAAGATTGATTGTGTGCCTTGTTTCTTCCAGGCAAAAACACAAACCCAGCCCAAACTCCGTGGAGTTTAGCTCTAACAGAGAAAGGTCCTGTTGAATGTAAATGCAGCTCACAGGTTAGAGTCTAAGGTCTGGCTGTGGCTCTGCTGTTCCCAGCCAAGGTCATTATTTCATTGTGCTTTCCATCGATTGCCATCATCCTCTTTGCCTGGCTGTGCTCAGGGTGTGACAGTTCAGGAGAATCCAGGAGAGTCCCGGAGCCTTGGGAGATCTCTGGGGATCCTGTGGAAGCAGGAGGACTTGCCTAATGATCCCCACAAAAACACTCCTGCTCTGTTTTCCACTTAGAAATAAATGACTCATGGGACACAAGCAGATCGAGGAGCCTTGTGCAAAGTTACTTGTACCACATTAGAAACAGATATTTGACAATTCATCATTTCACAAAGTCAAATAGGCAGTTAAGGAATTTATTTAGAAGTCTGCTGATGGTTCCAAAAAGCTCAGCAAGCACTGGGTGCTGTACTCAGGGTTCTCCAAAAATACAGCTCAGCTTGGAAAGCCTGCTCTGGCCAGCTTGCTCTCCTTTCCACTGCACTGCTTTCACCTGGGTCACCAGGACTCACATCATCCAGCACGGCAGGTGGGACGTGGAGATGTTTAGCACACTGCTAGATACTTGAATATTTTTTTAAAAAAGCTCGGATAAGTAAGTTGGGACGGTTTAATGCTTAAATTAACATTATTTTTTAGGTACCAGCCTACTATGAAAACTAGTGTGAATAAGAATATATCCCATATTAATATTCCAAAATGTTGGGACTCGTGACAAAGATTTTAATATGAACAGAAAATAAATCCTTGTTACAACAGTGCTTTAATTAAGTCAGTTTCTTTTTTAAAGACTAAATGTCTGAGCTTTACGTTTTTATTTAAATATAAACCTGCAAAAATCGATCTAATTATCAATTAGTTTTACACTTCCCGGATTTATTCTACACAAATGCAATTTACCTAAATGGTTCTGTGGCAGACATTTAGTTGTTTGGGTTTTTTTTTTTTTTTTCCTTCTTATGATGCAAAATAAACATTTGAAGAAAGAATTAAAAGAATTTCTCAACCTTTTCTAACTGAATCCATGCTGTACCAAAATGTCCCAGTGTGGCTCTGACCACCCATTCCTAAGGCATTTACTGAAAGCATGTCCAGCAGAGATGAGGCTGGAAATGTCCTCACCCCAAATCCAGAAATGCTTCCACAGGAGCTGCCCAGAGCCTGTGGCTGCTCCCAACCCTCCAAGCAAGGATTTCTTGAAATTGCAGCTTGATCTCACAATCCAAAATCCTCTGTGGCAGGGACCTTGAAATGGTATTTTAGAGCCTCAGACAAATTTATCCAAATGAAAAACTGAGCAGTCCCCACGACCTGAGCACTTTTAAGCCTTGTTCCATTCACTGCTCTGCCCAGGTCAGGTCTCACCTCCTGGCTGGACAGAATGACCCAGCAAGGGAGATGCTGCTCCGAGGAGATGAGGCTGCAGTGTCAGGCAGCACGAGCAGCCTGAGCAGCAGAACTGAGCCTTTCAACTCCACTCTGGCTGCTATTAAAATCAAACCAAAAAATGAGAGGCTTTCATCGTGATTCAGCCCAGAGTACTGGCTTAAAATAGAATCTAATTTTGGCTGATATCAAATATTTTAACATTAAAGGTTCTATTAATACCATTCAATAATATATGCCTTTTTAACATAGAACACATAGGTCAATTTTTGATTAAGATTAAAACTTCTCCATGAGAAATGACTTCATTCTGCCCCCTGATTAATAGAACAGTCTATTTTTCATATGTTTAAATAAATAAGTATGAGAGTGCATCAAAGAGGGGAGCCTAACTAGGCAGGCTATGAAAATATAATGCTCAGGGAAGTCCATCAACCTGAAGGTGCAATTGCAGCACTGTTGCTCCTGCATTTCTGCAGCAATACAGAAACAGAGGCACAGATCCTTGATGTGGAAGGAAACATTGTTCTGTCAAGGTTTCCATTCACAGTTTTAACAGCACAGCTACAATTTCTCCTTAGAAGAAAATTACCACCGTGCAGCTCTGCATCTATCATTTCATGGTGTTCTTCCCATTTTTGATTCAGCATTTATGAGCTTGCTTTTAGCTACGAGTTTATTATTATCCATTTATAGGAAGCCAACAAACTAGTAAATTATGTATTTGAAAGCCCTGCTGGCTGACATTTTTAAAGTTCATTGGATTTTTTTTTTCTCTCTTTTGCAGAGTAGAAATTTGTAGCAAACACTCAAGAACTGATAACTGATTCCCATTTAGATGTCATTGAGACATAAGTGCAATGTATTTTCATTAATATTTCATCGTGTAAGTATTCCTTGCTCTGACATTGCCATCTTGTAGTTATTTGTCCCCCATCTAAAGAGCAACTTGTAATCAGATCGGGATATTGGACTTCATTATCTGTCACCACACATTCTTAGCACAGAGAATGTTATTAAGTTATAATTGCCTCTGTTTTTCCCTTACGGGAAGATGAAGAACAATAGACAACAATCCATGGTCTCGTTAAGGAACAAAAGGACCCAGGTTGACAACAGGCATAAAAATGTCAAATACATCAAGGTTTGGGATTCAAAATTTTTATTTACACTTGTGATGGGTTTTTACAGCCTGGTGGGTCCAGGACATTCAAGGATTTCATGGAGTGTGAGCTCCTGACTGAGCAGCTGCATGGTGCTGGCTGGGCTGAAACCAGGACACCACTAAACAAAGCCCACATTTAACCAATAAATGAATGAATGCTGCATTTTGAAGGTACACATTTGATTAATTTGTGACTTTTTATCAAAATACTGTTATTTTGTAACCAAACGAGACAACAGAAGATGCACATTAATTGAACAGCCACAAGTAAATGTCTTTTAAAAAAAAATCTAAAAATTCTTGGTTTTGCTTTCAGAATTTGCATCAGTCTAAGAAATGGAAAATAAATGTCAGTATCAAATATTTTAAATTAGATTACTTCAATATGTTATGTAAGAAATTTTTTAAACAAGTCTCTCAACTGTTGCAATAATTAAAAGTATAACTTGTAGATGCAGATGTAAATTTTTTCCCATTCTCCATAAAATGAAGTTCTGTGTTCCATCAGGGTAAATTACATAATCCAGAGTTAAATGAGAGAGAAGAATCCCACTTTGAATAACTGAAATGGAAAGTAACACTTAAGAAGGTTTCTCAGTGAAAAGTTTCTGATTATCTGCCATTAAGAGTTTTATAGGCAAAGACAGAGAACCTGTCACACTTGATCATAGCTGGGGCTGGCTCTGTCTGTTAAAGCTCCCACTGAAGCAGCAATTTGGTGGCAGTTTAAGAAAATTTTGAGCTCAGGAACAGACACATGTTTTCCATTTCAATATTCAGGGTGATCTAAAGATGCTGGGCTGCAGGAGCTGGGGAGGCGCCCAGGTGAGCACCCAGAAGCATCCTCCTGTTGGGAGAGCGCAGAGCCCAGTGGGTCTCCAGGGCCGAACTGGGTCCATGGCCTGTCTCTCATTTTCCTTCCCCACCAGCTCAGGTTGCTCCCTCTGTGGAAATGTCATAAAACAAGTTATGTTGATGCTTTGCCATCAGGAAATTTTAAATTTGCCATACAAATCCTGCACAGTTCCTGGATGGCTTCCTTAAGTCTTCAGAGAGGTACCCAGCCCTTAAATATATTGCATTATATTTCCATTTTACAGTGTGCTATAGATTTTTTGTATTAGCAATAACTAACTGCATTGTGAAAGTTATTGAGGGAACAGCTGCAGAATTTGAATCCTGTGTGAGGAATGAATTGGTGCTTCTGGCACAGGGGAAGGAATAAAAAGTGTTTGGGGCCTCAGGGAAGTTTCAGTGAAAGAACAACACTAAAATAATTTCAGTTGTTACCTTTAGGTTTCAGTCCCAAGCCCAAACTTTGCTGCTCTGAAGTAATGCTCCACATTGTCTGCAGCTCCAGCTGCTCCTTCTCCGAGGCTGTATTTGCTCTGTTCTGATTTTCCCACCCCCCAAGGATCTGTACTAGATACTGCACAAATAGCTGCTGAGGTTTGGGCTGGATGGCCCCTGGTAGAACACACTTAATCAGACATGGACAGGCAACATCATGTCAAGCATCTCCTTTTCCTTTATTCTTATCCCCACAGCAGGATCGTCCACGCTGAGGCTCATGTCACGAATGCCCACAAAAAACTGTAAGGTAAAAAACAATCTGTTATAAACAGAGGCACAAAACCAGTGATTGAGCCATGTTGGGGATGCCAGAAGCAAATGTAACAGAAAAATTTAGTGGAGTTCATAGAAAACAAATGGTGTTCAGCTGTAATTGTCAGGCTGATATTACATTTACAGTTTAAATCACAACCCACCCTGCTGAATGCATGGCATGATCAATAGTGGAGCAGAGTCAGCAAGAAGGAAATAATGATTACATCCACACAGGCTGAAAGTGAGATTTTCTTGTGCGCACAGAGCTACAGCATCTTCATTCTGCTTCCACATATTGAAAAAAGAAATAACCACCAGTAGTCAGAGTTAACCTACATCCACAACTGCAGTCCAGCCTGTGCCCACAGTCAGTGGATTGCATTCATAGGTAACGCTGGCGTGTAAAATCATTTGTAGGTGTAAGATATATAAGGATGAAAAGTCATCTTTCTTAAGAGATCTTACACAACTACATAAATAATATTGTAAATAAAACTAAAAATTATTTAAAGCAATTCTTAAAATTAATTTTTAAGATAGCTATTTCTTTGTGCACCACCTTTATTACAGCTCAATTCTTATTTTTTAAAAGATCCTTATTTTGACAGGAACGTCAGAAAGAACCTGAGACTCTCAGCTTTTATCAGATCATTTTCTGCATGCAGCAGAAATGCCCATCCAGTGTTTCTCAAAAGGTGCAGAGTCCTTTAGATGCTGATTGCACAGCAGCAGGTTAATGGTGTGATGCTCCTTATTGGTACCGTTCACTCTTTCAAGTTCTGCTCAGAAAAGAAGAAAGCAGATCCAAGTTACCCCTTTGAACCATTTCTAAGATCAGTGTTAGACATTTTAGATAACCTTTCTTCCTCTTTGAGAAGGGACATAACAATCATTGGTTCAGCTGGAACTGAGCCACCTCCATAATTATAAGACAAAACATCACAAACCAATTGGCATTTCAGTGTAGCAAAATCCCAATTCTGGTATTCTGGAATGTTTCCTCAGAAATTGGATACAATACTTCTGGGATCGCTTTATTAAATTTGTCCCACATAGACTCTGACCTTTCAAAACACAGAAAAGATCACGTGGCAAATCACTCTCAGGAGTGACTTTTATTTTGGCTCTGACCTCTCCCTCTGACCTTGGGAGAAATGTTTTATGTAGAGACAGCAGAACAGCTCTATTTCTTTTATTCTTTGAAATGGGAGAAACAATCATTTTTGAATATTCATAGAGCTCTCTTTAAATATATATGCAGAGCAGACTATTGCATGAGGCTTCTATAATCCTCGGTCATTTACCACACAGGTCAGTGGAAAGCATCCATAATTTAGATCCAATTTCCATCTTTGCAAGCCCAGAGAACACAACTTCTGACACTTGTATTAAAAAAAGGTGGAATATGAGATGCTATTGTTCATTTATAGGGCAGCAATTATGCATGGAACTATTTCACTGGAATTCTACAGTTGTAACTTCTGCTTTCCTTCTCTGTAAATGCATTGATTTTATCCAGTATTACAAATGGACCCGACAGCCTGCTGTGGTTAGGGCTGTACAGATATTTGTGTTGCTTCTTTTGGATTCCTTGCAATGGTTAAATTTTAACTATTGCAGCTGGAATTTTCTTCCAGAAATCTCTCCCATGATTTTTCAAAGTTTGGGCTGATCTGTCTCCAGTAAGAAAAAAGGAAATAATAACTCTGAGCTGATTATGTCAACACATACACAAGGTTTTCCCTTGATTTGAAACAGAACTGGAAAGTTGATGGGATGAATTGTAGAGCAGTGAAAGAGATTCCTGGATTTGTCCTTATGAGAAGACATTCACATTTTACATGGGTAAACCCCTAAAAATCACCAACTGTACAATTGCTAATCTTTCCTTTGGAGTTTCCTAGTGTAATTTCAAACTCTGTCTACACTGAGCAGGAGCCAGAAGCCATCACAGGCCCATGAGACATGCAGGGCAGAAGATAAGTATATTAATGAATATTATCAACAGGAAAAAGCAAACCCTAGGAAGAAAAGAAACCATACTGGTTATTTTGGTTCAAGAAGTGAAAAGAAGTTGTAAAATCACAGGATGGAGTCAGAAAATAAAATTTATTCCAGGTATCAGAATACACCAGCAAACAAAATCACTGACAAATTAAACACAGGTGTCAATAAAATTCCTTGTATTACTTTGCCATCTGATAATAACTTTTTCTAATAAGAACAAAATTTTCTGAAGATATTTTTGTACATCGTCCACTGAACACACCGATCATACTGAGAATGTATCAACACAACATGTGCAGAAAAATGTATTCTTTGCTCATCCTCACAGGAACCTCTTGCCTCTGCTAAGGTGGACATGAATAGAATGCAACCATGAGGAAAGAACTGCAGGAGTCACTCAAGGGTGAAGATCAGTAAAATTCAGCTATTTTTATTGTGTCTGGGGCTTTGCCACCCAAATTTATGGAGGACTTTGAATCCCACCATCCATCACAGACAAATGCAAAGACAGAAGATGGAACTCTGTGTTCCAGCACAGCACATGATTTTTTTTCCTTGCACACACCTATTTTTGCTTTTTTCCCCTTTCATTATAATAATAATTCTCCTTATCCTCATGTCTTCAAATCTGTTTTTCAAAGGCTCCTTAACATGGCATTGTTACACAGACACACAGACTCACTCCTCTTTCAGTGCATCTGTTCCAGTCCAAACACAAATCACAGGCATGCCAGAAGCCCACAAATAATCTCATTAATAAATGTGATGTTCTCCTGTGCCTTTATGTCCATCTGTGATCAGCCCAGACCAGACATTGCCTAGCGCTGCTGAGAGGGTCAGATTTTATTTTTCCTCACCAAAACTGTCGTGCTGAGAACAGCACAGGCTGCAGACTGATCCAGGCATTCATATCTCATTCCTGAGTTGCTGCTCATGAGGAATCACAATAGACATTTGTTTGATGGATAAATCCAGATATATTGGCAAAATGCACGCCGTGAGCACGTTTCATTTGACTGTTTCCATCAGAGTCAGTGCCTTTTAATTAGGGGATGCCTGAACAAACACACAGTGTTTGCTGGAGCTGATAGAAAAGATGGCTCTACCTAAAGAACAATACTGCATTGAGTAATATGAGTGAAAAGCAAACATCCCAGTCTCCCTCTGTCCCTGCACTCAGCTGGAAGATGGAATTGTGGCTGCCACAATCTCTGCTCCAAGCAGAGAAGGAGAATTGGAGTGGGACCCCCTGAGCCCACAGGGCTCAGTTGCTGCTGCCTCTGCTGCTGGGGACTCCCCAGTTTAGCTCAGCCTTGGCTCCACCACACACAGGGCTGCACTTCTGAGATGGGAAAAATGCCCTGCTAGATCCTGTGCTGGTTGACATTCCTAACTGCTCCCACATGGAAGTTACAGGGGAGTGCATCCCTCAAAACTGAACCTGAAACAGACCCAGCAAGGGGAGAAACGATGTGAGTGATGGACCCCTTACACTTTGAGAACTACAGTACAAGATGGCTTTAAATCAAGATATCATGTCAGATGCTGCTCATTGCTCTAAGCCTTCCACTCTCTAGGCTGTTGGATTTGCACTTTACTTTCTATTATTACTTTTTTATTAGGAAAACTTAAATCCTGTTGAGAAGAGCTTATTTAGGCTGAGCTGTTGCCTTTAGCTTCAGAACATTAAGTCCTGACAAATGCGTTCTTTTGAAGTCTGACACCTGTTTGTTTGGCTTTTCCCACTTTCAGGAACTCACTAGACTATAATAATACTCAGCACAGCAGAAGTAAAGAGAATGAATTAAAGCAGCAATGCTTTCAGACGTAAAAGAGCAGGACAAAAGAACATCTCTTTGCTCAGTACTTTCAAGAGGCCCTCGGATGAGCTCAGCTCCAAGCTGTATGAGTTTGGGTTTTTTTTCTGTAATGGGATTCTAATGCCCATGAAACAACCCAGAGCAGCAGCCCTAGAGACCAGAAAATCCTGTCTTACAACAGCTACAAAACAGCACGAGAAACCAAGTTTCTTTGCAGGCTCTTTTACAAGTAGAGAGAAATGCCCTTAATATCAGACCAAATATCAGGTATCTTCTCCTTTTGTAATTCAGGTGCGGGAGGAGAATGGTTCATAAACACTCAGAGATGGGACTCTGTTAAATTTTCCTTTACATTTGGCTTCATGAGAATTTTGATGTTAAGTTCCTTCAAACAATGATTTATCAGTTTGGGGGGAGTCTACATTTGGAAGAGAACCTGCAGCCCACTTAATCAATGAAGGAAACTCTCATGAACTCTCCCTAAGCTTAGAGCTGACCCACAGAGCAATACTCAACAATTATTTACCTCTGTCATACTTAGATATTACACCGTTTGTTTTTATTTTATTCACCAGTTTGAGGTCAGAATTTGCAACTGAAATTGAGTAATATGGTCATTAGGAACTGGCTGCTTGAATTAATTCCTTTAAAAAATCCACCTCCTCTAGATATTTCAAAACCTGCTTTTAATCATACAAAATGGACTCTGTGCAGACAATATTTTTATCTATGGCAAACAACACATTCAGTCTCTTTTTGTGCATGATTCAGCATGATGAAATATGTATCCAATCATGCCCTGAAAACTGTAAGAATCTTTAAAGAAACCTGTTAGATTTATTTCATTAAAGAGATGACAACAAATCCTTTCAAAACTAGATTACAGGGAGCACTGCAATGGTTCTTAAATTCTATAGTAAAAAGTGGCTAAAGTGTATAAAATCTATTTAGAATAGTTTCACACCACAGCAAACTTTCTAATCAAACTGACTGTCCTTCAGGAGTGTATTTTTTAGCAATTTTAAGCAGTGGTTACCTACTGGGGATTCTGCTTGCAGAGTTCTATCCTTTTTAAGAGCACTCAGCACATTCTTTATAGCATTGGTTTAATGTTTTCCCAAATTTGCTAATCTGAAACATCCCACACAAGGCTCTGTCTTAGAACGACATGTTGATGTAAATTCATCTCCACCACTTCAGGTGATTCTGTAAATAAGATTAAAGAGCAAATGAATTTATGAAAAAGATGTACAGGTACTCAGAGTGCAGAGCTGGGCTCCCCAGCTGGCTGTTCCACAGAAAACACAACTCCTGGTGGCAAGAGCTGCTCCCACAGCCTCTGCATGGCAGATCCTTTAGTTCCACATGGTTAATCAGGCAGCTTGTGCAGAAGAAAATAAGAAATGCTCCTTTCCCCTGGGCAGTTTTATCAAACAGTGGGGTCTCTGCTCTCCCTGCATGCAAAACCAAGAAGGGCTCCTTGCTGGGTGGAAAACTGGGGAAATTTTCACTCCTGGGACCCCAAACTCATCCCTGTGAGCCTGCCAGGGGCTCCACGTGACGGATTCCTAGCTGAAGACTCCCACTCCACCATCTCTGAACAGGAACTTAACACTCCTCAGCTTTTGTGCCTGTGTATTTATACACGTGGAAAGGTCACTGCTTTTATGTGGGTAGGTGTGAAAAGTAGTTTTTTGTGGTTGGTAGCAAGCAAATTTTAAAAAATGTAATGATTAGAATATTATACAAACATATACAGATATATAAAGAGAGAGATAGAGATAGATAGATATAGATAGATATACCTAGATATATACATTTATAAGCTAAATATCAGATCTTCTAACCTATAGATATCTGAATATATTATATAAATATATATTAATATTAATAAAATATATTATTACCCACCTGCAATCTGTGACTGGTTTCAGCTGCTTTGTTGCAGGCAAGGCTGTAAGGCCAATTTTATTACACAGGTGGGTGATTCACCTTTTATTTAACATTGGAACGTTTTAACTGGTGGGCTTAGATTTACATTGCTGGACAAAGGACTTAAAGCAAATTACATCTCTTAATTAACTGAATGATCCATATTGCATTTCATGCCTGAACAAATATAATTGAAACAATTGAAATCATATTAGCAATGCAGAAAATAATCAAACTACTGGCTTAACTCTTGGTAAACACTGGTCACTTTTCTGATAATGCAACAAAAATGGAACAGCAGCAGTGCTGTAAAGCATTAACATCAGTGTAGGGGAATTTACAGCCCAAAGAACTATTCTGTTTTCAGCTCTGTAATTTCCTAGAAGACAGGCCCAAAATCATACTCAAAGCAAACAGCAATCATAACTGAGGGACATTTCTCATACTCCAGCCCTCACCAAAAGACTGAAATACAAAATTAGCAATCAAACATTAATCTTTTCTGGAGGAAAAAACAATCATGACTTTAAAAAGATAATCCAGGGCCATAACCAGTGGCCTTTCCTGTGTTTTGGAAGGTGGACAGAGCTGAGAGAGACATCAGGGCTGGAGCTGGAGTTGGTGACCCTGGAAGGGGCAGGGGGAGGCAGAACAGCACAAAGTGGAGGCACTGAATAAGAGGAGGTGGAAATCAGAGAAAAACAGCTGGGAGTTAGGAGAGCATTAGGAGTGATAGCTACCACACAGAGCCATATCAGCTAGTGGGGAGTGGGCTGTACTTTAAAATAATTTTGGAGTTGACACTGTCTGTGAGGGCTAATGGACAAGGCAGAAGGGGACTCAAATAGTAGCAACACTTTTATCTCCTGTGACAAGTTTGTTTGAAGACTTTTTACAGATAAACATGTCATTTCTGAATTTTTTGTACGTTATTTTTCAAGAATTTAAGTCTACACAACAGCTAAACAGGCTATTCTTTACATGTGTTATTCATGTTTACAGTTTTATTATCATCACTTCAGTGTATACAAGTTGTACAACCAGTATTAACTTTGCAGAGGACATTCTGAACTGATGGAAGGGCTGCACACAAATTCAGTAAAAAATCCATTTTGTATTCCAGAATATTTCAAATATTTCACTTGCTAAAAAGCATTCTATTAGTGATAATTTTGATTGCCACAACATATTGAAAGAGAAACTAAAAAAATATTGTGTGAAACTATTTGTGAAATCTAAATCAACATCATCCAAAAGAAAACACAGAAGTTCAAATCAATTGATACAAAAGTAATTTAAATTCAGTGTCATACTGTGCCTATCACAATCACTCTGCTGGTTCTTGGTTCTATTGCAGTTTTGATGACATATAACTAAAGTTGAGTAATTAATAATTTATTTCACCAATTTTTCCTCTTTTTATTTTTTCCATTTTTTTTTCAGTGACATATCCATGAATAAACAGATCACAGTTTTCTTTATTCCTTTATTCAGAGTTCTCTGACAGTCCCTCCTCTACCAGCTTCCTTTTACAGTACTTCCATGTACATTCCAGATTTTGAATTTGAGGAGGGATGGCATCAGAGCTCTGTGGTTTCCCTGTGCGTGGTCATACCCCATTGTTTCTATTTCCCAGTTGGACTCTTCTGAAGTAATTGGGTGTGAATGTTCATGGAGAATAAATTAGACTTGGCTTTTTTTTGTGATCCTGAATATAAAACCAACTCTCTCTGTGCATTGGCACCAATAAAACACAGAATAAACTCCACAAAAAGCTGACACACAAAAGGCATGAGCACAGCTGAAAGGAATGAATTTAAAAATTCATATGAATATTCATAGGATTTTTTTCCCAGTGTGTTGCCCAGTTAGATGGTAAGAAAACAACTTTTTCTCTTAGTGGATTCAACTTTGGACAGTTCCTGATGAGGCCACTGGGAGCATTTGAGTGGTTGAAAGGGACAAGCTCGGGGCTCTTGTCATTCTGCAGTTCAGTCAGTCTTGTTCTGGCCCCAAGCCTGGAGGCAGCTCTTTATCAGAGCTGTGAAGCTTTTTGCAGGACTCAAGCTGCAAGGCAAAGCAGGGCTGTTTCCTCTCAGAGAGGAGGAGGAGAACACCCCTGTGTGCACTCACACTGAGACATCATTTGCTGCTGCAGAAGCACCAGTCAATGAATTCTGTGATTCTGGCAGGCCTGGGTGATGTGTCAAGCACAGATTTCCCCACTGCACACAGGGAGGCTGTGCTGAAACACATCCCTGAATCAGCCATGGAGCCTCTCCCCACACCCCTGGCAGTCTCTAGCAAAGGAACACAGGCAGCCTTAGACTAATTTATTTTCCCTCTTTTTTTTTAATTTATTTTATTATCCCTCTTTAGATAGATGTCTAAGATATTACAAGATTTAAAAAAGTCAAAATCCACATCAAGAGAGGTCTATGCTATTGAATATAATATACCCTAAGCACAAGGTAAGTTTAAACATTAAATATCACAGCTGGGATAAAATTTGAAGTCAGAAGTTGCATTCAACCAGCAGAAGTGATGCTTAAGGCTGTTTTGCATTAGTACATTTGGAGCACATTGTTTCCTAATCTGTTCCCAAGAAATGTTTAGGGATTTTATTAACATAAAACAAGATAGTGAGAACAAATTTGATATCAATTAACATACTAATTAAATGTCAGTTAGTAGTTTTAGCAATTACTTGATATTTAATTAACCACTTGAATACCTTGGGAGTTCCAGATTATTGTACAAGTAATCAGAGGGCAATTCCTCTGACCCTGTGGGTATATGCTGCATGTCAAGACAATCTGTAGATAGCAACAAAAATAACTTTCTGCACTGTGACCCCAGGTATGTGGAGCTGCTGTGCACCCAGGAGATTAATTTACTCATTTGAAAGAACTAAGTATCAGTTAAAAAGCTTAAACATACCTCAAATGATTAGGGACCTACATGAACAACATGAACAACCTACAAAATATCAATTATTTTTGTTCAAGACACGTTTTAAATTCATACTGCAAAACCGTCTTGGCATTTATGAAACTTGTATGCATCTCCTGTCAGGAATTTTTTTTTTAGTGAAGAGTTACAAGGATAGTAGAGCAAGGAGACTAATTTTTTTAGCAAAAAAAGTTAGTCAAAGAGGCTAAATATGTACCTGGCATCTTCTGGATTGTGTTCACACAGAGGTGTAATGGAGATTTCCTGGTGAACCATTTCTGTATGGTTTGAGGGGAAAAAAGAAACTACTCACAGAAGAGGGATGATCTGTGTGTTGATTTGCCCTCTTCTGCAGTAAATGCCCTTCCTCCTGCTTCTTCTGGAGCAGTTTTGGTGTAGTTCAGCTCTTGCTGAGAAATTACCCCATGACAGCCTGTAACCTTGTCACAGTGCAGCCACAGAACCAGGGATTGCCTCTTTCACAGCTCCCACTTCTCTAAATGGACATTTCAACTCATAACTCTCATTTTTGGTCTCGTGCTTGTAAACCCACTGCTTGTGATTGTCTCTATCAGTGTGATGTTTATGCTTCTATTTGTGCTTGTGTATATCAACATGGAGAAACTGGGCAAAGGAACCTTTCTTTGCCTTTGTAGCTCTTTCCCATTTTCCATGAAAGAAAACAGAACTTCAGTCATCTGTAAAAGAAACTCTATTGTGTGTTTTCTGTTATTTTTTTTCAGGTCTTGGCTCTGTCTCATTCCTATACTGATTAAAGCTTTTCAATTACAATGCACCTTCAGATCTCTCTGAAATCACTGACCCATCCCTCCCACTCCACCAGAACCAATCTAAGTCTCTACTGTTCTCTTTGAAGTAGAAATAGAGAAGGAATCCTCCTTCCTCCTCCCTGCTCACCTATCAGCCCCCTTCCACCAGCTATTAAAATCTTCCCCCCTTTTGCTTCTGTGTCTCTGTCTCCCTTGGTTCTCCTGAGAAACCTCCAATTTATCCTTCAGATGTTATTTATTAGACTTCTTTCGTTTATGGGTGGCAACTGCATGGATTTCTTTCAAGTTGCTCTGGGGGCTCTCTCTTGACATAGCCCATACCAAGGAGATTGGGAACTTGAACAGTTCAACTTTGAAAAGGATTTTCTAATCTCTAATTTATTAATTTTAAGAATTGGATATTTACTTCATAAATTGACAAAAAGAATTATTTTCCACGATTTAGGGATTTTTTTTGCCAGATACACTTTGCCATCAAAGCAATATTTATAGATAATAATATAAATCTAGTGATTATTTATCTGAATGCCTCTCTATATTGCTTAACCCTATATTTATCAATATGCTAGTACTGTAATGATATACTGGGAAAGAAAAAAAATTGCATTAAAATTACCACAGGAGTTGAGGATTTTGTCTGGAAGAAAGAAAAATTAGTCTTTAATCAAAAAAGGCGCAGTTACAAAAGGATTAATTTTGGATCAGAACATATCAAGAGTTAGATATTTTTCTGTCCCAGCTGAGAGTAGTAATTGGAAAATCACTGTTGACACAAAAAAAAATTATTTTCTTATGATCTGCCTTTCTTTCATGAAGTCTTGCATCTCCATCACTCAGTTACAATCTGAGAGATTAGGGACTCAATATACACTAGATTAAAGGTCAGCTATTATGACAGACAGGATTTAATTGCAATATTGACATAAATTCCTTATGAACCATAGGCTTAAAGCTGCTTGTACACATCCAGCATACTAAAAAGGGATGGAATATTCATCATTTGCACTATGGGAAAAAGTCTAGCAGGAGCCTCAAACCAGAGCAAAACTCCTTTTTTAAAGGAAGAAAATTAGGAAGTGTTGGTGGTTTCAAAACTGCAGATTAAATCTTATTCCATTAGAGAGAGTAAAAGTTAGCTTGATTGCACTGCTGTAAGAACTTCCTGGGGGAAATTAAACTTGATAATCTCAAGGTGTTTCCCAGAAGACACCATGCATTCAGGAAGGTTCATTATAGTCTGCAGAATACCAGGCAGAATTTCAAGTGAAGACTCCTCAGGTTTAATCAATATAGACATTCTGAATTGCTCACAGTTTCAAGGCCTGCTTATGAAACAAAGATGCAGAGGGAAGGGAAGCCAGGGAGCTTCAGGTGGATTTTTTTCTGTATTAACTGGTGGGTTCACAGCAAAAGGTGAACAGTGGCAGCCAAATCTCCAAAACAATTTTGGTGGCAATGTCATCAGTGCTTTGTTGAGGCTCTGAGACTTCAACAGCTCTGCCTGGTTTCAGTGAATAATCCTTAAAACAAGGTAGCAAATACTTTGGAGATTACTTGTCACAAGATTCAAAAGCTATACATTACTTTAAAAACAATTAAGAAATTAACTATTAAAAAGCAGATTTTAAATGCTTCCTTTAGAAGATAATGGAAAGTATGAAGAATGGGGGGGGGCAGGGAAACAACAAAACAATAAAAAATAGCTGTCTACCTATCTATATTTTAAAGCAAAAATAAAGGAATATACAGCCTGAACTCATACTGGTGCTTGTTATCATGTGTTGATACACTCATAATGAACAAAGGACGAAAATGGCCCATTAACAGTTCAAAGCACAAAGAAAATAAATCTTCAACTGCGATTAAATGAGTTTGCAGCATCTGTGGCATCTTTAGACATGAGAAATTGCCAAATTGCCGATTGTAAAAATAATCCAGCAGATTTTGGAGCTGGTAAGGAAAAGCTGCTTAACAAATGATTTTAGCTGAACTGACCCTCTTAAATCTTCAGTAACCTGGACAAAGATCAAGAGGGTTTTATAGGACTAAGGGAAGGACCTGGAATTTCAAACAAAGTGTGGCTGGAAATATTTTTAGTGAGCCAGGACAGGATTTATGGTTCTTGTCCATCTGCTGCTGGCTAAGTGGCATCTATTCAGCACAAAAGAGAAATGATGCCCCCTGATTTTACATGATTCATTCCTTTTATATACAAGGGATACCTAAGCCTGTAAATTCAAACAACTCTATCAATAAGTGCCTAGGAGATAGATATAAATTAAATAAAAATTCTGAAGAGCATTCTGGTAAAAAATTATGTTTCAGAGACATTAACTTTTTGAGATAAGTGAGCTCTGCAGGGTTCATCCTATTTCAAAAAATTACTGCTCTTCTCTGCCATGCATCTCTCCTCCGTGTTTCTGGTCTTTCCTTGACTCCTTAAGGAGGAGCTGGAAGGTGAATTTTGGGTTTCAGACCATGAGGACAATCTCCACTGCCTTCTGATGTGCTGGGAATAAAAGAGGTCCCTCCATTTTGTGTTTGGGTACTTTTCCTGGATACTTAAAGGGAATTGAATAAAATCAGTTTTAATGACTACATTACTCCTGTTTTCTGAAGGAGTAATTTAGTAATTTTCAATTTAATTTAGGTAAAATAGCTAAAAAGACTTAAAATAAAATGTGTATTAAAACTTTATTATACTTGGATGAAGCTGATGTTAATAATTTCCAAGACCTAGTCCTTGCTCCTCTTTTTCCTCTGACTTTGGATTAGAAAATTATGACTTGGATAATTAAGAAGTCTGAGCTTCTTCAGAAAAGAAAGTATAAAATGTTCTGCTGAATTTTTCCTAGACAGCACAGTTAGAACTGTAGGTCATTGTGTTCGAGAAAATAAATTCTGCTAGCTGGAGTCAAGAATAAGAAAAAGAAAATCAGTCACTGAACTCAAGGATCAGAATGTAGCAGTAGTTCTTGAGCACAGAAAGAGTTTTCTATGCCACCTCATCTGGCATTTGGACTCCTTGGTCAGTGTTTCTCATGAATGCTGATCAACATTTTAATTGCCAATAAGAGAAGACAGATCTTAAATGTGTGTGGTGTGCACATCAAAATCAATACAAAAAAAATTTTATAAGAAATATTTGGTCTCTGTGAATAAAAAAAGACCTGCCCCTCCTTTATTCTAGTTAAACTGACAAAATAAAAAACTTCAGGGTTAATATCAGCCTCCTCCTTAGCTCATTTGCCATGCACTGATTCCATAGCTCATTTCTAAATGTGACCTGATCTGACATCCTGATGGAAATTGCTGTTAAACAGATTTAAAAGGATGTGGTAACCTTATTTCTGTATTTGTCTCCTTTTCTTCTATTCCCATTGCTTCCAGAACATTATCTAACCATACCCTAGCACATTATCTTGTTTCTTACATTGGGCAGTGCAAACTGAGATTATAAATGGTGACAGCTTGTTTAAAATATGAATGCAGTGAATTCTAAGTTTGCTTTATGATGAATGGCTTAGGCATGGTCTCAGAGACTCTACATGAGTTACTAAGTTAGGCAATTACTCTTTTTAATCACTTTCAAGAATTGCTTGATAACTTAAAGGGCGATATAAACCTAAGCACCTCAGTCAACCAGCACCTCATCGTGGATTCTGAAAGTACTGGGGGGAACAATTACAAGTGTACAGGTATGAAATCTATAATCAATAACAGAATTAACTTACTGAAAACAAATGTTTTGCTCCATTTCCTCTGCAGATGAAGCTGTCAATACAATCCATGTAAAATAAAGCTCCATAAATTTGGTAACCACTGGAATTTGGAATCTGCACAATCTCTACTGCTTTGGGTTTGCAAGGTTTTGGTGGCAGGGCTGCTCATAAGTTTCAGAATGTTCAGTTTCAAAGTCTTTTATCCAGCTAGACGTTCCAAGACTAAAACTTTTAAAATTTAGTTAAGCAGTTTTTAAAACGGAACTGTAGATGTGCTCTGATTTTCCTTTGACCAATTCATCCCAATTAATGGGAGGAAGTTCTTTAAATCTCAGTGGAGAGAAAATGTTATCAAGTGTGTCAAGTGCTGGAGTCTGTTACAGAAAAAACAGACTTTTTTTATTTTTCAGTCAAAAAAATGAAGCTATAAATGCATTTAGATAAACTATGTGTTTGGCAGAAAAACTGTATATAAAAAACGTACCACATACACAAACACTATTTATATAGACGTGCATATAAATACACATGTATTTACTTTTATGTAAATGTACTTAAAGACAAATATATTATTTAACATTTGCCTTGGAGGAGTTTTTCTAAAATAGCTTTGTCATCACATCTTTGACTCCTTCAGCACAAAGCATGTCTCTGGCAGAGCTGGGATTTGAGTCTAAATAAGAAGCTGACTTCCTTTCAGTTGGTAAGTAGATGAAGGAATAAATAATTCACATTGGTTTTCTTCATGTTTGCTGATAACACTGTCATTAGAGATCATAAGATACCTTGAAGTTTCTTTAATATTAAACTTTAAACAAAGTTACCACCTTTGTCTCTAATTGCCCAGTTGGAATGCAAGTCAGTCTTTCAGGAGCTGATATCACTGCCAGGAATGTGGGAGGCACTGTGAGAGAGCACCTAGAGCTGAGAAAATGGGACTGGGTGGGTGGGGAGAATTAAAAACCTGGTTTTGGGAGCAAACAGAGACAGGTGAGGTCAGAATGAAGATATCTCAACAACAATCTGTGATCAGAACGCTCTGAAAAAGTCTTGCAGAACTGAAAGTGAGTTAAGATCTGCTGAGAATTTTCTGTCAGCTTGTGTGTTAGCAGTCCACAAATGCTTTCTGCCTCAAACACTAACCCAGTAATTACTTCCACAGCAAGATCACAGGGGAACCTGTCTCCAAGAATAAACAGTACTTACAGAGTAAGGAGGGCTGAAATCAATGCTGAGATTTACATTGCCATCTTGAACTTTTAACTCCTCAGACATGCAGAACTTCAGGTTTAGCAAGCACATCCAATATTAATTTCTGAATAAAATAAAGAATTTCTTCCTGCAGGAAAAGGTGAAATAAATGGGTCAATGCCAAGCACTCTCCACACACATATTTCTCATAGAGGAGGAACCTTTGTTGTTGGACTTCAGGGTTAACTGAAATGTTTTTAGTAATAGGATTGGTAAAAGCATCTTCAAAATTGGTAAACAGTAAGAAAAATGAAACCAAAACCCATCGTAGACTACTTTCTTACCATTAGTCTGGAAAAAAAAGTAAAGGAGTTGGTTATTTTAGTACCTAACAAGTTGTGGTTTACAACCAAGAGTGTGGGAAACCACTCTGAAAATGGCAGCCTTTCCCATTTCAAGGCACATAGAAGGAACAGTGGACAGAAAAGAATTCTCACATTAAAAACATTGAATATTATGGCGAAAAAACCCCTCAAACCTTTGAGTTGCCTATGTCTTCTCTTTACCTGTGCTGATGTAAACTAGCAGCATTTCATGCCACTCCACTGGTCAAAGTGAACTAGCACAAACAAAAACAGTAGAAACATTTATATTTTCACCTTTACTAGGAAGAAGAGACAAAACTATTTGATATATTAAAAAAATTACAGGTGTAGGACTACTCATTTTACCAATTTAAGCTCATAAATAACATCAAGCAATAAATCCACATTGTGATTCAGGGAAGGAATTGAGGAATTGATTTGACTCTTGGATAATTCTGTCACTGCTGGCATATCTAAATCCATCTCTCTGCAAGTCTGGCACTCCAGACACAAAATGACCATTGTGAGTGATTTCCTGAATTCAGCTCCATAGGATGCTGCAGAACTGCTTTTGAACAGATTAAAAATAACACATCAGTTTTCACGACGAGGCAATCCAGGAACCATTTTGGGCCCTTGGAGCAGCAGGCACGGCTCATTTCCATTTGGCAGAGTCCTTCTGTGCCAAAGCTGGGCACTCCTGCCATGGCCTGGGTTGATCCCCAAACTGCTCAAGCATGGTTGAGTGGCTGCCACTCAGCTCCTGATGAGTGGAAAAGCTGCCAGGATTGAACAATTGAACAGGATGAACAGAGAGCTCACGGCTCCTGTGGGTGAAGCCATCACACCCAACAGGCCAGCAGAGCTATGGTGATTTTAGGGACACCCAGCTTTTTCTGCAGGTCTTGGATCCAGCATGGACCTCCAGCTGTCAGAAGGGGGTTTTAGATGTGAAGGTGAAATATCAAATATCTGTTATCCAAGTCAGATAGACCTAGAGGGAAAAAACAAACCCCATCATCCTGCTGCAGCGAGCACAGGCCTTGCTAATTATTATGACTGACACATCGTAATTCAATAACTTCCTTTCTACATAAAATCAACCCTTCACATACAAAAAAGAATCAGTGGGATTTACAAATGAGTCCAAGCTATAAAAAAGCTTCATTGCTGATTTGATTACGCTCTGTTTCTCCCAGAACAATGAGAGCACAGCAGCCATGGATCCCTCCCTCAGCACAGCCCCTCACACTGGGGCAGCAGCAGCTCTGCCTTCCTCACACCTTAAGTTTTGAGTTTTTCTCTTCTGCTTGGGTGTGCAGCTTTTACTTTTATATTAAGGGTTGCTAGGATCTTTTCACAGGGTGGTGAAGACAAAACACTCCTATTCCAGCTGGGGACTCAAGGACAATCTCTTCAAGCTTCAGGCCCTAAGCATAAACAACGTGAAAATGGGGTGAGCAAGCAAGAAAGGATGGAACGTCATGGTTTGAGGCTGTTAATTGGTCAGTTGACTTTTGTCTGCAAATAGACTAAAACCTATAAAAATGTGAGATCTTGTGACCATGCCCTCTTTTTTTTTTTCCATCTTGGAGCCATGACTGTGGCACTGGGACTGCCAGGGTGTGGTCTTTGAAGGTTCCTCAATAAATACCCATTTTATTCCTCTTAACTCTGTCTAGCCTCTGTTCCAGCTCCTCTAAGCATCATTCTCTGAAAGAAAATCTGCTTTTAGGCTGTTCTGTCTGCTTTACACCCAATTAGAACAACCCAGGTGCAGCCCGGAGAGGTGGTGGGAAGGTCCAGAAGTTTGCCTCATCCAAGCGGCAGAGTTTAATTCCAAAATTAAAGACTGGAAAAACCCATGAAAAAAAGACATCTAAAAGCAAATGACTCGCATTCAAAGAATGGTGAAGGATGGTGAGGGGAGGTGTGTGAGGAGCAGCTGAGGGTGCTGGGCTTGTTCAGCTGGAGAACAGGAGACTGAGAGAAGACTCATCATGGTTACAACTCCCTTGTGACAAGGGACAGGACCCGAGGGAATGGTCTGAACTTGTGTCAGGGGAGGTTTAGGTTGGATATTAGAAAAATGTTCTTCTCCCAAAAGGTGGTGGGGCACTGAGCAGGCTCCCCAGGGAATGGTCACAGCACCGAACCTGCCAGAGCTCCAACGCTCTGACATGATGGGATTCCTGGAGTGTGCTATGCCAGGAGCTGGTGATGATCCTGATGGGTCCCTTCCACCACAGGAATGATATTCTGTGACTTTGTGAAGGTCAGAGGACAGAGCTGGAGGTCCCAGCTGTGCACTGTGCAGGAGAGAAGAGAATTCAATCAGTAGAAGGCCATAAAGAGAAAGAGTAGAGTCAGGACGCAGAGCAAGGTGGTCCCTGAGACAGAGCTCATATGACAAAAATTGGAAGAATTAGACCCAGAAAGAGGGGCAGACAACTCACAAGGAGGGAAATGAGAGAACAGAGAAAATCTCTGGGGTAAGGGAAAGGAGAATTACACAGTGAAGAGACAATGAAGAAAAGAAAAATGAATGAGCAAAAATGAATGAGTAGAACAGAAGTTATGCTTTTGCAGAAGAAAAGACAGAAAAAAAAGAAGGGGAGAAAAAGCAGAACAATTAATAAAAGGAATGAGATAGTAGGGATGAAGGGAGGGACATGATAGCAACATAAACCAGCACAAGGCACACACATTGGAAGAAACAAGCGCTCTCTTATTTATTCATACCTCTGTATTTTATGTTATCTTCCTAGCAAGCATCCCAGAGCTCTATAGATAATTTCTTTTGGGGGGTGGAGGGGTGTAAAGCTGGTAGCATGGTGGTGGTGGATTTACTTCAGCCCTTCTTTCTTCTTGAATTGCTGGACATATATTTATTGAAATTACTCAAGGTAGTGGCTGGCACTTTTTCAGAAATATCAATACCTTATGTGGAATAGAGAGGGAAATTTATTGAAAACCCCCAACAAAACCAAAACCAAACAAACCTGAGAAAATTCAGAGATGTGAGGAAGGGATTGGTGTAGATCACCAAACACTTTTTGCTATTTGAATGACATGTGAAACAGAACAGGGGTGTGATTTCTCTTTCCTGAATATTGCATTCACACCTGATTAACACTACCTGATGAAATAAATATAGTGGGAAATGAAAAAAAGGCATCCATTTAAAAATAATCTAAACTAATTCTCATATTGTTCAGATACTTTGTTGGAATTTTTAAGGCTCTGAAGAAATATCTAACGTTTTTAGTTCTCCCTTTTACTCCTTATCCTTTTACCAGCTTTTTTTCTAGTAGAATTATTTGTCAGAAAAAGAGAAAATTCTGTGAAAGCAAGGACAGCACCATTAGAAGATTTTATATCTTATTGTTAATCACTCTGACAGATGGACTTATAAACCCAGGGACCATTTTGATGAAAACCAGAGCTGAAAAATGTTATTAGCTTGGCCAGCAATAATTGCCTACTAGCATCCGCTGATATTAATTTTGGATTCATATTTATGATTATTTCTACCTGTCCATTTCCAGGGCAGTTTTAGAGTGCCCAGAGCATGGCTGCCAGGTTCTTGTGTCACCCAGTATCAAATCCTGGGCTTTTATTGGATTCATTTTTCCTTCAGCAAGTATTTGCTCTCGATAGTTAATCCAGAAGCTTTCTTGATTCTGTGCTGAGAATAAAAATACAGAATTGGTTCTCCAATTAGCAAACATTTGCAGCTGAAAAACTATCAAATCAATACCATATCCTCAGCAATCATTTTACTTACAAAAGTGTGATTTTTTTTTCTCCCCAGAGCTCTCAATGCCCATTTCTTGGCTAATTAGCTGCCCCTCTGCCTTATCCAAGTGGCAGAGTTTAATTCCAAAATTAAAGACTGGAAAAACCCATGAAAAAGACTTCCACAAGCAAATCACTTGCACTCAAACAAAAATAAAAAAATCAGTGCAGCCCTTTCTCCTATGAAAGACTTCTTGTGCAAATCAAAATTCAATGATTAAGAAAATTTTGGAAGATGTTGCTCTGGTGATATTCTGCTCTTTCACATTGTTCATCCTCAGGTTTCCTTCCTAGAAGGCAATGAAGAGCAGAAATTATATTAATGTATAAATATTGTGTTTGCTTCTAGCGAAAAAAAAAAAAAGGCAGCTCAGCCACAGCTGCCTTAGCAAATGTTCTCACAGATTTTCTCAGAGCTTTTATTCACTCCTTCAGCTGGAAAGCAAGTTGTTTTACTTGAGTGAGGAGGTTCTATCCTTTTATTCTTCAGCAGTCCTGATGCAGTGGCCGGTTGTTATTTTTATTCTGCAAGCAGCACAACATAGCAAGAGCAGCAAAGTCTTCTGCTGATGGTTAAATTAATTGCTCCTAATGTCACATTTTACAGTTTCCAGCTCTGTTTGAGTCAATGAGTGGTTCTAACCCCACATTTTTACCCTGCCTGTGCGCTGGTTGAGGATGGATTGCATGAATTCATGTCAGGGAAATCCATTAAGGATTCCTAAATGCATGGATATGCACAGGAATACAACCCCGGGAGCAGCAGCAGTCTGGGAGAGTAATAGAGGGAATAGCCCCAGCTAGATTGCTCTGTGTCTGTGATAGCATATCAAAGGCTGCCTGAACAGATTGTGCTGTCTGGCCAAGGAGTTCCTGAGGCTTTTCAGATAACTTAGTGCACTACTCCGTGTTCTTGGCAGAATGATCTCTTCCACAGTAATGAGCTGTGTTTAGAAAGCAGACTCTGTTTTGTTCAAGGATAAAATAAAGCAGTAGCTCTATTTGTATCATTGTATTCTTTCAGTTTTGCAGTTTTTGTTTTTTTTTCTTCCCAGTCTTGGTTACCAATAAGAATAACTTGGTTCAGATTTACAGTGGCATTTAAACATGCAGCCTGGTGATGTATGATATTTTCAAAAGTGAATTACTTGGATAATGCACTTAATTCTGAATAAACTCACTGGCCTAAACATGGGATTTCTGATGATCCTGTCAGCATTTATCTGTATCTTTGCATGCCTAAACATCTCTGTTGATCTAATCTTTCATTTAGGCTTTACTAGAAGCAGAAAATTCATTCCTCTGCAACTCTTCTATGTTATCTCGAGGATGCAGTGAAATGTCCAACACAATCTGAGGAATACACATAGCAAGCAGCAGAGAATTCAACAAACCTTACTCTGTAGGTTTTACTACCTCATTTAGGCACATTACTATCACTGGGCTAGAATTTTTTATTTTTTTTTTTTTTTAAACTCAGGCATCTTGGGTGTCTGATTTCTTTTCTTGCTCAGGAAGAAAACAAGCAGGAAAATGTGCAGTAAAATATGGAATGGGGTTGGGACTGGATGATCTGATCTTTAAGGTCCCTCCAAACCCAAATCTCTCATTCTGTGATTTGAATCTTTCTTCTTTTTTGGTTATAAAAATTCACTCTTTTACTTTATTGGAAAATGACCATATATCACTATATATATGACCATAACCATATTGTGATTCTATCACAGGGTAAGTAATTTTCCCTGCCTTCAGCCCAAAGGCACATAAATGGACAATTAGAAGTTCTATATGTTAATTTAACTGAAACAACAGCATTTTATAAAACATGGGTTGAAATCCCAGAGCCAAAATCTGCACTTCCTTAGATGTCTGAACCAGCAGGAAGGGTGAGTTGCTTTCTTTGCAGGAAGATGATTAATGAATTGTTGACAGTAATAAAGAAGCAGACATCTTGGAAATATTATTATGGATCACATATCATTTCAAACAGCAAGTCTGCCTCCCTAAAACATTTTATTTGTTATATTGTGCAAATCGATTGTAATTTGCTACTGGCTTCTTTTCAAATACATTTCTTCATTGTTGCCTTGGTAAATAATAAATCACACTAACTATTACTTCAAAATTGAGTGCTCCAATTTAGTTATGAATGGTGAAAGTAGAGGTACTTCAGGGTATAAAATCTTTTAGCAGTTCATAGAAAAATAGCTTCTTAAAGATAATCACATCCAAAATCATTAGAGACAGACTAGCCCATGCTGGTCCACGTGCCTCTGTGAATGAAGGCAGCCTGGAAAACACTGACAAGGTTATGCTAAATGAAATGTTTTCTTCATATTTGTCTTCAGACATAAATCAGAAATGCATCTAGATATTTGCTTCTTCCAGCTTACCAATTTGTGCTTTGTATAACTAAAAAGATTTGTTTCTCATGCTCAGTATGGACAAGTCATGCTTCTCATATATGAAATAAAACTGAAGGAACAAAAATGATTTTATGTTAGTAGACCTTGATGGGTCAAGTACATCTCTGGAATGTAATGGATAATTTATATTAAGATACACTATTGATTTTTGTTTTCTTGCCTGGTTTTACAAGATGTTAGCTTCAAGACTCAACAAACAGCTATGCATCCAAAACCCACAGTCATGAAAAATTTTTTCTATAATTTCTAGAGAAAATATGTAGTATTTCTTAAGTGTTAAATTACTCTTTTAAGCTACTTATCTTTTTCTTTGGCTAGTTGGTTTATTTTTATTTTTTTCTCTTTTTATCCATTTTCTTAACTGAAATATTTTTAACAAATGCCACTTAAACCCAAAAGCAAAACTCTTGCAACTATTGAGATGGAATATCTAGAACCAGGTGTAGTATTTATTTACAAGTTATAAAAGTTTATTTTGAGTTTTTCTGTTATTTGCCAAAAACAATCAATTCTTCTTTTCTTCATAGTCCTGCCTATTCTTTGGGTTTCCTGAAGTAATTAATGATCTCTCTGCTTATGCATCTCAGATTATTTGGATGCCTTATCTCACTCCACACTGAGATACAGACTTTACTACAGATAAATAAAGATAAAATATAGATTAGAATGAGTCAGCAACTCAGCTTTACTGTCCTTGAAGAGTTTACTGAACTTCTTCATGTTCACATGAAGGAATTCTGAAATTAAAGACACCCATTAAAAGCAAAACTCCATAAAATAAGGAACAATCCAAGCCATATTAGATGGCTGCTCATCAACTTCAGTTTTTAACCAAATAGGAATGATTTTTTCCTCCATGTGCCCACCTTTATCTTTTTTCCATGAAGAGGCAGTTTGATAATGAGAATTTCCTGTTAAACCCTCGTATTCAGTTTAGAAATGTTCGAGAAGAAAATATGGAAACAGCAGTTGGGGGTAAAAAAAAAAAAAAGTAGAAGTAGACCTAGAGATACATAATCACTACTGTGTGATCTGCTGTGCTCCTGACATACATTAAGAAGATCCCTTGGAGAATTCTGTCTCCATTCATTATATCCCAAAAGAGTCTGGTTTCACTGACCTTGCTCTCAGTGTCTTGTGTCCTACTGATTTAAGGAGTTTTATACAATGAGTAGCTCAAAAGGGGTGAAATTAGCCCAGAGAGCCATAATATAGAAAATGTTCTTTGCTCAACACTAATTAGTTTACCTGACTTTCATCTGGTAGGTCTGGTCTCCAAGGTACAGAGAATATATTTGATTTCACATGCCACAGCATCAGACACTTAAGTTCTTTAGTTTCATATCCTGTTCTGGGGGTGGTAATTTTTTTAAAATAAAATCTTACTTCAGCAAATAAAAATGAATTTTTGTCAGACTTACAAAAACAAACCAAAAAAAAAAAAACAAATCAAAAAACTCTTTTTACTGGGGACTTGGGGAAATAGATGATGAATTACACTTTTTGATAACTGAAGATGAATATTAGTCTGCTTCCAATCAAAAACTTCAGCACTTGAATGCTGAACACTTGAATAGGGATGCTCGTTGACACAGCCTCCAAGACAATACACCAAAATAGAAACAGCTGCTGAAGTGGAAGTTGCTTTCAGCCAATGAATTTCCTGCTTGTCAGATTTGTATGCGTGTTTGAATGTGAGGGTAATGAAATAACATTATAGATTTCAGAACCAGGGCAGCCTTTATTCAGATAAGGTTATAAGCAAATATGGTTTAGAATGAGTGTCTGCTGAACTAATAGAATCTATTCCCCACTTCTCAGGAGTTTAACTCTTTGCTGCAACATTTAAACATGCACAGAAATGCAGAAATGCACTTTGGGGTCACACACAAAGAGTTTTGCACCTTGGGCAAATAAACACTGCTGAGGTCACAGGGACCATCTTCAAACAGCTTGGTGTGAGCCTGTACAGACTTAACTCTTAATTCCCAGTGGTTCTTTTCATATGGGTATTTTTCACATCTTAAAGCCAGTCAGTAGTAAACAAAATTAAGTGAAAATTAATTGTCAAGTCATTGTGAGACCCAGAGGTTATTTCTCAAGAAAATCAGCATACAGCACTGAGGCCAGACTGTCAGACACAAACTCATAGATCAACACTACACATTTATAAGTCTAGACTGAACACTTCCAATGTAAAGCGGGCAAAATTTTCAAAATCACTTCAGTGCAATGCAGATTTCAAATAATTAAAATTGTACTAAGTAATAACTCAGAGTTTTGAAACGTTTTCTGTTGCTAAACCCTTCAGAGGGTTAATGCTAATGCCACTCTGTAAAGCTAACGCCTCTCATCTGGAGAAAATTCTGCTGTCAGAGCAGCATTTGCAGGATAAACTTTTTGAAAAGCCTTTGACACATCAATGAAAAGTCTCGTAGCACCAGTATCACCACACTATTCAACAGAAATGTCACAAAAGCAGTTAAGTGGAGAGAGAGGGAGAACAGCAGTGAGCTGCTCCCGCTCACACTGAGCACAGAGCCAGCAAAGGACCACGTGCCTGGAAGAAATGGAGCAGTATCTTGCACTGGATCTGATGGAAATCCTCCAGTTGCAAATGCAAACCATAATAGGTTATTAAAATAGTAAAGATAAAAGTGACCTTTGGTTATTGGGGTTTGTAAGTTTAGCTTTTTTTTTTTTTTCCAAATCAGGAAAAAAGAATTTTGTGCAATTCAAAAGAAATGGGTTGGCAGTAGAGATTAAATTAAAATGAATAGCATGACCATGACAGAATTAAAACTATGTTCTATAGAGCTACTGAAGTTATTTATTCCATTACCATTTCAGTCTTCTAAGGAAATCTTTTAGCTTACTCTCAAAGGGCTGAGCTTGTGACCAAAATATTCAAAGCGAGGGCCAGAAGTGCCCTGAAGAGTATTGAAGTCAGGGGATAATTTTTCTGAAGAACTCAAGTAAACAGGCAAAGTGGAACAGCCACATTCTGGGAATAATTGCTGCCTCTGGTATATGAAGTTATTCAGCACTAGGCTATTCAGCAGTAATTATACCACCCCTGGGCAAGGATGATTTAGTGCAGCACACTGGTGAAAGCTGCATAATTAAGAGAATGGGATCTGGCTGGTACTGAACACACCTTTCCAAATGTTCATTTGGTTCAGTTGGCAAGAGCCAGGCTGGGCTGGGCTGGATGGAAGGTGAGCAGTGGTTTGTGTTACAATGGCTTGAGTGCCACAGCATTAAGCACTCTGCAGCCAGCAGGTCAAACTGCTCTCGTTTAACTCTGTGCAAGCCAGCCAGCTCACACACAATTGCATGTGTCTAATTAAAAGCTGCATGTGGTCTGCTGGGCCACCCTCTGATGTTAATGTTTAATCCAGTTTAGCACATTTTGTTCAGGCTATGTTGAAATCAGGCAGAACAAAGCCATGTATAGGCTCAAAATCAGCCATGATGCCCCATATGCTTGAATAGGAAAAAAAAAGAAATGGGAAAAAAATAGGAGAAAGAAGAAACATTTTTGTGTTATAGATTAATTCCTTGCCTCGCAATGTGAAATGTCTATTGAATAATATTCCTTTTTCTCTGTTGCTCACATTGTGGGCTTTGTAGGAATGGGGAAAAGGAACCTCTGGAATGGTTATCACATTGACACAAAACCACTCAGATTCCCTTTCTATCCACATTTCTTACAGAATAGAAAATGAGGATATAAAGAGATATGAATCTCTTCCATAAGACTTAGAAAGTACCACAATATTGATGTCTTAAGTTTCAGCTTTCATATTTTCCAGACTCTGCACTGCAGTGGTGTGTGACTGAACCCCACACAAAGTGTTCCAGGCTCTCCTCCCAGCTCAGGCACACAAAATCCTTTTGCAGCCCCAGAACCAAGGACACGCTGCAGCTCCAGCCCCAAAAAGTGNAAACAGGGAATTGAGGAGAGAATCTGGGAGGGTGGGACTGCAGAGCCTGAAGCTGGAATTGGACAATGAACCCAAAATGGGAATGGACCCAAACTGATAAAAGTGTGAAAATTTGGGACTTCTACCTTGGGTGCAGCCCTGGCCAGGCTCTGGCACTGCCCAAGGTGAATCCTTTGAATACCTTTTAATAAATCCCTGCTTTATTCCTTTGACTCTGCCCAGCCTCTGTTCCAGGGAGCCTCTTTAGGACATCAACAACCAATACAGCCCTATCTGAGTTTGCACCTCCCAAGAACCCATGGAAATTTTCTCCATGGGGATCCTGCTTTGTCCCTCTGCCTCAGCCACCAGCACCCAGAGATTTGAAAGGCACTCGATGCAGGGCCACATTCCAAACCACCACACTCAGGGGGATGTTTGCTGTGGCAGGAATTCTTTCCCCAAGCCCCATCCCCACACATGGGAGATGCTCAGCAAACATCTGCCAGAGCAGCACAGTCTGGAGCGCCTCCAGCCCCGGGTCCTGGCTGCCTGCCCCGCTGCTTGGCTCTGGCCCTGACAGCTCCCAGTCCTTCCTTCACAAGCAGGAGCAGTGGAAAAGCCTCCAGGGGAGGTCATGGGGGGATTGGTTTGGCTCCTCCACATCGTTTGTCTTGTCTGAAATTAATTTTGAGGAAGCTGTTCAGATCCCGTATTAGCGGGAGCCATTCGTTTTCCTGCTCAGGGTAAGGTAACGGAATGCAACATTCAAATGCCAGGATTTATGTCACTCTGGGGAAACATGTTCTGAGCAATTTGATTTTTTTTTAACACTTCTCAGTTATCCTGTTTGATACAGGCATCACAAAGAATGAAAGCCTACAGCTCAGCAGAGTGAAAATAAATAAATCTACGTTTTAGGAGGTTAGAATAAATGTAGGGAAACTTTCTTTTCCTTTTGTCTTAAAAGTAAAATCAATAAAATTTTTAATTTAAGGTTTTTTGCATTCTTTTACTACTTACTTCTCAGAACTTGCACATCTTTCAGTAAGAAGAGTAGCCATTTTACTGTTTTTGCATCTCTTGCTATTTTGCAGCGATATATCTCTGACTTACATCTGAAAAACATTAAAGGTATTTTGACTAAACTTATTTACAAATTCACTGACTTAAATTCAATTCCTCAAGGTTAAGCCAAGTTTGAAGATGACCTATAATCCAATAGCCCTCCAGACATCACCTTCTGTGAATTGTTTTGTTAACAAGACCAGCTCAGGATCAAACTGGGATTTTACCCTTTCACCATTACCTTACCTCACTCTTATCAATCATTTATTGCATATTTCTTCTTTTTATCATTTTTTTCCCATTGCTTATCTCTTCTGGCCCATTGCAATTGGTGGTAGATTGCCTTCTAAGTTCTATTTTTTTTATTATTACTTTTTTCCTGTGAAAGAAAATAGATTTTGCTGGGGAAAAAACAAAACAAAACAAAACAAAACCAAAAAAAAAAACAAACAAAAAAATCAATATCCAAACCATTAAATACTGGGGACCTGTGTCAGCTAGAAACTCTTCCATTCACATGCTGCTTTTACAAATAACTATTTTTCACACTGATTCAGGATGGAATTAAGAGCTTGGAAATTTTCCTAAAAGAAATTAAGCAAACTCCGTGTAACAGGGGAGCGATGCTGTGTCTGCACCATGGGAGGTTGGGACGGCAGCTCTCAGATGATGCTGCAGTCACATCTCCATGCCACAGAAAGAATAACCCTTCATCATTCCATCCTTTCCCTCCCTTTCTCAGCCTCCCCATCCCAAATTCCTCTCCCCACCCACCAAGCAAAGGGACTCAGGTGGAGCCAGATGTCCCCAAACTGGGCATTGCTGGAGCAGCACTGCAGCGCGGTGCAGTTTGTGCCTGGATTTGCTTTGAACACAGCAGGGTGCTGAGATGGGCAGCACACCTAGCAGGGCTGCAGGAAGGCCAGGAACTCGCTGTGATTGTGAGAGGTGAACCAGAACAGGATCACAACACAGAGGTGTCCCAAGAGCCACGGCCCCACCAGGATACCTGGGCAATGCCCCCCGTGCTGGGAGCACACTCTGCTGTAAAGGCCAGGGAGCTGATTGGGGAGAGGCAAGGTAAACTTGCTCTGAACTCTGTTTGCCACTCGTGGATTTGCTCAGCACAGGGAGAAAAACATCTTATGTTGACTGAAAAAGTCAGAAGTCACTTAAGGACACTGACTCTGTGCAGTGAACAAAATAACAGACTTGGTTCTTTCATCACTCTTTGACTTCACTGATGAGTCAAAAATCAAGCTCTCATTTTTAGCTGGTTGAAAACAAACTGTATAAGATACTGAAAAAGCTTCCAGAATTTGCATCTGTTACCACAAATACAGATTAGATTCTGCCTCTGGGTGACCAGCCATGAGTTCTTCATGATTTGCTACACATGGGAGAATTTCAGCATCAGCCCACATACCCAGTCTCTACAGCATTTTTGAATTTTTAGGTCTCTAAGCCTGCTTATGCTTCTCCACAAGCACCTGTTAATTTGAAAAGCTGCAGAATATAAAACAAAGCAAAACAAAAATGAAAGAAAAAAAAAAAAAAAAAAAAAAAAAAGCAGCTGCTCATGGCATTGGGGACAACAAGAAGGCTGAGCTGAAGAAGCAATCTTTACCTCGGGGAAAGACAATAACAATTCCAGCACATGCAGCAGCAGTGGTTTTCCTGCTGTAATGCATACTTTGAACTGGCTCTTTTCCTGCTCTCATTTTTAGCTCACAGACTAATGTTCCTTGTTGCTAAGTCACATCAGTGCAACGCTCTGAAAGGACAAGTTCCATCTAAACGAACGAGTCTATATTGGCACACACAATTTTCATCTGTGTTCCGAGGAATTATTTTGATCTGCAAACTTAAATTAAAGCTCATTTCTGGTATTTTAGCAAGGCACATTTCCCTGGGAGCTTATGCTCTAAGTAACACTTACTGTCATTGCTCTCTGCTCTCTTGCAAAACAACGGATGCTTAGAATTAATTCAAAAAGCTGTGGGAATGTGCGATATATTCACAACTTCAGGCTATGGCATATGTAGTGACACTATGTATCCAAGTACCAGTTACAATCAATATTTGTGATTTATATGCTGGAATTTAATGACCTCCTCCACACTTATCCTCAGAGATTAATATAATTTTGACTCTAAACTCCCAAATGCCACCGTGCACAGCAGTTTGCAGCACGAGGGCTTTTCTTGCCACAAGTTACATGGCAAATCTGAAAATGTTTCTCATCACTATGGTGCAGATTATTGCCGCAGTTTCCACACTGGAGATGAGAGTGTTTGCTGAGACACAGCTGGGGCAGAAATCCCAGAAATGTGCTGTGTCCTCAGGTGGAATTGCTGGAAAGCATCACTGCTCCCAGGTGTGCAGGAAAAGGAGGGGAGAAGGGGCAGGTACCGACAGCAGAACACAAACACCTCCTGTGCTCCCTGCCAAGGAAATTGTGACAATAGAAAGGGACACCGTGGGTCTCTCATGGACAGCCTGCCCTGATGGAAGCTGTCAGGTCGAACACCAAAAGCAACAGAGACCTCTCAGCCTCATGGAGAATCTTCTCTGAGAACAAAGATCCCTGTTCTAGCCAGCATTTACAATTTCCTTTCAATTTTCCTTACAAATTTCCAGCGCATTTTCACCATTTCCAGTTGAGCTTCTACATATTTGTTCTATTTTTTTTTCCCTCTGAATATCAAGGACAAATCTCAAATTACTCTACAAGGATGTCAAAGTTCCTGCCTTAAAATTAAATCCTATCCTATCCCGAAGTGAACTAGAGTATTTCCTGAAACCCCAGCAGACAGAGTCTAAATTAAGTGTTAACTCAGGAAAAAGAGAGGTACTCAAGCACCTGACTTTATAATGACTTTAACTACAACAATAGCTACCAAATTTGAATACCACTCTGGTTTTGTTTTGCCAGTGAAATATGTTTTGCCTTACAAACGAATCTGAAGACTGTTCTGCTGTGGAGAGAGAGAAAAAGAGGGAGAGAAGTAAATACTAAAGATGGAAGAATAAAAATCTTTTGAAGGGGAATTGAGTTCTTGCCTACCGCTTAAGAAAAATGCACTATAAAGCAGCTATTGATTTTTCATTCAACAGCACTGAATGTTTTATTGAAAAGGAGCAATGCTCGGTAATTTGAATTTTCAATTAAGGTAGCACATTCCTTGGACACATTTACTACTGCACTCCAGTGACATTTATTTGACTTTTAAAATCCCTCTACTATTGTATTCGTGTTTGTATAGATCAAACTCCCAATACAGAAAGTGCTGGGATTATAACACTGCTGATTATAGACATGTCTGCAAGGCTCTGTGGACAATCTAATGACTTTATTTATAGGTAGGACAAAGTGCAGTCAGACACAGCTGAAGTAAAATATGGCACAGGAGAGAGATTAGGCAGTTCTGCATTTCAGCTGAGAAATATTTACATTTTATTTGTCTTTATGGACAGTATATAGATGCTGTGAATTTAGTTATTTAAAAAAAGCTTGCATTTTAAAGGTTTGGGGCATCTTTACCAATTTTAAAACTGATCAGCTATTTAAATACATAAAAA
>PYHW01009577.1:2396560-2455704 GCA_013186435.1 Turdus rufiventris | reverse complement strand
TGGAGTCATCACTAATTTATTTCATCCAAATTACAGCAGAGGTCGCACAAATTCCCACCAGTTTGTGGGGTGATGTGCTTAAAATCTTGCTCCTTGCCCCTAAAATCTTGATATGAGCAAAAGGAACTCACCTGATATGCAAAGCCAAGAAATTACTCATATTTTATCCAAAGTCTAAGTCCAAAGATTTAGTCCAATTGAAGTGATGCCAGCACTTACATCTCAAAATAAATTAGGCTAAAATATCAAATATTCCAAAACTAAGGTTGTTCTATGCTGTTGTGCCTACCCTTGCCTATGTTTTATTTCTTCTCACCACTGGAACTGTTTGAGGCAATTTTGGAGAAGTGGAGCTCCTTAATCCCTGCACAATATATTGTAGTGTTTGAGGTTTCTTTTTGTCTGTGCGACCCTTTAGCCAGGCTGGACTCAGGGAAGTGCTCCCAGCCCTGCCACCACCTGACTGAGATTTCCTGGTACAGCTAATGAGGTTCTGCTCCCACTTAATCTCTAAATATGGCACAGTTCATGCTTTTTAGTTTGCTTAATGACATGAGATTAATAAAGACATGACCTGAACAGCTACTTGCATTTATTGTCGTTTGTTCCTCCAACCCTCCCCTCCAGTTTTTAAAATTATGCTGGTGTAATTTAATTCTTTGAGCTCATAAGCTGTTGTTTTGTTTGACAAGTTGGAGATAATCATCCAACGCTGCCATGAAGGTGCTCACCAAGGTCAATGCATAAACCAACAATTTATCTGAAACATTTATCATGATATCAAAAGGGTTTGTCTACTTTTTCTAATTATTATTATTATTATTATTATTATTATTATTAATAATAATAATAATAATGCCTTATTGACAGAGCAGGATGCTAACCCATACTGAAGAAAGGTTGAGCCCTCTGTAATTATGTGTATTTTCAAGCAATTTCAAGTTATTAAAAGCACAGAACAATGCTTAACTCTAACTTTGTTGAACAGTAACTATGCTGAACAGAACTACTCAATATCGTGTTTTTCCAATGAGAAATGGCCCTAAAATAGGAACAGCAACTCATGACTTTATAAAAACAAATTATAATTGACATAAGCACAGGAACCAAAAGTTTTTGTTGGAGTTAATGAAACCACAATGCGATTCTCTGATCAAAATCATTAACTGGCAATCTTGGTGCAAATGAGATTTTTGTGGTTTTGTGTATGTGTAAGACTCAGATATTAGACAGCAGAGAATTAACTCTGCATCATTATTTTAAATTGAAACCAAACAAGAAAACAAATGTCAATTACCTTTCATTTCAAGAACAAGAAACCTCATTTCAGTGAGCGAAATCAGAGCCCATTGATTTTTAATGGGATTTGAGTGTTTTCTTTCTTCAGGCTTGATTTGGTTTTGCCATTTTTTTATGTATGGGTTATTATTTTTTGTTTCTAACAGACATCAAGTTGCCCAAAGACTAGTTACAGTTTTCTGTTCACAAATCTCTGCTCCTTAATTTGAACCAGATGTTAGAAAAGAGCAAAATACCTAAATTATGCCAGTTTGGATGGTTTTTTTGGCTTTTATTTCGTTCTTTTTGCCATAACCTTTGGTCCAGATAATTTTCTGTCCTCCTTATCCATCAGAGACTACAAAAAATTTCAAACACATTTCCAGATGTTCACAACCATGTTTCAATCTCCTTCCTAAACAATTTTCACTTTCTACTCTTTCTTTCCAAACAGGAAATGCAGCATTGAAACCTACCCAAACAAAACAAACAGAAAACTAAAAACCAGTAGAACAGAAAACTGTCAAGGTTTAGAAATCAAACTTAAGAATTACATGCATTTCATATGCTTGCAATTGATCTTCATTAGAACCTAATCACAGTTTAGTTCAATTAATCATATGATCAGATGCATTGATTGCTATCAGCAGATTAACCCTCACATAAAATACTGTGAAAATTTATGAGATTGCAGTAGGCAATTCAAGTTATTTTCAAGTACTTTGTACTCTGTGAAATTAATAAATGAGTAAATAAGGACTGAATTTTGCCTTCCTGCTTAGAAAAAAAAAAAAAATCATCGAAAGAAGGAATGAAGACAGCACATAATAGCATGGTCTGGTCTGCATAAATGTAAGTGTGAATTTGGGAATGCAAAGCCTCATTACATTTTGGAGATTTCAGAGGAGGTTCTGCAAATGTACAATGAGAGCTCTCTCTAAACAGAACTCAAACCATGGCTGCATAAAGCTGAATGACCATAAATGAGGAATGACTGAAGACAAAGACAAATGAGGACATGCTTGGAGCTCTGGATTCCTGTATGTTCTGGCTGAATACTTCTCATCCTGATAAATCTTCTCTTCATCAATTTTAATGCTGGGAAAATTTGAGAACAAGAGATGAACCTGGCCTGACGTTTACCTTTCTGCACTACTACAACTTTTACAAAATTCCTTGGTGACTTGAAAGGTACAAGATGAAGCCAGAGATATTGGCTGATAAGAAATCCAAGCTTCAAAATCGACGTTAAAAATCAACATTTCACCATTATGAGGAAAAATATCAGGAGATTATTCAGTGCAGCTAAGATCTTCTCTGTACACACCGGGAGAGTCAATAAAGGGGTCCTGAATTTGCCTGAAAGAAAGTTTTAAGTTTTGATGGATAATGATAGAGACTCCTCATGCATAATATATAGATGCATACCCTTCCTCATATATACACATAAACATAGAATTAGACATAACCTTCTTGGATATTCATTCTTACCTCCCAATGACAGTAGTGAGATTTTTACTCCATCTGCAGACACTGAAAGTTAAAAATTCATTAATTCGGTGGAACCAGAGAAAAGTGGATACAAGCAGTTAATCCAAGTGAATGCTGCTGTTATCCTGAACTGAATATTGATCCTGATCTAATCCTGATCTCTCTACTGTATTTAGATTATTCTCTCTGGAATGAAACTATTGATATTGAACATGAAGAATGGAATAAATCAAAATATTTTAATCCTCCTTTAAATTCCACATTTGTTTACAATTTCATTTGGGAGACAACTCAATCAAACCCAGGCACTCATTTCTTTTCCCAGCTCACAAGGGAGATGTTCCAGTCCCTTAATTCTCTTTATCAGCCTTCTCTGCATCTTCTGTAGGACCTCCACTGTCCTGAGGAGCTCAGAGCTGGGCACAGCACTCCAGAAAAAAAAAGTAATATATTTAAGATCAGTTTGGTCAAGCAGTGGAGCAAATTGCCCAAAGAGGTCGTGGAGGCTCTTTAAAGACATCCAAAATCCAGCTGGACAAATTCCAGGGACGTGCTGTGGTTTCTCCTGCCCAACTGTGCCAGCCTCAGGGACCCTCTGAGAGAGCTTTTATTGCCAGAGTTATGGGAATGTCCTGAGTAAAGCCCAGGAAACATCACCTTAAATCCTCTGCTGCTTTAGGGGCCAACCTTCATCCTCAAGTTTTATTTCCAATAGTGTGCTAATGAGAAAACCACTAGTGGGAAGGAGCACTTGCTGTTAGATCTATTAAACATGATTAAAAGGAAGAGGCTGGAGTGCAATTAAGGTAAATATTTCATTGAGTTTTATTAATCTGCAGAGATTGTATCCAAAGCAGACACACTGAGGTCTGAGAGTCATTGTGTTAAATCCTGTGAGAATGGGGCTGGGGGCTGTGGATGGAAGGTGGGATAGAGTTTTATTGTGATACTTTAACAGACATTATCACTTGAACATCTTTCAGTCTTTTTGCTACTACCATTATACACAAAAAAAAGAAAATAAAAAATAAAAATCCAGGCTTGAAAAAAAGGGCATTAAGCATTACTCTGACTCATAAAGAATTAGGCAATACAGATATTGAAAGTATAAGATTCTCTGATTCTCCATTAAAAAAACACATATATAATAATGGACAGACACTGAAGTGTTAAATTCTTCTGAAGATAGTAGACAACTTATCAATTTCTGAAAGTGGCAGAAACTGAATGCTTAAAAAATGAAAGACTGTTTTCAGTAACACAAGGTGTTTTAATTTAGATCATATGTCAATAACCTCCTGTTTTTCCATTTTGGTTTGCATTTATTGCCTGCTTTCTTGGTTCTGCCTTATCTAACAGCTCGAGGAAATAACAATTTGTGTCACAGATTTACCTCTCACTCTCTCTGACCATTTTCTCATTCAGATGTATTTTCTATTTCATCACCTTGCCTTGAATTCACTTAAATAGAATGGAAATATGCAAGAAGTGATATTCAAAAATAAAAATATGATATACTATATACATCTGTGGTAGCACAATGGCAATGGTAAACTGCAGTAGCAAGATAAGAACACTTCTTTTCTCCTGGCCTCTTTTCTGTAAAAAATGTAAGGACTGAGATTTTTAATCAAGTGCCTGCACAAATCAGGTGTTTGAAGTATCACACCACCTCCCACTCCAGTCATGAGGGAAAAAACCGAGAGAGAATTGGCAAGAAATATAAGAGATGTAAAAACTGGCAAAAAGAAAGGGTTTGTATTCACTGGTCTAGCATCTTTAACAACTGAGATTTTAGGAATTTTTAGGAATTGATGCTCACTGGCCATTCCTGCTGTCTCTCTATAAAACTGAGAAATTTGTTAATTCCTGTGGAACAGCAAAAATTAGTCAAGAAACAGAAACAGGGGATTAATCGGAAGTACAAAATGGGATGTTAATTCTATTGTCAACTTGGGAAAGCAAACTTTGGAAAAAGTCCTCGAATGTTCCACTGGAGAAAAAAAAAAATACCCTACATAAGATAGGATGCACAGAAAGATGCAGATCAAACTAATCTGCACAGCTCAGCCCTGCTTTATTTGAAGCTGAGGCTGGTTTCAAGAAGCTGCCTTGATCTTAGGGCTTCATAATCAAATGCATTGTCTGGTGCTGGAATGAAGCCAATCTATTCTGAAAGGCCTTTGCCACATCCCTCCAAAAGCATGAGAAAAAAGTATACAGGGGAAAAAGTCTGATCTGAGCTTCATCTCCAAGTTCAGAACAAAGATATTTTAAAGAAAGTCACTTGTACCTTGCTGTGTGCTGACAGAGAACTCAGAGGCACTGAGGAAAAAAACAGAATGGATTTCAAATTAAATGTGGAAGGAATAACCTTTGTGCATCTGTAGGAAAGAGAGGAGAATCTGAATCCTTGAATTTCAGGAGTGCCACAGTGGTTATTCAGGCACCACCCAGTGGCTCTGCCTGGTGTCCACTGCCCAGCACTGGACACAAATCTCAAATGCCTCACCTTCTTTTATAAATACATACAAAGGGGATCAAAAAGAAAAAAAAAGAAAAAAAAAAAAAGAAAGAAAAAAGAAAAAAAAAAAGAGAGAGAGAACTAGCACACAGTAACTGGACATTATTTAAATATGATCATAATGAACTCATTTATTAACATCATTATGACCTGTTCCTCCACAATTCAGCACATTCTATGTCAGTCTTCACATCCATTTTTCAGCCAGCAGCATCATGCTGGCACATATAAAACCCCTTCTACTCTGTGTTTCAACCACACCTGATATTCTTAACAGCTTAGTGATATTTCTGTACACACTTACATGCACAAGTATTTAAAGAATACAGCAGCAAGTGCCACGAATCAGTTGTGCACTCACTTCTCCTGTAGAACACTTTATTCTCCACAGAAATGAAACATCTACACATGAGACAGCCATGGAAATAAAAGCATTTGGAAGGTTTCACTTGCAATTTAAGTAGAGAAAATTAAAAAAAAAAAAATATCCAGGAAAAATTCACTTGTGATGAGCATAGCCTTTAGTTCTGTTTGCATTTAACACTTCATTCCCTAAACTCAGCTTCCAACTGAATGAGAAACTTTCATGCACTTCTTTGGGGATCACTCATGCTGATCACTCACCATTCAGTGTCTGAATGAATTTTCTATTTATTTTAGACTGAAATTAGATATTTTATAAATGAGACATCCCCTATCTCTGAAAAACAAGACAAACCTACATCAAACAGTGATATATAGTCAGTGAAGTACAACTTAAAACTCCTCTATTAAGTCTTACCTTCCTCTGCCATCCCTGACACTCCTCTTGGTAAAACAAATTAATTAAAAATCAGATTTAAAAATAGAATATTAACACATGATTGCTGCCAGTACTGTAAAAAGGGATGGCAGCAATAGCAGTGGATTTGCTGGAGCTGTGCCATGCTCAGGTCCAAGCCCTGCTCTGCCCTTGCTCCCTGTGTTGACCCCAGCAGAAGATCTGCATAAAATATTGTAATCTTACAGCATGAACAAGATCTTTAGGATCTGAACCATGGAGTTCAATCTCCTGTAGCTCAGAGCTGCTCTCCCCAGTTTATTAAAAATTCAAACTCCAGCTGTGGACTTGCCTTTGTAGTGCACTGTCAGGGCACCACCCAGAGGACAGAGGGACAGCAGAGCAGAGATTGCAAAGGACATCCCCAAATAGAACACCTGAATTACCAGAATTAACACCTAACCGCTTCCAAACACCTTCCCCACATCTCTCTTCCACTGATTTTTTGCAACATCTTTGTGCAATATAATGAAGAGGAACATCTTTGAAATGTCAACTTTTATTCTTTGATTTCGCAGAGAGAATTTCTTTCCTGAGTAGTCCTCACTTATTTTTTTCTACAATCTGTGCATGATCAGAAAATAAGAAAAAAAATTCATTAATTCTTTGAAAGTGAAGGTAAAACCCTGCATTTGCAAAATGGATATGCAAGTTTCTTCCACTATTCAACAATGGAATGAATCTATTCCCTGATTGAGTTTTTGATAGAAACTCACATTTACCAAACAGATCCCCACCACATCCACCATGTGTGAAATTATTAAACCATTTGATCACAAAGATTCAAACAGAAAAGGAAATGGATGAAGCAAAAAAATTGAAAGGCTTGTGGCATTAAAAAAAACAAAAGTCTTTTGATACATCTATACATTATCAATATTCCTACCAAAGTTGTTATTTTAAATAGTTCATCACCACAGCAAATAAAACTCAATTTCTACTCTACTAATGCAAGTTAAAAATATTTTTGGTGTTTCATTTTTAAGTCCAGAGAGAAAGACTATTATTTAGCACAAAACCCAGTAAACACTCCCTAAAATCCGATGCCCAAAATTCCTAATGGTTGTGTCAAGTGGATTTTGTAGTGTTCTGTACTAAGGCTGAGCTCAGACTACAGCTTTTGTCAACAGCACTACTTTGATATCAATTCAAATGTATATTCAGAAAATCAGTGGAAGCAGAGTGACTTTGAATCAAAATAGTTTAAAACTGCCCAGCAGATTAGAAATGTTATCAAGGAGGAGACAGCAGAAATCTCATAATCTTTGTTTCCATAGGAAGCCAAGCTGAAAGCCAATTCCCTCAACTCCTCCAAATCTTTGACAACACCAAAAATCAGTTGTTTTTTTTCTGTGGATGAAGCAATTGTGATATTCAATCCTTCTCAGTGACAGCACAGGAGTCTGCCACTCACCAGAGTTCTGCTGATTAACAGTGAAGATGCATTTCAGCCAACAAGTTCCACTTCCCAAAGACATTTCAATGGGAAAAAAAGCAGCAACAACCCCCTCAGAAACTCAGAGTGGAGACAAAGGAAACTCAAATACACCAGAACAGCGAGAGCTTGCAGTCTAGATAAACAACATATGCTCTGTAACCAACAACAATTTTTGTAAAAAGAAGCAAACAGTCTTCGTTTACAGGTTTAATTAAAACCAGTCACAGCATCTCACATTCTGATACAGAAAACCATGGAAATAAATTAAGGACACAAACAGTGCTAGTTTCTCATCTAAACTGCTCCATTTGTGTTTTATAATCATAATTTTCTATATATTTTACTTTTTCTTTCCCTAATGCATTTTCTAAAATGGAGTTACAGCAGCCTTTCCTTATCTTAAAAGAAATAAACATCTTGTCAATAATTTCACATGATTCTCTCAATGTCTACACAAAGCACCACACAAAAATCCCCCTGTATAATCTAGAGTTATACATTATTTCTGGTTTTGTGTTGGAGGGTACAACACAGCTCAGTCTAAAGAGAGAAAACATTTTTTGTGAGAGGTACAAATTTAGGTGACTCCTCATATTCAGACCTAAGTGTCTACACAAGACTTTGCCACCTAGGCTGTTATTAAAGAGATATATTAGACATTTTTATTCGACATACCTTTAAAACAACCACTTTTCTTCTCTTGGAGAATGGTGTAGAAAACCATCTGGCTGTTTATACTGTCATTGTTCATTCCTCTACAAAAAGGAACCATTATTGCTACCTTTAAATTAATTTTTAGCACACATCTATGTATAAACAAGTAGAAAAAGCTCAATATAGAATCACAGAAGGTAGATGAAATTACTGAATATTTGTTTAAAATATTTCTAAGTGTAGCCTATTATTTCTAACACATTTTAGTCCCTGTGGTACCTCCTGGAGCCCTTGTTTTAGTCCTTGTGGCAGCCTCTTGATGACGGGGTTTTAAGCACTTATTGTCTGTAAGTCTCCTTCTACAGTAAATAAAAACAACCTCTTGGGCTAATTCAACCTACCCAGGGTCAAAACCCTTTAGGTATTTAACCATTTTTTAATTTAAAATACAGGATTTGCAAACCAAAGCAATTGAGGGTGTACCTGCACAGCAGACAGAAAGTTAACTTTAAATATCTTACTTTGCCAAACTTAAATACTGGAATAAACTCACCATGTAAATATGATAATGAGTAAATTCTAACATATTCAGTCAAACATCTACAGAATTTTTTTGTGTCTTGCTTAATTAGTTCCAGTTACATGTGCTGCTGTCTCTCATTAACTTTGTAATTCCTGGGCATGCATAGGTGGGTGCCTCACTAAATATCCTTTGATTAACGCACAGCACTCATATAATATATGCTAATTCCTATTTGCTAGCAAGTTAATTATAAAACTTTGATAATCTGCTTTGATAAATTTAGTTCAGTGGAAAATATGTGTTCCTAGAATAGAATCATATTAAGTTTGTTTTGCTTTTGACTTTTCAAGGCAGTTACCTGCTACCTGTTGGGGTGAATCCTTTGGCTGTAGAACAGGCAAAGCCAAGTTCAGAGTGAGATTTGTTGTGGTTTAAGCCCAGCTCCTCACTCACCCTCCTCTCTCCGCCCCAGAGGGATGGGGAGGGCAGTCAGAAGTAAAATTTGTGGGTTGAGATAAGAACAGTTTAAGAATGGAAACAAAGTAGAATATTGTGATGTAATATTCTAAAGCACAGTAGAATATCATGATAGTAAATATTAATAAGAAGAAGGAGAACAAACAATTGCTCACCACACCCTGACAAATGCCAGACCCTGTCCCTGAACCCTGAGTGTCCCACTCAGGGAGCTGCCCAGTTCATGCCCTGAACACTGGTTTTATGGAGTGGAATTTCCCTTTCCAGGGTCACTGTCCCAGCTCTGCTCCCTCATCCTGTTTTGGCATCTCCTCACTGGCAGAAGAGGAAAATTCTTGATTTAGGATGCGCAAAACTCAACAACAACCAAAACACCAGAGAGTTTTCAGCATCATTCTGACACTGAGCCCAAGCACAGCCCTGTGCCAGCTGCTGAGATGGGATTGACTCCCCCAGCCCAAACCAGGACACCATTCTTCTCCCATCCTTCCCATTCCCACCCAACTCCTCCCATTATGGTTTTGCTAAACCCTTCTGGCACAGGGAAAAAGGCCTTAAGAGACATGGGGACTGTGGCAACATTCTCCTGTTGGGAATGAGGTCTTTTGGAATGATTCTTCTTGTGGAATTTAGGTTTCCACTCTCTTTTCTTGGTTGGTATCTCTGACTTCCCTCCCTGTCTCCGCATCTAATTGTGCATAAGTACATCTAAAGGATGCTGCAATCTGCCTTTTATTCTCTTCTCTCTGGGAGTCCTACAAAGAGTAACACTATTCCAAATTCATCCTGAAAATACCCTTATTCCTTAAGAAATTAATTTGAATTCAACTCACAAAAACACACTGTGAATTGTAAAACTCATCTTAGATATAAAATTAATTTTACATGGGCATACAGAGAAGTGATTGTCAGTAGATAGCAATGTGAAGCCATACCTGTATTTAAGCAAAGTTAATCTCTTGTACAAACAAAATGCTGCTTGCTTATTCAGTTTCCTTTAGCTAAATTCCTTAACTTCTAAGGACTTCAAAGAACTACAGAGAAGCGAGATAAAGAGCTTATCTGTATAATTCTTGTGCTAATTCACAGAAGGTGTCTTGACTAAAAGGACGTCTACGTGCGCACTAAGGACTCACTAATTCCCTTCCTCTAAACCCTAAGTTATTATACACGTATTTAATTGGAACATATCTGACTCTGCTTCCAGGGAGTACCTGGGTCTGGATCCTGCTGTGGGCTGGTGACTGCCAGGTTGACCTGGCACTTTTTTGGGGTATCTAGAGAAGTTTTTGGGTCAGATTGCTATCACAATTCTTGTGTGCAGAGCCTGAAGTACAAATGTTCACTCCCAGCTCAGAGCCCTGCCCAGCAGCACAAGATCAGGGGTAAAATACCCTCAACTGCTGCTCACCATCCTAAAATCTGAAACTACTCATTTTCTCACCACATCCTCCCTTCCCCAACTCTGCACTCCCACATCTCCAATATTAGTCACTTTTCCTTAGGATAGAAAGAAGTGAAATCCCAACATTAACATCCCTGACATTACCATTTCCACAAAATATTTATAACTTTGTAAACCTTTTAGTTCACAGAGTTCAAAGACAAACTGAAATGATTTACATTTACAAAAGAGGTGGAGATTTCTTAGGGAATTTAAACAGTTTTTATTAGTATGGTTTTATCACCTATGTAAAAATATTTATCATTTTTTATTCTATTTCTGCCAGTAATAAAGCACCAGTTAGTCAAAAAAAGCCTCACATGCATCACACACACAGAGACAATTCTCAACCTAATCCAAGAAGAGTAGTGCCACCATTTTAAATTATTTTAAACAAATTGCATGCTGCAGCCTGAAGAAATTACTGGGGTTTTTTGTTTTTTTTTTTTTTTTTTAATATCCTGTTGTGTTTTTGTTGTTTTTGGTTTGTTGTGGTTTTGGTTTTAATTGCTTACGTATTGTGATGGTTTGCTAATTCTGAGTGTGCAAATGCATTCTCATTATTAGATAGGTGTATGTTTGCAACAGTAGTTCAGCAAAAAGATCACTGCTGCCCAGTGAAATCCTACAACTATCTTCACAGACTTTTTAAACAAATATAAACTTACTGGGTTTTTTTACTGAACAAATATGGTGCAGTACTAATTCACCTCCACAACGGCAGGAGGCTTTTCCCTTTAAAGAATACAATACAAAGGAACATAAAAATCTTAGTTATAAAACAAGGCCTGGAAGGTCACTGCTTTCTACTTGATGCTAATTCCTCCTGGAATGACATTGATTTGTGTTATTTATGAGTAAAAAACTCATTCTGAGAGCGTCACTGGGCCAACCACCATCCCTCACCAGGAGCTGCAGGGGCAGGGCTGGGTCAGCTGGAGCAGGTCCAGGTGAGATGTCAGGAGGAAACTCTTCCCTGGGAGGGTTATGAGCAGAATTGTCCCAGAAAGCTGTGGCTTCCATCTCTGGAAGTGCCCAGGACAGGACTTGGAGCACCCTGGGGCAGTGGGAAGTGTTCCTGCCCATGGTAGGGATGGCACTGGATGGGCTTTAAGGTCCCTCCCAACCCAAACCATTCTGGGATTCCATGACATCCTGCACTGCTAATCATTTCCTCTGACTTTTGGAAGATTTCTTTCTTTTCCCACTTTCTTTCCCTGTAAATATATTTCCAGGATTCACTTTGAAGCAGCCTACCAGAACCAGGAATTGTTTTAACACAGTGGTGGTCTGTAGGTGCATTGGAGCTCTGACAGAGGAACTGCTGAATCAAACTCAGCTGCAGATTCTGGCTAAGTCAAGCAGAACGTGTAGGTTGGTAACAACCCCTGCACCAATGGTAAATGAGTGTGTTCCCACAGGGCTGGCATAATAATAGAAGTGAATAATTCATATCATGTGGGAACAGACAATTATAATGCATCTGCAAAAGCAAAATACACAAAATAGGCTTTGTTTTATTCTCTTAGTTTCTTTCCTTCTGCTTTTTATCAGTGACTCACCTTCTGCCCTTTGCAAGCTCTGCTCACTTTGTGTCAATTTACACAATTACATGAGTTTGAGCATGTTGGGAATGTACTCTGTGATGTTTTATTTCCATCTAATCAAGATGATTTTTAAAGTCCCTTCCAATCCAAACCTTTCTGTGATTTTAATATTCTCTCCTACCACTTTCCGCTTGTGAAAAGAGGGGTAACCGGAATAGCAGGGACCAGAGTAAAGGAGCTGAAGGAAGAAGTCCTTTGTGCTAGGAAACATTCCACTTTTATTTCCATCTTGAACCAAAATGGGAGCCACTGAAGGAATGTGTTAGGATGTGGAATTGAAATAATCCCAAATCCAATCTGCAGCCCTGCTCAGTACTGACACTGGCAACAAAACTTAAAATATTTGCAAATTCTGTCCAGGGGATCTTTGAGAATAGAGCACAAAGTCACATTAAGTAATCATTCCAGCCAGATTCTGAGCTGCATTGGGGCATAGAGCCTGTCATTTATAGCTAAATTACAAGTTTTATTTGGGAGCCTTTTTTTAGATTCCTGACGCACACAATCGAGTGGAACTGATGAATTTTGTCTAACAGTTTATCCTTTAGCATCGACACTGCAGCTCCCAGCCATACACAAAGTGTGCTGAGTTCTGATACTGCTCTTTTGAAAGTCAAAGGAAGTTTCAGCAGCGCTCTCAACAGCATTCCAGCCTTAATTTGCTATTTGCCACTGCACAATGCTCTCAGAAACTGAGCCTCGAGTTGCAGCAGCAGCCAAAATTCTGGCACAGCACTCAATGGAAACAGCAATTTAAGCACGTTCTAGTGATGACCTCCAGAAGTTAATTATGAGTCTAGTATGAAAATGATGAGCACTTGCTGTACTTTACCTGCTCTTTTTTAGAATAAAGAATGAAAAAATTTATTTAGAACTGGCAAATATTCTTCTCCCTTAAACAACCTGTCGTAACACGTAGCTCTAAAGCCTTTTGCAGAAATAACATCTTAGCAGATTCTGGTGTAAAAACATTTAAACAGAGAAAAGTAACAGAGGAGAGGAGAGTTATCCAGCAGCAAGGAGTGCTGTCACACTTATCCTCAAACAATTTTTTTCCTGACCATAAAACTACAAAAATAAACCAAACTTACTGCTCAGTTCTTAATAGGTATTAAGAAAATCTACATCGTTATTGCCAGCTGTCAGGCATCACTAACACTACTTTTACATAAAATATTTTTCTAAAATTCCCTTTGAATCTCCAGAATAGAATCTCAAACAAATGGAACGGCTCTGCTGGCAAGCTGGAGTCGCGTGTTTGAAGGAGCTCTGTAGGATAAAGCCCTGGAGAGTCCCAGCATTAGAGACAAACCCCACTTAGCTCTGCGGGGCTGACAGGGCTCTAATTTCATTGACTCCAGAGGCACTAATGAGCTGCTGTCACCCAGGGGAACAATAAACACGTGCTGAACACAGAGAGACTTCTGTGCAGCTGGATTTCCTTACAGGGGACCGTGCATCAACCAGACTGGTGGAGCCATTCCCTTCTTGGGAAGAGCTGAAACAGGAGACATGGCCCCAGAAAGGAGCCTGTGATCAGGCTTCAGAAATCCTTCCTGATGGCCTGGAAGTTGGGTTTTGATGGCATCATCCAATTTCCAATGAGCGATGTCTGCGCTGCAAAAAAATCTGGGTGAGGGCTGTGCTTGGCACTCTCAGCCAAAGACAATGGATCAGGGAATAAAACAAGTATAACTCCAGAGTAAATTCAAAATAACATTTTTCTTAGTTTGCAGACAGAACAGAAAGGAAAAAAATGAAATATATATGTTTGAGCCAAAGAAAACCAGATTTTTTCTGCTGGCAGAAATAAACAACCCAAAATGCCTTAATCAAATAATGAAATATCCACTGTTCCTTTGATAATTAGCCTTTTTTAAGCCCTGAATCACTCCCTATTTTAGCTAAAGAGTAAAGATTTTGACTGCAACTATTTAGTGAATTTAACTTAGAGATCTACAATTATTAATCTCCATAATTAATCTATTTAGGGACCAATTTCATGAAATGCCATGAAAAATTGCTGCTTTGGATTTTACCTTAGAGATGTTTCATCTTCACAGGTTTTTTTTTTTTCCTGCCTGAGCTGGATGCCTTGGAAAGGCCTGTGGAGGTGCCAGCCTTGTTCTGTGTTATTTGAATAAAAAACACTCCTGAGTCTTTCAGCTAAACATGCAGAGGGGAAGTTTGAGAGGAGAAAGTCAGCACAAGTAACTGATTTATCTGGGTAGCAGCTTTCTCACAATGTTTTGACAGAAGTGTTCTCAGAAATGTCTATTTTTAGTCACACATTCTGCAATCAATTTCTTTGTAAACTAAATAAAATTCAAGGAACTGCAGAGATACCTGAGAAAAAGGAGGATGAAAAGCCACAGGATAAGTTCTCTGCCTGAGGGAAGCAGGAACACTCTGAAGTTCACAATGTGCTTTAATGTTAATAATCAGACTATTAAATACCAGCAGTCTCGATAAAGAAAAATGCAGGGGATTTATTTATTGTTTTTTTTTTATTAATAACTGCTTTATCAGCACAAATATTCAGAATTTATCCCATACCTTCTGCTCTGTGGAGGATGGTCTTAACCTGAAAGATTCCCCCACACCAGGGAGAACCAAAAGGATATAAATGCCTCTAAAAAACAATTTACAGAAATAGGAGAAAAACTGAAATTTTCTTATTCCCCCTCAGTTTAAATGGTGCATTTAGCTTATAACATAAACATGAGGTTCAGGTAGGATGATATTTGTACAGAGCCTGGGGCTCAGCCATAACTCAAACACATCTCCAAGGACCTTTAATTTTCATTGTGGGTTTTTTTTCTAAAAGTGCTCAGTTGAGACAATAATTTTAAGATGAAAACCCCACTTTTTTTTTCCATCTTTGCTAATTTTATGCTGTAGTTTAGAGTACACAAGTAAAATAATTCTATGACTGCAGTGACTGTTGCTACATTACTTTAAACATTAAACTGAAATTTGTATAGACATAAATAAATCTTAACTCTCTTTTTTTTTCTTTTCCTGAGCCAGTTTTTTCTCTATAAATATTTTCCCCCCTTTTAAAACTGGATTTTCATATTGGTAGGATGAGACTTTCAGCTTTGAGCAATTAGAAAACACAGATAAAAAGGGTTGATTCTTCTTTCTAAATTAAACTCTGGATTGTGCATTTTTGAGAAGTCCTAACTGCGATTTCTATGTTTTATTGTAGAAGTAAGCTGCATTTTCTGCTATCAGGACATCAGCAAAGTCAGTCTAAAACTGCCTGTGGGTTGTAATCAATAATATTATGGGAGATGTCACCAATACTGGGGCACATACAGAAAGATAGAAAAAATAATTTGCTTATATTGCCCAGCATGCTGCTGATAAAAACAGTTTGATTCATCCCTATCCGAAGTCTATTTACGTTTTGGATTTGGAGTTCTGCCTGATGAATTTTTTAAAAATAGTCTAAAATTTGAAAACCTGCTCTGGGTAAATGTTCAAGGGTGATGCTGAACATACCAATAAACCCATCTTTGCTAAGGGACCCGGCCACCATTTTAAAATTAAAATTAAAATTAAATTTAAAATTGAAATTTTATAGGAGGCCACTCTAAAATAGCACCAAAATTCAGAAAACCATCTCCTTGCACAGGGGGAAATTGCTGGTTTTTACTTCTGGCTCATTATAGAACCTCAAGTGTGTGATTCATGTTTTTTTCCAAGGGAAGGTGAGATGATCTTTGCTTCTAGTGGCACCATCAAAGCAAGACCAGGCTTTTGTCAATTGAACAAAGGCTGAGCAGATGCTGCAGCCTTACCATGAGTGGCATAAACAGAGAGTGGAATGGAGGCAAATACAACACCAGTGCTTGAGATCTTTGTCCTCCCCACCACCCAGCCAGCAGCTGAGCTGGGATTGCCAGCTCAGCCCCCAGCCTGCAGCACCATTGTCCTAATGCAAAACCAGCAGCAAACATTTTTCTCACTTTCCTTTTAAACTGCATCTGCTGCAATTATATCTTTAAAAGGATGCCCTGATCAGCATCACTGACTTTTAATCTCCAGGATAACTTATCTCTGATCTCATTCCAACTCTAGCTGTCATTTTTGTCACAGATCAAAAGACTTGATGAACCCTGTGTTGGATGAAATGCAGAGACCCTTCTTTTCCTATTTCATGTGAGCATTCAGTGCTGTTCTTCTGAGCTGGGCTTTTACCTCTGCTTTGAAAGCAGCTGTTGATGCTTCCAAGCACAACTTGTCCAAGATTTGCATGCAGGCTGCTGATCTGAGCTGTGAACCAGTCCTGCTGCTTTGCCTGTAGGGAACATGCTGGGAAATGTCCTGTTTTTAACATCAGACACAATCACAGAATGAACCATGAATGGCCTGAAGGGGACTTTTAAGATCTTTTTCTAATCCCCTCCATGACCTTCCAAGCCCTGTCCAGCCTGGCCTTGGACATTTCCAGGGATCCAGGGGCAGCCACAGCTGCTCTGAGCATCCCCACCCTTACAGGGAACAATTCCTTCCTAATGTCTCACATAAACATGTTGTCTGTCAATTAAAAACCATTTCCCCTTCCCCTGTCACTACACACCCCTGGAAAAGAGGGGCACAATCCCCTGTCCCTGCTGCCCACCCTTTTTTGACACAGCCCAATTTTGACATGGGTGCTTTTTGGGCTGTGAGTGCCCATGTCCAACCTCTCCTCCAATCCCTTCTCAGCAGGGCTGCTCTTTATTTGAAATACTAAAATTACAGGAAGATCACTTCTTGAACTAGATAAAATTAATTACAATATTTCTGAAAAAATAATTATAATATTTCCTAGCCATTCCTCAGCCCCCATAGAAATTGCTGCAAAGGCAATGCAAACAGAACAAACAGCACATTGCAAAACCAGCTCTGCACATTTCAAATTCTTGCAAAATTTGCTGCCATGCTGGCACTGTGGCAGTGCTCCCTCACTGCAGCAGCTGTGTGCCATTCTCATCCCTCAGCAGCAGCAGGAGGAACAAAATTCATTTCTCAAAGCAGCCCTGAAATAAAGATTTTCTGTGCTTTGCTGTTTGTAAAGGCCTCAGTGCATATTTGACATAATGCTTTTGAAGTCACTGAAATGAACACAGAGAAAAATCCCTTTGTTGGGTTCGTCTGTGCAGTGTTGGAAAGTTCAGAAGAAAATTGAATATGCAGATATTTTTACTAGTAAAAGGAGAGAATGCTCTAACAAAACAGAGAAAATCAAACTATTTCCTAGTTTATGTATAAGAGTTTCTGTAGTTTTATAACTAATAGAAGGAAGCCTTATAGATTGAGGGGGAACCACAGGAATTTTTAAAATATAGCTGAATTCAGCTATAGAAAATAGATGTCTCCTTCTCCTGTAATCCATAACATTAAATGTAATTGTGGGAACCTTTAGTATTGATACATTAAAATAAAACAGAATTACTGTAATTTAAAACCCTCTATTGAGATTGCCAGACACAAATATTGAGCACTCTCCTGACTTCCACTGCTCTGTCAGGCTATGATCTCTTTTTTCTGTTATTTCTCTAAATTTATGTAGGCATAATTCTAAAAGTTTCTTTTTCTCTTCTGTTGAACATAGAATATTAACATGCTAAATATTTATATTTTATGGAAAATGGATGCTCAACAAACAAACACAAAGATAGGAACTTCTTTAGGTGTGTTCATCTGAAAATGAGCTGTCCTGTGGCCCAGCTCTCTGCTGCAGGCTGCAAACCAAATATCAAATTCGGCTTTTTAAACAGATCTACAGGAACCCAAAATACAAAGTCAAAACCTCAGGTTTATTTAGAGACCACCAACACCACCTGAAGTAGGATGCACTCATTAGCTGCAGAGATGGAATCTCAGTGCTGCAGGTTGAATTTCAGATCTCCACAGGAGCTGGCCTGACTGAGCCAGTGAACCACAGGGAAAATGCCAATTCACTCCCAGAGGTGGCTTTGCAAACTGGGCCACTTTGAGATGAGTCTGGGAGTGGACAAAGAAATGGCAAAAACACCAGGACTCAACTCCTCAGAATTTCTTCTGTAACCCCCATGGTTGACCCGGTTGCTCGCAGAGTTGTGGTCCCTGCTATGGGTGCAGAGGCACCATCCCATTCACACAGAACCTCAAAAAGTGTCCCAAAACATCTCACTGTCATGCTCAGTGCAAATTTAAATCAGATTTTAGGATAATATAATTAAAATAATAGCAGGAGGTAATTTACCAGCCAAAGGAGATTCCTACTTTTGCATCATAATCTTGTTTACTCTGCCTAAAAATATTATGACCCATTACCAGAGAGAATTCGTGTTAACATATCTAACACAGCAAATGAGCTCCCCTTTTTTAACAGTTCTCCTCTCCTGTGGACAAATGCTGGCATGAACTCCCCACAATTTCAATAACTTGTGGCTTTAAATCAAAACTTGACTGCAAAATCATAGATCCCCTACAATTACACCAACATTTCTCTAGGCATGGAGACAACAGCTTCATCTTGGGCAGAGAAGGGGACTGCTTGTGTTGGTTTGGGAATATTAAATAAACATTCAGCAAAAGAAAGTTCTTACATTGGCCATCCACCTATTCAGCAAACACACAAACAGAGTTTCAGGGAATAGTTGTATGTGTTTAACTTTTCTAAAAAATCATTTTTCCTTTTTCAACACAGTTTTCCTGTGAAATTTTGGACGATCAGTTAAAGCCTAAATGCTTTAGTGAGGAAAACCTCAAGCCTACCCTGGACTTGAGGTGAGCTGGGGCTCAGAGAAACTCAAATATTCACTTTGGGACCCAGAGTGAGCAGGGAGCAGTTCCCAGCAATATCAAACCTCTTTATCTAATCCACTGTCATTCACTGCTGCATTACAGTTCCTTCAAAACTCAGACATCCCATATGCTGCCTGCCCTCCCTTAACATATTTTTGGGTTGTGTTTGTTTGGGATTTATTTTGTTGGGGTTTTTTTTGTTTGTTTGTTTTTGTTTTATTTGTTTTCTTTTTTTACATTGAAAACCGCAGGAAATAAAGGGACTTCACATGCAAAAAAATAAATTCAGATATCATGAAAAGTCCAACTGAATAAATAGAAAACTCAGAGCTGCTACTGCATCCATCCTCAGAGTCCCCTGTTGTGGCAGAGCTCTGAAGGAGTCTCCAAGCAGCGTGTGATTTTATAGACCATATGATCTGCAATATTTACCATGCATAATGGAAATAGATAAGGCAAAGCAAACAGCTTGAATTTTGTATTTCCTTGCTTTTTATTTAGTCTAGGTTGTTAGCACCATGTGAATGTATATTTGGGAGTCTCTGTGTTTGTGTGTGTGTGCATATGTGAGAATATATAGGTATAAACAAACACACAGAGGCATTTCACTGGAGTGCTCACACATCTGAAAGAATAATTTCTGAGCCACCAGCTCTGAATTCCTAAAATTTCTCAGAAAAAAACAGAAAAGGCATTGTTTATTTTGGCCAGAATTGGAATAAAAAAACACATTATGCTTGTTCTTTCAGCTTCTGGCTCCTCTTGCTGTCCTTACTCTGCGCTGCTCTTTGAGTTTTAATAACAACAAATGTCAACACCTACAACCAGAATATTTGACCATTGTTTTATAACTTGAAAATGCACTGCTACAAAGTGTTAAACATGAGACTAAATGGGAAATGCCTTGGCTAGCTGCACTCTTTTTTACTTGGCAACGCACACAGGAGCAGGGAACAGAGGCTCACAGGAATTTTAAAGTAGAAGAAATGCTCATATTGCATTGAAGATGTACAGGCACACATTTGAAAAAAATAAATGGAAATGCGTGTACAAGTCCTGGGTCACATTGCCAACATCTGGACCTATATTTGAAACCCCTGAGAGGGGTGGGGGCAGGGAATAAATATGTGAGTAATTCAATATATAAGACTTACCTGCTGTCCCTGTGTTGAGACTAAGAGGATAATTTAATTGTCTTTCATTATTTAATTTTTATCTCTGAAAGTTTGTGCCCTCAAGCTTTCCCCTTGTAATCCCTGCTCACTAGTATTTATTCTATATACACCACCCAGTCTGCTTGAAACCTGCTCCCACCAGTTCTTAGAGTTCCACATTTATCTACAGTTTTCTATAAAACANTTTTTTTTTTTTTTTTTTTTTTTTTTTTTTTTTTTTTTTTTTTTGTGAGCTCTTTTTCCTTTCTCTAATGTTTAGGAAGGATTAGTCAGGAGTTCATTATAACATCAGTAAATTTGCTTATTTTTAGAAAATGTCCTTTAACACTCTGGGTTCACTGTCAGAGTCTGTAGTGCTAATAGCTGTGTTAATCAAATTATTATCTACAGTGAAGAAATTGCTTTCCATACATAGAAATTTAATGAGGTGGAAATTTTCAGGAACTGAACTGGTTCTCAGCAGTGCTTTGGTAGATTCTCATAACATCTGCCCTTGTGCAGGCTGCAAATACTCAATGTATGAGAGATGTCATCAAATAAACTCTGCTTTTGTGGGCCACACACATGTGCTCCTCCCCTAATAAATTAACTAGCTCAGCTAAATGCTATGGAATCTCTTTTTATTGATCAGAATTTCTGTCTTCAGGCAAGTGAGTTTCAGGAGCACTACAGGGTCAGGATTTTTATTGGTGTTATGTCCCTGGAGGAACGAAGCACTGAGTCCATTACATCCCACGTGTGAACAGGATCCCTTCAGCAGAGACTGCGAGATCCTCCTGCCCTTGTTAGCCTGACAGGAGGAATTTCTCCAGCATTATTTGGGATTATCCCCCACTTTGAGGCACATGGAAAAACCCCACCCCGCCCCTGCTCTGCTTAGAGCCTCGTGCCCTTTCCAGATGTGATTCCACATTCAGCAGGGGATTCATGAGCATTTGGGGATGGGAATTGTGATACCTGGAGCTGTTTTCTTTCATTCTGTATTTTCTTCTCAGCCCAAATAAAGTGTTCCTCCCCAGGAAGAGCAGGGACTGACCAGCTTTGTTATGCAAACATTGAAATAAAAATGTTCATCTCGTGTTGTTCAGCCATACACAGCATCCCCACACAGAATGCAAAGGCTGTAGAACAGGCACTAAGTAGCCTTTTGAGACCTGTTTTTATTACCAAATCAGTGGGAATTAGGAATGACAAAGCTGAGTTTTTCGGGAAAGCACAGACATGAAGAGAATATACAGAATTTTGGTTTTACCCTTGCTGGGCAAATAATTCATAACCTACCAATAAGTGCATTTTAATTTCATTTTTGTGTATCACAGAGAGAAGCAAAGATGTCCCCTGCCTTGTTTCTGTGAGCCACCTTCATCAAGTTTCCACATATTCAGCCTGTCCTTGCTTTATTCCTCACTGCTCCGTCTCATCTCTTCTCCATCTCCTGACATTCACGATTAAGGAACTCTCCATTCAGAGCAAAAGTAAGTGACTTTATCATTTGATTGTAGATCCTAAGGAGCAAAGCCTCTAAAAGATTAAATATTTAATCCTTTGACTTGCCGTGCTGGCAAATGCCCTATGTATTTTATAAAGCAGGTTGACAAAAGAATTATGGAGCCTGGGATTTGTGTAATGAGGCAGCATTAAACCTGGCTATCCTCTGTGCCAAAAAAGCAGGATCACATTTCTCTGACACACAATATTAATGCAAACTCACTATTAATGGTACTTGGGACTCCACTGAACATAGATGTTATTGCAAACAATATCAACTGATGACTTTAACAAGGCAAGTGAAGCCAAATCTCTGAATAAATTCAGCATCAAGTTGATAAGAAGTGAGCAAGTCCATCAGCCAGAAAGAGGTGTCCAGGCTGCACAGGGCAGATCGATGTCTCTCAGGATGGGGAAGGAAATCTGGTTCCAGGAGGCTGGAGAAGGTCGAGCCTGGTATCGAGTGAGGGGGCAGAGGAGAATCAGGAAACTGCAACCCAATCTGCAGAGCCCAGCTGGGGAAGTCACCAAAAAATCTATTCAGCACTTCGAACACACCTTGGCAAGATTTTAACAAGGAAAATAAAAAAATCTATTCACAACTTTGTGATTATCTGTAGATAAATGGGTTTTTATATTCTTAGATAAACTCTCAGTGTCACCAAACTGAGGCCACTTAAAGTTTAAGAAGGACAAGCAGAGCACTGGAAAAGTTTCAGCTGTAGCCACCATGAAATGTGGAGAAACTCTAGACTCTTTGAGCAAGAATTTATAAGCATGAAAACAATCTTCCAGTATTTAAAAGGCCACCAGTAACAGGTCTGTGACTGATTGCACCATATTTCAATCTTATTAAAGTGCACACACCCAGCTTTATGTGCACCAGGGTTATGTGTTGGGGAAACCTTGGTGATTCTGGGGGCTGGTAAGCCTTGGAATAAGTAACACAGAAAAAAAAAAAAAAAAACAAAAAAACCAAACCAAAAAACCCAAAAACTCAAAACCAAACCAAAAACAAAACAACAAAACCAAACCAAAACTACAACATTTAATTAATTTAATTTTTTTTTTGTTTTACTTGTTTTTTCTTTTTTTGCAAAACAGCATAATGACATCTTTCAGAAATTATTTAGATCCTCCTACTCTGTGTCTCTGACAGACTAGTTACATCGTTCAAGGCAATTCCAACTTGAAATTTCTGTGGATTCTCCAGTGATTCTCTCAAAACAAGGTCCTTGGGCAAAGATGTGACAAGCATTTAACACAGGCTCAAACCAGTGCTCCACACAGTTAAAAATTTTCAGAGAATTCTAAGGGGAAACCCCTGCCTCCAAAGCAGATTAAGGAATCTCTGCAAGGGATTATCCCTCCTCATTTTAACATTAAAAATGCTACATTACACACTGGCACAGTTGAAGCAGACAAGTAATCCTTTGCCTTCCCGAGGTATTCACAGGAGATCTTCATTCTTTGTTAAAAAGAATCAATACCAAAATGTGATCAAAATCAAAATTAGCACCTCTAATTTAGAAACAAAGCCACTCCATCGGAATTCACTAGGGAACTGAATTTCCTGCCTTTAAAAACTGGTAGAGAGTTGTTTAAAAACATTGAGCTATTTAGAACTGGTGGGAGTGGAAACATCAACTTAATTTCATTGAAATTTCCAGCCAAAGATGGACAGGCTAATGGTCAAATCTGCTTCTCTCTTTAAAAAAACAAACCAAAAGAACAACCAAACAAACAAACAATAGCTTTCAGTCAGAGAAGGAATTGATTGCAAGATTCATTAGAATCCTGCTTGCTTGGTTTACTGTTCAGTGTGGTTAAAGAGCTGGCACCAATTTATGCTTCCAATCTGCTCTGTATTGCAGAAGTGACCAACCAAATAAGCAGAAGTGACCAACGAAATAAGTGACCATGTTTTCAAGAGGTGTTGCCTTTCTTGGACCAATGAGCCTTTTCTATTCTGTTTTGCATGGCCTAGTCTATAAAAGCACAGTTTCTTTTTAATAAATCACTTCTTTTCTGTCTCAAAAGGGAGTGTGTTGCTTTATCATTTGCTGTTCCTCGTCTGATAGCGACATCAGGGCAGCAGGAATTCCTTAAAAAAATAACTTCAACTTCTCCTGTTCATACACTGAAGATTAAGGACAGCTTTTGCTAGAATGTTCTGGCAAGCCTTGTCCATGAGCAGAGCCATGTTCAGTGTCATCTCAAACTGGCTCTGTTTGTGCCCTTCAGCTGTTCCTGAAATTCAAGGGCATTTCCAGACCTTGTACAGGTGCAGGAGCACCCATGAGGAGCACAGTGACAGCACAGGCGGTGGCAAAGGAGATTAGAGAAAACTCCAGGACATGATGGAAAATAAATTCAAACCCATAGGAAAAAATGGATAAGAGAGCTTCACACACTTTTGTTTCACAGGTAATCACCTAATTTGCTTTCTGAGATCTGTTTTACATATGCAGTTATGGTGTTTTCCTCAATGAAAAGTTTCCAATAAGTCATGAAAAGTTCAGTATTTTACGACTTTTATTAGGCTTTAATTTAAACAAATGCTTTTCTGCACCCTTCTAATGGCTCAAGAGAAATGAGGGGATCTGTTATAACCTGTAACACACCCAATTCTTCTCTTTCCAATCCATCATCTTTAATTTTGCAATAAAAGTAATCAGAGGTGTATTTTTTTAAGGGCTGCATTGTTCTGTGATGCCTGCAAACAGGGATAACCTTGGGGAAATCTCTGGGCACACTCTGGATGTGCTTTGCAAGAGTGACTCTGTTAAGTGACTTCTTTGTCAGTCCCAGCACAAAATACTCTGGCCTGGTGTTCTTATTCTGGCTTGCAGATATTTGTGAATACAGATGACTGGGTCATGAAATTTAGTTTAAGTTATCTGGAATTCTAAATGAAATGCTGATCCATAAAGAAACAAACATTCAATCTGCAGCTGAGGATTTATCAAGCAAATGCTGTTCACACTGTATATGAACTAATAAAACTCTGAGCTGCTCTCTTTAATTTATTTCATTTTGCTTGTGAATTCCATTTTACATTGCACAGGTTACATAAGTGAGTGCTAATGAAAAAAAGCCATTTCACAATCAAAACTAAGCCAGAGTTTTTTATAAAGGCTTCATGTGTGCAAAATGCAAATAGATTAGCAAAGTGTTGACAGAGTTCAACATCATGTTTCTGTGTGATTTTAACAAATTGTTCTAAACAACCACAGAGAACATCTGCATACTGCAAAATGTACAAATTCGGGAGAACATCTGCTTGGAACCTCAGCGTGCAATTGTGATCACTTCACTGTGAAAATCTATCGCTGTTTCAAGGGGAAACTGAATTTGATGGAAAACACTCGTATTCTCGACTGAAAACTCAGTAAGTTTTTCCAGGTAGGGTATGGAAAAGGGACATATTTTCCAAAAAGAAAGCAGAATACATTGGTGTGATTTGCATGTTTCATTGCAAAGCTGTCTCCTAAACCGAAAAGAGAACTCCAGAATTTTATTTTGTTACCAACTTATTCTCTGGGGTTCAAAATTAATTTTTCTTTTTTTTTTTTTTTTTTTTTTTTTTTTTNTTCGCTTTGAATGTACACAAATTAACTGAAGCCAGCTGAAAATTGGAAACCATCATAGAGGTTTGGAGAAAAGTGACCTGAGAGAGTCTGTGGCCGATCTGGAAAAATGAAAGAAAAAACACAATTAAGAATATTTCTGGAATCTACATTGCTTTGTGGATATAAACACAGTACCTGTAAAAGCATTTTTAATTGTTTTTATAAATATTATGGTGTTGCCTTTCTAACTAGGCTGTAAAGAATCCATGTTACTTTCAATAGATGTTATTATATATTTTTCAAACCTTAAAAAATGTGGATTTTTCTTTTGGATTACTCTTGAGACTTAGCACCTTTATTGGTGCTGTCTTGTTTAGCATTTGTTTTATTGCTAAGAATTATGCAGCTAATTAAATAACCTTTCTCTTAGCCTTTAATTTCCTTCCTCATAGAAAAAAATCCAAATAAATTCATCTTGCCCATAGAGTTTCAATAGCAGCAAATTAAAATGGGAGTATTTCACTTGATAAATTTAATCCATCCATCTGTTCTAAACTTTTCTGTCAAAACCCCCAAAAATATACCTGCTGTTTTCCTAATAACTAAGCACAGGGCAAAACCTGTGATGTGGAAATGAGCAGAAAATGACATTTGCCTGCAGGTCTAATGTGTATCAGGGTTTGACACTTGTCTGTCTTCCTTGTCAGCTCGGAAATTATCTGGATTTGTTCAAAGATATTGCCACACTCCCAAACAGACAACATGTTTCTCTCTTTATCACATCTGACACACAGTGCTAGGCAAGAATAGGAAGAAAAATACTGCTGCTATTTTCAAATCTACTTAAATATCACTTCTTGCATTTCTGCCCAAGAGGGATGACAAGGTGAATTAATTTACTGGGGTTTGGAACCACCAAGTGTCCCCTGATAGTCAAATATCATATATGATATTTTATAGGGAATTTTAGAGTGGTACAAGTTCGCCACTTGTGTCACCAAGTGGATGTCGGGGTGCAGCAATTTTTCCAACATCAAGCCTTGTTTTTCACACAAATATTTACCACGATGAATTTCTGGGGAATTTCTGCTGGTGGATTTTTAAGAAGAGGATCCCAACAAGATTTCAAACCCACCCAAGGTGCCTTCAGGAGGGATCATCCCAAACCCCTCCAACCTCCTCAGACACTGAACACCACTGCAGAGGGAGCAGATTTGCCACAAAATAAAGCTTTGAGGGTCTATAAATCCCACATCCATGGGCTGTGCCACCCCTCCCCATTCACAGGGCTTTGTGCTATTAACTCCCTGAAACATGGGACTGAAAAATTAAATCTATTGGGTGAGACACAGAAATCACCTGCCAAGGGAACTGTGCTTCTCTCTGCCATTTACACTTTCACAGTTTCTTCTGCATGCCCTCCTCCCACTTCTGCTTGGCTTCCTGATTTCAGCCCGTGGATGCTGGGAGCTGCCCACTCTAGCACGCAATTTTTGGGTTGTAGAACTCCTAAGAGAATAAAGTCCATGATTCTCTGTTAAAAAAGGAGTGTTTTCCCGAGGTCACATTTGGTTTGGTCCCTTCTTGCCTTTTAAACAACAACAAAAAAAAAACTGATTAAAAGAAAAGGTCAAGTTCCAATCTTCACACGAGTCTTGGCAACTGAGTGAAATAATCATAAATCCAGAAGAAAACAAAGAAAGAAAACTGAAACCATCTGCTCCTGGGGGAGGTAGAGGAAGGAAATTCTATTTTGAACAATGTGTGTAAGACCTGCACCATTCAATAAGATAACATGTAATTCCTGGATCCCTGGAGCTCCTTAGAAAGGCTGTATTGAGAAACCTTTCTCTATTGCTTAAAATGTCACAATATTTTTATATTTATTTATTGATATAAAAGTGGTGTTCTTTTCCAGTGTCCTTAAGCTCAAAAGCACAAAAACTTTTAATGTTTCCAAAAATCTTAAGTACCCCAGCCTGCCATAATTTAGTAGGACTGTTTTTCTGGCAAAAAACCCCCACAAAATAACCAAAAAAACCCCAAAAAACCACTCTTTTAAGTATGTTGGCAATGCAAAGCAATGACAATTACACCAGTAGCAATCAATGACCATTATTATATGCAGCTTCAGCCTGCTTTGATAGGGAAGGTTCCTCATTTGATATTATTAAAATAATATTAACTGTCCCTGCCTGGGTGTATTTCACACTTCACACATTTACTGGAGTATCTGAGCACCTTATAAAGTCATTTATAATTTAACTTCTCTGTGAGACACAAAAACTCTCTTAACCCCATTCCCACTGAGAGGACTGAGGGACGTGGAGAATAATTCACTTTCCAATTTCACACTCAAAATTGTCTCCCAGAGAAGGTGCAGAAGAGGCAAGCAGAAACCTCAGCTTGGTTCCACCCTCACTGACCACCCTTTCTCACAGACCTGCCACTGAGATTATGAAAATTTGAAATATACTTCAAAATGTACTGTTGGCTTTTCAGAATTCTTCTGCAAGACTGGCATGAAAGAATATGAATAAGGACTGTTCCTTAGTGCTATTTCTTATTCCTTTGGAAATTTTTATTTGAATTAATTTTACAGTATAGCAGTATTTTGAGGACCACAATAAATTGTTTGAACAGTTGGCACCTGTCCATGATGTTTGTGAGATACAATTATGCCTCAGTATTTTAGCAACCAGACATTGCAATCAGAGGTTTAATGACAGGGCCTTGTTTCTTCTTTATGCCTTAAATGAGTCTTCCCAGCTCCCCAGTTTTAGCTGAGCTTCAGATTCATATCTAAAGTAATCTTAGGACAGAAAAACATTAAGTTTTGATTTCAGTTATAATTTACACAGGGATGGGGGGAAGTAAGTGTACATATATCTATGAAAAGGTATTAATAGCAGATATTCACCAAGGAGATTTGAAGAAAACAGAATTAGTGACAAATACTTGTGGAATAGGCTCTTGGGGCCTTTTAAACTCAGAATCACACTGAGAATTTTTCTCGGTGCCATGGAACAATAGGGACAAATCTTTGGGATGTAATCCTTTCCCTTTGCCCTCTCTGATCACTTATTCAGCATGATGGGGTGATCTGTCTGCTCCTTTCCTGAGTAATATTCATTCCACAGTCACATCCTGTTCTGCAGGATGATCTGTGAGCATTGCTTGTCAAATGGGCATTTATTATTCACCAGCAGTGCTGGCAGAATGGGAACCCCACCTCTCCTCATTTTCACTTAGTCTTCACCTGCAAAGCTTTGACAGAAATTGGCCTTACCCTATGAAAAAAGGTTGTATTTAACCTCCAGACTTAGAGCATTTGAAAAATCCCCCCACCCTCAAAATTCTGTTTAAAATAGAACCATTTCTCCTGCAGAATTTTTAGCTTTTCACTGAACTGGAAGTCAGGCAGTTGCCCTGCTTCACTGTCTGCTGTGGATGTTAAGGACAAGAGACATGTTAGGATCAGGTGGTGTAGAACAAGGGCAGAAATATTACCCATTTACTCCTTGTAAACCCTTTGACTAAAACATATCAAACAGCTAATGATAAAGCACTCCAGAATAAAACCAAGTACTTTAGTAGCTATGGCTGAGAATATATGAGAAGCCAACATAACTCTCCTCCTACAGTCTTATTAAAGTTGTCTGTTATAGACAAGTGAAATGAGGGGATATAATTCCAGGAGTATAAATAGTCCTTCTGCTCTTACATCAATATTTTATGCTATTCATGGAGAATCAGTAAGGTATTATTAATTGCTTCTAGCAACACAGGTAAATTAAAGGCTGAGCTATTAACAACATTAAAACTTAAATATTAATTCCGAGAAGCCACAAAATGTTCTGGTGTCAGAGCTGAAAGTGGCAATGTTAAAAAAAGCAAGGAGGTGTTGGTTTGTTTAGAGGCAAGGGCTGCTCTGTGGTTTCAGGCACAGCCCTGAACAAAAGACTCCGTGCAAACTGCAGCAGCCCAGAAACAGCTTTGGGAGACAGCGAGCCCCAGGCAAGTTCTACACTAAAAAGTCCTGGCAGAGCTGGGTAATGAAGTGTGATTTGTGCCCAGATTTGTGCCCAGAGCACCTGTGCTCTGAGCCTGGTGTGAGCTGTGCCAGCACAGGGCTGGGATGTTTGGGAGCTGGCTCTACAGATGGCCAAAGCAGGGGCACTAAAGGGATGCACTGCTTTGTATCCTTCTGTATCCCCAAAACCGCAGAATCACAGACTGCTTTGGGTTGGAGAGACCTTAAAAATCATCCAGCCCCACCCCTGCCGTGGCAGGGACACCTTCCACTGTCTCAGGCTGCTCCAACCCCAATGTCCAACCTGGCCTTGGGCATTCCAGGGATCCAGGGGCAGCCACAGTTGCTCTGAGCATCCTGTTCCAACAACCTCCCCTCCCAGTAACCCTGGCACTACTTTTTCCCCAGATCTGAGCTGAGGGGTGCACCCTCATATTTGGGGATCCTACCCCCAGTGTCAGTGCCCATCTCTTGGTGTCTGTGGATGGTGCAGCTCTGTCTTTAACAGCTTGGGAGCTGTGAACCAGTTAATGCCACACAACATTTTAGAGCCTGCTTGGAAATGGACTTCTAAACCCTGCAGGAAATGAAGCAGAACCAAACTGATTCTCTTTGCTTTCCCAGTGCCTCTCAACTCAGCAGTGCTGTTTGCTACAGGTTTAAGTAATCATGAAAAACTGAAACAATTGGCAGATAAGAATTATTAAGTACTTGTGTGGCTCTGGGACTCTCCTATAGTGTCTGCCACAGCTACAGCACATTCTTTAAAAACAATCTTAGGTAGAATTATTGCCTTTAGGTTTATTAATTATCTTTATACTCAAAATATTTCAACAGCTGATGGCATTGCAATATGTTCATGGTATGGCTAAAACTTCTGTTTTTTAAATGTGCACATTTTATTATAATATATATTTTAACATTTAAATAATATGTGGGATAAAACCATTTGCATCCTCAAAGAGCACCAGCCTCATTTCCTATAGGCCAAATTTTGCCACCTCTCCTTAAAATAAATGGGTTTACTCTGAAAATGAGCTTTTTTTCTATAGAAATCCTGATCCACAAGAGGTATTTGATTTGATTCTGGACAATTTGGCCAGCTTTATGAACAAACAAACAGAAAGCAGACGTTTGTTGGGAAAGAAGAGTTGAAGTGTTGCCTGACCCACAGATTCTCCCCACATCCACCTTCCACCCAAGCACTGCTGGATTCTCTGCAGGCTGCACTGCTGATCAGATCTGAATTACCCTGAAGTGTCACAAAAACAATGTATGAACTGAACAGCCACAGGTATTCTATGGATACAAGAATAGTGTGTCATTCAAAAAAACCCCCCAAAACAACCTAAGAATAACACAAGAGAAATGGAAAGCTCACCCCGCGTGCACACATCTAATTTCAAATGAATATTTCATTTCATAATAAATATTTTAAAGTATTAGCGACCAATGGATTTCTGATTTTTGTTAGCATACAAACAGCTTTTGACTCATACATGGTAAATATATATATATTTTTTTATAAAGTATTAGATGAAGGTTTATTTTGTAGAGGAGGGGATATGTGTTGATATTATTCATGGATACATGCATACAGGGGAACAAACCACAAGAAAATAAGCACTGAGCCAGATGCCAGACACATGGATTTCATCACCTGAGCTTCAGCAGTGTGCCATGAACATTATTCAAAACAAGAAGATTTATGTTTGCCTCAAAAGCATTCCAGAAGAAAAGACAAATAAACTTGTGCATCATGAAGAGATTTGTGGAGCCTCTTCTGGGTTTCTGCATATCTGTGTCTCTGAGAGCAGCTGATCAAAGTTAATGATGGATTAATCATGTGCTCTCTAAGATACATTTACAGGTGAAAAATGGCTGGTCCTTCATTCCCAGCTACTCAAAATGAGCTATTGAGTTGATATTCCAGCAAAGCAATCTCTAGAACAGCAACCAAGGTGAGATATATCAAAGTAGGTAAAAAAGACAAGGGGAAAAAAATTTGATCCCTGTCCAAAGTAAATAAAAACCAAAGGCCTACTGTGACAAGGGGAAAAATAAATCAGACTGACATCTTATAGTGGAGTACAATTTTCTTGTAATATGTCTGTTTAAGCTAAGGCTATGACAAAAGTGAAATGTTTATATGAAATCATGCAACTGTCACCAAGCTGTTCATTTTGATGGAAAGGACACACAGTGCCTTTCATTCTGATATTTTCTAAACAGACTATTTCCATTTTTCATCTTGCCCCTTTTTTCCACTGCCAAAGTTCCCATCAGACTGCAACAGAATTTTTTTAAAGCTGTCAATTTTAATTGCAGCACTCTTTCACCTTTTTTTTTTTAATTCCATGATTTTTTTTTCCTAATGAAGCAATTAGTCCATGCTGAAGTCAGTTCTAGTTGCTTGCAGAGAGCTTTCTAGCATGTTCTCAAGCAGGTACTGAGAGAGGGTCCTTGTCAGAAAAAGTGATATTAAAATAAACATCTTCTCCCAATGGTGCCAGAGGAATCATTGCACACAACAAGCAAAGACCCTGCACCACCAGTAGCTTTTATAAAATTCCTTTTCAAGCTTCTTAATCCCAGAGAGGCAATTAGACACACTTGCTTGTCCACTGTCATACCTCAAAAACCTGCTTGTATTACCAAAATTGTCTAAATTAACTAAGGTAATTAAAATTACTTTCTAATCCCCCCTCCTTAATTTTTTTTCATTTTTCTTTCCCAAAGTTCTGCCACCTTAAAACAAAAGATGCTGCAGAAAAGCAGCTTCTAAAAGACAAATGTAAAACCACCAGAACCATGCTGGATAAGGAAAACAATTATTTGGAAACTTTAACTAATTAATTGCTTGAGGTCAATTTATGGCATTTTGCAGAATTCAGAAATCAATTATGATCTTTACTAAGTTCTGTAGATTTTACAGGAGAGTAGGCAGGACAGAGAAAATATGAATGACAAATCTTACACCAGAAACACTGATGGCTCCATTTGCTACCTCTCAATAAGGAATGAATAGGAAATATTTTCGTATTGACTGCAGAGACAGAAATGTTCAAACCTATTTGTACAGAGTTTATGCTAATTCTGTTTAGGAAATTCCTACCGAGACTCCCACAGAATAGCCACAGGTTCAAGGGCAGGTTGGAAGGAGCTCTGAGCAGCTGGGCTGGTGGGGGATGTCCCTGCCCATGGTAATTTTTAAGGCTCCTTCCAACCCAAAGCACCCAAGGATTCCAGGATTCTGGGAAGTTGTTCACCACAACTGTTCTTCAAACAGAAATGTCCCCAGGGCATCATACTCCCACAGCCAGACAGGGCAAATGGGAGCTAAACTGCTGCTTCTCAAACTCTAAAGCAATGCTCTCTAAATAATGGTACAATAAGTTTCAGAGTGGGTCATTTTTGGTCTAAAAGATAAAATTGAAGTACATCCAAACACAGTCTTCAAAGCCACCCTTTCATTGTGCAGCACTGTGGTATTTTAGTAATTTCTATCACTTTTCCATGGCCCAGCACAACCTGCCAGCCCATGGCAGTTTCTGTCAATGACTCTGCACTTCAGAACACCAAATCCAAACCCCACTCACACCACAGGGATGAGATCAATACAAAATCCCATTTCCTTACATATATGTACATGGATATTCCGACAAATTACTTCCAATTCCAGCAGCAGACCATTCCACTGAGGGGCTTTTCTCAGATTAGCAGGATCCCAGCAAGTTCTGGTGCTGCTGTAATTTAGATAATCAAGTTACATCAGAAAAGAGAAATACACAGGGATTTTTTTATCTTTAGTGCTGATATCTTTGAATGTATGGCTGCTTTTCTAGGCCTCTGTTTTAATTTAAAAACCATCTGACAACTCTTGCTTGTGCTCTGTGTTGCTCTTACCCACAGGATAAGTGACTGCAATAAACACCTGTAACAACAATTCTTTTGCAGCTCAACATTTTCAGGCACCAAGAGAGATTATGGAAAAGAACTTTTTGCTGAAGTAAAGTTCACATAGTCTTGGGCAATGTTTTCAGGTAGTTGCTTTTGCACTGAAACATCTGTTGGCAGTAAAAACCCACAACTAACGCTGGCTCTCAAAAAGAGATCCAGGTTTTAGTACTTCATGTCTAACAAGAATTTTTTTATTATTTTTTTTTTCCTTTAACCACTCTGTCCATTTTTAGTCATCTCAAAAGTACTACTGTCAGGTGAGGTAAGGTCAGAAAGTTGTTCTAGCTCTTTCTGAGAATCAATGGAGTACCATCACCCCTGCCAGTCCTGGGAGACACCTTTGCTTCAGGTCTGACAAACTCCTCCTCAGTTTCCAGCTTGCCTCCTCCAGGCTAGATTTCTCTCTTCCTAACATTTTCTGTATTAAAGCCCCCCCAGGTAACTTGCTTCCTGTCTAATGACTACTTGAGAGGATTCATAGTTACAGAAAATCAATGTTTTAAATGGTATTGAACAATGCTCTCAGAATCTCAAGGTGACTGGTTCAATCTTCCCTGATTAAACATGACACAGGATCATCAAAGTAAGCTGCAAAGTTGTTCTTTGCCTGGGTTTTTATGTCCTTCCAGACACAGCCTCATCTCAGCTCACCCAGGACCTCATTCTGTGCTGCAAGGAGACAAGGGGAGCATCACAACACATTTTAAGAGAGTGGAAAGAATCAAATGTGTTCAGTCTGAGGATTAGCTGTAAGATAGAAAATACTTCCAAAGCACTCAAGCATTTTGGAAGGAATCTATCTGAAAGTATGAAGTGTGCAATAAGATATAACATCCATCTCCTCCCCACCAAGCTGTGGGGTGTATTCCTGCAATCTGCACACTCCAGTTAACCAAAGGCTGAAGAGAGGAGCCAGGACTCCTTCTATTAACTCAGAGTTTTTGCCTTCAGGCTGCAGAACAGAGCAGGAAGCAGCAAAGCAGCTCTGGTTGCTTTTTTTTTTTTTTTTTTTTNCCCTCTCTTGTGCAGTGAATCCTTGCACACAGCTTTTTGTGGGATGGTTTTTGAGGTTGCCCATAGAAAATGTCAACCCCTGCAGGCAGGGTAGGGATGATGGGGTTTGCAGACCCTGCTCACCAAAAAAAGGCTGCAATTCCATCTTTTCACTGTCCTTTGTGCTCATGAACCTCCCTGAATCACCTCACAGAAATTACATTACTGCATTTCATCAAGAAAAAGTTCTGATCTCCACATACCAAATGGACATGAGTATGTTCAAATGCCTTTCCCAGCACTGGATTTTTTGATTATCATTCCATGGCATGACTTTTCACTGGCCAGTTGGCAAAGGACTGCTGATTTCTCCCCAAGGACATAAATACCCACAACTGAAGAACTGAGACATTTTCATTTAATCTAATTCTCTGCATCTAAAGCAGAAATGTCTTATTTTCTAGACACATTTCCTAAGGTAATATGGCTGCTTTTAAGCCATTACAGTGTCAGTGACTGTACTGATTATTTAAATTAAACAACAACAACAACAAAAAAAAACCCAATCAAATATTTTTCAAATAAAAACGACAGGCTGACAAGTTCACTGCTGATAAATGGTATTTTGAAAAATCAACATGAAAGCAGCTACAATTATAGGACATACCTTTTGTATTCAAACTTCTGAGTTTTGCAGTTGTAATAATGTGTCTCAAATGCCTCAGGCAAAGAGGGATTTATCTGGCCAGCATAGAGAACCTGTGTGCTGCAGTGATGTCCTACAGCTTTATTGAAAGCAATGTCTATAACCTTCAAAAGCTCTGAGCAGGAGAGACAGGAAATAATCTGAGAGGATGTTCTACATTATAACAGCATCCCAAAATTTAAAAGAACTAAGTGTATTTCATTTAGCATTGCAAACTCCTATAACTCATTCATGGGCATCATGTATCTTCTCCTATTGATCTGAGCTCAAGCTTCAGATATAAAAAGCTTGGGAAACAAATGGGGACAAATTTATCCCTGGTTCAATCCTGTTATCTGCAGATGAATTTAGGCAATTTTTAAAATCTCATTCCTACCTCTGCCTTTTTTCTCCCTAAATAAATTCTAAAAAATAATCAGTTTTGCTGGTCCTTATTCCATCTTGCAATAGAAATGTTTTAGATCTTATTTTCTTGATGGACATGGATGCAAAGGATTTTAAAATAACATGCAACTCTCTAAGTATTAATTCTGTGTACACATAGAGGCAAAGGTATCAGTTTTGTATTTCTTCTCCTGTGACAGCCCTTTGTGACAAGGCTTTAAAAGAAATGTATTTTCTGCTTTCATTTCAAACATAGCTGGAATTTAGCTTTAGCTTCTCTTTCCCCTTCATCTGGAACTCAATCAATCTCAGGTTTTCTTAAGACAACAGACACTGTTCATTTTTCCAGGTGATTTTTCCCTAGGATTCTTTCTATATTTGCACCTCCTTTACTAAATCTGCTAAGCCTTTTTGGAGGTGGTGTCCCATGGACTTTTACCAACAGTATTTAGTGTCCAAAGCATTTTAAATCTCACCAAGCTGTTTTATCAAACACATTTATTGTTTAACACTTGAGGAAAAATGGTGTGAGGGATTTTATAAAATGTAACAGGAGTACTACAAGTGATCCCATTTCCCACCTATGTCAGATCACACAAAGCTTCACTAATGGCAGATATTTCCCAGATAAATGTAACATACACACACATATATGCACTCAATCCTTTCCTCTATACACAACCATCATTTATAAACCATCTAGCACAAAAATATATGGCCTGCATAGGAAGAAAAGTCCAGGCACTACAAAAAATGCAAATAAATAGCAGCCTACACAAGCCAATGTGAGTCAATACAAATTGTCATGAACGCTCAGTGAATTATTAAAACTTAGCTAACCTTGTCTCTTAATAATCCCTTTCAACTGTCATTTATTATAAAAACATATTGGTTGGCACAAAATATGCCATGCTAAGTTCCTTGCTTTGGCATAGGAAGCATCACATGGACAATATGTAATGTTTGGCAGAATGCAGAAGTTTCCTCATCCTTTATGTCTACCCAACAGAGAATCTTTTTTTTATCTTATTTGGCAACACTAATTAAAGTTATAGTGCCCCAGACTCCAAGGAAGTTTANAAAAAAAAAAAAAAAAAAGAACTGGTTTAGATTTAAATTATAGACTTTGCCCTATAAGTTTTCTCACCCCAATGAGGCAATTGGAGGGCTGAGGACTCTAAGGGGGTTCTTTCTCCTTAGCAAGGGCTGAGCCATCTTCAGCATTTATTAATAACTCTCTTAAAAAGTAAAATTATTTCTCTAGAAGAGATCAATAATTTACTAAATCCAGACAAGACAATGTTTTAAAGAGTACTTTCTAAAACGCCTGCTGAACAAGGAGGACTGGAATTGAATGGTTTCATTTTATCTGTTTTTTCTATCCTGTAGTGTTATTGTCTCCCATCAGAATCTAAACACTGAGCAAAGAAAACAAGATTTTTCTCCCTTCTCTTTTATTCATTCCAGGACACTGACAATCAATTAATTCCAAATAAAAGACCAAAGAATTGGTTGCAGTTTGCAGCTACCAGTAACCAGATTGATGAAAAGCCAGACCTATTGCTTCAAAGGAAACAAAAAAAATTGAAACCAAAGGTGAGCTGCACTTATTTGTCCTTGGTTACAGAATGAAACCAGAAAAGGTCATAAACATGTGATGGTATTTGCCTACAGTACACTGGATTTTGAGCAGTGGCCTTAAAGAAAGCTTAAATCACATGGCTAAAAATATCAGGCCACATGTTTCTGGCAGCACAGCCTTGGTGCTACCCACTGACAAGATAAAATAGCATTTGTGAGCAGTTTGGATTGGATTGATCATTATAACAATGTAGGTCAACATTATAATTGTCTCATCTGATTTACAAATACAATGCAGCATGGATGGAGACTTTGGACAGGGCTTTGCAGTGGGGCTCCTTTGGGCAAAGGAAGAAAGAAAAGAAAAAATCATACTTCAGTATAATAAGCATATTGTTATTATTTTTATAAAATAGCAGTTATTGAAACACATTATAAATCTTGGACTAAGATTTGGCTGTAGGTAGAGCACGTCACCTCATTGGGAATCTGGCAGCTGAATAAAGTTTTTTTTCCTGGCCAATATTTACATTACTGCTACAATAATCAAAAAATACTGACTTGAGCAACCCTATTAAAAGTGAGGTGTGAGTGATGACCCGCTCTCAACACACACCACAAGTAAAAAATTTATTCTGGATGGAATGTAAACTCAAAATTTCCAACATTCTTCCTGTCTGATGTGAATAAAGAGGGTGAGAGTGATGGACAGCACTGAGGAGAAGCAGCCCAGAACTGGAGGGCAGAGCAGAGGAGCTGCAAGTCCCTCAACACATTCCCCATAAACATTCCAGCAGTTTTTAAAAGCTACCACCCTTTTCCCAAGCACATTCCCAATAAACTTTCTGCAGTTTGTAGAAGCTGTCACCTTTTCCCCAGCATATTCTCCATAAACATTCCTGCAGTTTTTAAAAGCTGCCACCCTTTTCCCCAGTACATCCCCCATAAACATTCCTGCAGTTTGTAGGACCTGTCACCCTTTTCCCCATCACATTCCCAATAAACTTTCTGCAGATTGTAGGAGCTGTCACCTTTTCCCCAGCACCTCCTCCTGGGGAGCACCCCAAGGGTCACAGTGAAATTCTCTGCAGCACAAAGCAGGGTCTGTGCCTCCCAGTGAAGGATTATTGATTAATACCTAGCAGACACACTATAAATGAGGTGTCATTTGTCAGGACACACTGACAGTCTTTGCTTTCTTAAAGCTCATCTTCTATTCACTCTTCCAACTTGCTTTTGGCTAAAGCAATTTCTTGAGTTCATCTTCAGCCAAGTGTCATCTGTTCTCTCCCATAATCGTTACCCTTCTCGCTAATTAGTAAGGTTTAGCTTCCTCCTGTTACACACTTAATTAACTTCTCCACCTTTGGAAAAGCAATTTCCCCTGAACGAATTACTATCATGGCTGTTTCATACAATGAACTAGTTCTAAGTATAGTCTCCAAATGAAGCAAGGCTGCTCACACAGACTCTGGAAGGTGCACAGGACTTTCTGAAAGTGAATTGACTCCACAGGGATAGCAAAGAGAACCACGAGGAGGAAAAAACTCAATAGCAAAACACTTATTCACTGTGCCACCATCAGGAGGGACAGGCAGAGCAAAGAAAGAGATGAATAATAGCTATTGTGGGTGGCAAATGCTATTCTCTAACATTCATACAGGCCCTTCCTGTTCTCTTAATGGTTTTGGCTGCACAATAACAGTGAGGGTAACTGAGCTCAAAGCTCCATTTTTCACCTGCTTCCTTTGAGCAGGTACATACCAACAACAACCCTTCTGCTGAAAGGCTGGACTTGATAGGCAAGACACAAAAAAATGAGGTGGCAACACAGCAATAGATAGAGATAAATCAAGTAGTCAGCTTAAATGAATCCGAATCACTGGTACAGAGCAGAGTATCAGCCCCTGGATCTCCTCCCCCTCCCAGACACACTGCCTATCAGGATATTCCTTCTCATGGAACTTAGTAAAATATCAAGTTAAGTCTTCCTATCAGTCCTCTCCTATAAATGTAAAACTGAGGGAAATCAAGAGTTTTCTGTTGATACAAATGTAAGCAATGGTTTATGGGCTCACAATGTCTGGCCCAGATTCTCTGTGATGTGTTCAAACTCCTACATACATTTATCTGAGTTCCCTTTGTAGGACTATGCCCAGTTTCCCCATCTCACTGCTGGCATCAAAAGCAGGAAGCCCCTAAAATCAGAGCATGTCCAGACCATAAATGCCATCCCTGAAATCAGAGCATGTCCAGACCATAAATGCCATCCCTAAAATCAGAGCATGTCCAGACCATAAATGCCATTCCTGAAATCAGAGCATGTCCAGATCAAAAATGCCATCCCTAAAATCAGAGGATGTCCAGATCATAAATGCCATCCCTAAAATCAGAGCATGTCCAGACCATAAATGCCATCCCTGAAATCAGAGCATGTCCAGATCAAAAATGGCATCCCTAAAATCAGATGATGTCCAGATCAAAAATGCCATGACTTCAGTATCAGCTGCTCAGAAGGACAGCAAATATCCCTCCCTATCAGTTGTGCTGTAAGAAAAGCACTCAAGAGAAATAACAGAGGTTTGAAAATGCTGGGTCTGTTTGGAGGAATTCACATAGACAAATCTTTGTCTTCTCCTTCATCCCAGCCAGGACTGTGGGTTTGGTTTGTGTCACACTCCTGCTTGGGGCTAATTTAATGCTCACAGTTTAGAATAAATGGAGAAATATGATTGAAATATGAATATCCTAATAACATGTATCTACTCAACAGGAATTAGGAGCAAACAATGCATGCAAGACCTCCTGAGGTGCACATATTAGATCATCATCACGTTTATTTTTCTTATTAGCACCTGTCATTCAGATGAGTTGGAAAACGATTGAAATTCACAGAATTGAAATGCTCATTGTGAGGAGAGCATCAAAATGTTAAGAGCCTGAAATATTTTTTTAATTAGTAATTATCTGTTTCTTACTTCCTTTTCTTCCAATTTGACATTTCTGGCCTGGTATATTGCTCCAGTATCCATTGTTCTCTGGCCATTTGTGAAAATCAAGGTGTGGAGTGAGTAAAAATGCAGGTGGTACTTGCACAAGCCACAGACAGAACATAACTACAACAGAAGTGATGAAAACAGTGATTATTTCACTCTTCCCATGGTCCTGCTGCCTCTTTTTCAAACATTCTACAAAAAAAGAGTTTCATCCAAGTGCCTCCTCCCTGCTTTCTATCTGGGAAAATTGTTGTTATCTGTGACTTTGTCTACCCTCCTAATCTTCTCAAGAATCAAATCATCTTTTCTTGCCTTTATATAACAAAAGGAATAGCACTGCAGCATTTTTCAGATGACAGTGTATTAAGATTTTCAATAATTGAGGACTGAAAATCTTCCAACATCAAAAGCAGAACTTGTTATTTATCGTGATTGATTCATACAGGAACTAAGACATCTAAATCCCAAGGAGATGAACAGTGCCTGGGGAGTTCACACAAAACCCCTGGGGTTCCTATACACAAAAATATCCCCATTTGGTTTCCAAATATTCCCAAACTTCAGATAGGTTTAAGCTGTGAATGAACTGTGGGATGTATCAAACATTTTATCTCTCTTTATAATCTCCCAGGTCACTGTCAGAATTCTGGGGCCATTTTCCTGCTCTCACTGGAGTTACACATCAAGATTTAGAGTCTTCATCCTGTAAATTGCTGGAATTAAAAATTAGAAGTCTTTTCAGTGGAAGTACTCTGGTTCAGCAACAAATGGTGAATTTTCTAGTTGCTAAACAGTACAAATTTAAATTTATACGAACCATGCACAGCAGCTTTATTAAATTATGGACAGAGGTATCTGTGCCATTTCCACCAGGAGCTCTGGGAGCTGGGGGCTGTAATTGTTGCTGCCTCTCCCACCTCCTACCTGCAGATTAAGGCTGTGTTAGGTGGAAATCACATTTTATGGGGTAACTGCACATCCAGAAAAGGAATTGCACATTTAAATTGCCCAATGTCTCCACAACAATTGTCCCTTTTCCCTTAAAAGCTGCTGGCAGATAAATGCTCTGTGACATCTCACACAACACAAAAAAAAACAAGACAGAGAAGTCAAGACAAACATTCAGCTTTTCAGCCTCCATGAAACTGTAAACGCCACAAATCAAGATACCATCAGAAAATGAGTTTGGAGTTTCAGAAAAGGAATCACTGCCATGAACAGCACAATAATAATTCTTGCATTCTCTCTTCTGTGCCACAGAACTCTGGGGGGATCTGGGAAGAGGTTGGGTCAGGGAGATTAGAAGATAACAGGAATATTTTACATGGCAGTTGAAAGCAAGCTGGTCAGGTTAGCTGCAAATAATTATACTCTAACAACTTTAATTAAGGCAATCAAAGCGTACAGATTTTTAACAAATAGTCATTTTGTACAAAACCTTTTATCTCTACACACATTTCCTCTTGTTTGTGTTTTGGCTCGTCCTTAACATTACTGATTTTCTAAACCCTAGGCAGGTAGAAATCACCTTGGTAAAAACCCAACCCTGGCAGAGTTTTACTTCCTGCAATGCCAGACATTATATTAACAATTAACAACCCCCATATTTAATGAAAATAAAGGTAGAAGCTCTGTTAAACAAATGAAAAATAGAATTAACAAATCAAATGCCTCTTATTCCATTCTAGTTTTCTTGCATCCAGACACCAGAAAAAAGGTAAGAAAAAGGTGACATTTATGAAGATTGCATTTCTTTAAAAAAATTATCAGAATTCAAATAACCTTTTAATTAAAAAGATACATTAGGACACAAAGCTAGAAAACTGAAGGTTTAATTAATCACACTGAATTTAGCTAATTTTAGCTTTTACAACTCACTTCAGGTCCCAGAGTGTCCCACAGCCAGCAAGAGGACTTTAATAAGATCCATATGGATCTTGAGATCACCACTGAAGTTGTTCCAGAATATTATCAAGGACACAGATGGGATTTCTAGAAGATGTTACAAAAGCCTTTCCTTCTGCAAACATCCCGTAGGGCATTTCCCAGCTGAAAAGATTTTTCAGTAAAATTTCATCTGGAGCTGGTCAAATACCAAATGCACGGATTTGGGAATGTCCCCCTCCCCTACCCAAATAAAAACATAAATTGTGCTATAGCTCATGAGGCCATGTCACTTGTTACTGGCAAATATACATCTCCACAGAGGAGATTTTCATACAGGCCAAAGGTTTACTGGGATCTGCCTCTGAGAATTGGCCCTGCACTATTTCTCTGTTTCTTATCCCAGGACTTGATCCATTTCTCTTTCCAATCATTAAATACAAGCAGCACAGGGCCATGGATTTGATGAAATAGAAAATAGATCAGAAATAGATCCAATGGCAAGGAAACCTCTTCCCATTGACAAAGAACGATTTAGCTGGCCAATATTTGGTAATTCTCTCTATGTATCATAACAAACCAAAAAGTTAATTCATCAAGATACTGGAAAATTCTGCGTCTAACATAAAAGAAAAGAGTTATTTGTGAACAACTTGCCTTTCTTACCACCTAAGAGAAGAGAGATAGAACTGAAAATTTAGATTCTCTTTTTGTGCACTCAATTGCACAGATGTAGGAATTTTTACAAATCATCCCCCAGAAAATGGTGAGAGAATCAAGTACCACATATAGGAACTGGGAAGAAAAAAAAAAAAAATAAAAATACATAGAAACCAATCCCCAAACAAAACAGATACCTACATGATTTGACTGAAAAATAAAGCAACCTCTTTGAATTTATTACATTTGTCTTTGAGGATTGTTATTTGTAGGTCCCCTCTTCTTCGCTGCACGACTCAACATTCAAGAGTGAGACCTTTACACTCAAACATGACTTAACCTGATAAATTTCTAACTCAATTTACAGCAACGTCATGCATATGCTAAAGCCCATCCAGCATTAATATTTAATGAAGAAATAAACCTGCCACAGGAATAAATTTACAGCACATTTAGCGGGCAGCGTTTTAGAGGTGTCTGTCGAGTAGGTTTTGCTGTCGAGACAAGGTTTTAAACTGCCAATAGTTTAAAAGTAGTAATTTTTCATTGCATTTCATTGGTAAGCTCTGCTCCTTTTAAGAGACTCCAGGCTGTCAAGGTTAATTGAACCCTCAGGGCCCTCAGAATGACTGCACTCGTTGGGGCTCTGCTGGCTCCAGGCTCAGCTCCCTGATTCCTTTGCTCTAAATCTTGTCTCCAATGATCTTCTTCATAAATATCATTTCAACTTTAATCTCAACAATTAGGATCTGCTGATCTTATTCTCTGATTTAGCCCTGTGTCCATCCAGCCAGACTAAAAGCTCTGTCTCTCTGGCATCTCAGGATCAGCTTGAAACGCCAAACTGAAATAAATAAGGAGCAAAGGAGCAGATAGCTGGAATTTTCCCCCTGTCTAGACAGCACGACCTCCAACTGTGAGTGACACACTCACTAAAACTCCACATCCCAACTTTCTGCCAGCAAACATCTCTGAGTGTTCCTCTCAGCAGCCCCAGAGGAATTTCAGAGCTCCTGGCTCGTGTCTCCCCATGACCAATGTCTGGTGATTTCTTTCTCCCAAGCCCTTGATTTGGGGGCAGATCAGCAAAATCAGCGCATTTTCAGGTCAGCATTGAAACCTCTCTCACCAGTCCCAGGGGGATTTTTGCCCTGTTTGGAATCCCATGGTCACAAAACTCATTGGTTTTCCTAAAGTCAAGTGCTTTTGTTCAGAGGTGGGAAGAAGCATCGAGGCAGAAAGAGATAAGGAACAAACAGGCTTCGCTTGTACTTAGTCTCATCTAATTTTATGCTTCACCACAAACAAAATTAGCTACATTTCCCTGCTAAATTAGTCTAGCACCTCTAAAACCAGCTTTAGTCTCCAAGCAAGTGCAGGTGCTTCAGTGTGTTTAGAGGACAGATTCTCCCTTAGGAAGACTGACTATAACAGAACTTCAGCTTTCCTTCAGAAGGAGAGCTTTCCAAAATTTCACATACCAAGTTTTCTGTGGGAATTCCAGCACAATGAACAAATATCTATTTGGTTTCCTTTTGTCATTCCGAAAGGAACAAATTCTTCAGTATTTTCTATTTTTCAGAATAAACTCCAACAGCTCATGAATTATGTCAAATTATTTCTTTTTTCAAGGCTCAGGTATTCCGCCTCCTAAGGCAGGATGATTGCTGATATCCTTAAAAAGGGCACATTTGCTCTCAAATTAACATTTTATATAACTAAATTCTACTTTAGAAAGACTCATGGAAAGAACATTCTGGCTTGAGAATTGAACTGGAAAGGAGGAAAGAAAACCCTAGGCAGAATGATGAAGCCATTAGAGGCCTTTCTATGGACATAAGTGAGCTCAAGTGGGAGTCTAAAGCAGCAATCTCTTCAACTTAAATTAACCACTCACAATCATTGCCATGGAATCAAAATATTAAGAGCAGCTTCTAAATTCAGAAATAGTCAAGTGCCTTATCAAAAGGTATGAGAAATCAGTGAAACTAGCCCAAAGGAGAAACTTCCAAGTTCACTTTCCCTGCCTTTACATATTTACCCTTTTCAGCAGCCTACAGAAGATTTTAATTTATGTGATATTTGAAACTCAGGTAATGTTTTGATTGATGGACTGGTGGAGTGATAAAGTCACAGATTTTCCAGCTTGATAACAAAGTTAGGGAAAAGACACATATGAAAAATCTGTAAAACTCACGTTAGGCAATGAGTGATGCCAGGCTGAATTTTTACTCTTTGGCTCAAAACCAGAAATTCAAATGAAACCCTTCCAGGCAAGCCAGCACCTGGCCCAGCAGCACCTTTGTGCCATTTTCTGTTTCAATTGGGAGATGCACCAGCACCTATTTGCTTTAAGGTTTTTAATCATGACCTTCCTAGAGCTGCAGCATCCCTGCAGAAGCAACTGAGTCTTTGGATTGCAGAAGAATAATTTTCAGATTATGGATTGCCTTGGGTCCACTTTCCCCTCAGGCAGTCCTTGTGTGCCCAGAGATCAGCTGTATTTTGGAGGTGTCACCATACAAAGTGCCCAAATTTCAGAATTTCCTCAGTTTTCTCAAATATTCATATTCTTTGGATTTTTTTCTTGCACTGAGAACCATCCCAGCTAGAGCTGACAGAAATGTATTTCATTCTACTTCAACTTTTCCTGATGAAAGCACTCTTTTCCTTTCCCTGAGGAAGTAGTCACTGGAACTGAGCAGGATATTTATTTTAATGCAGGAAGGTGTCAGCATATCTGTTTAGAAATCAGCTTCTTCCACTCAGCTTTGTGCCAGGATGGGAATGCTAAACTGCATCTCAATTACCAAACCCCAGCATGGAAGATTCATGCAGCCTCCTGCACCCAGAAAGGCTATAATAATTAACTCCTCAATAAAGCTGTAATTAATTATTGACAATTTAACGTCCCTACTTTTAACCTGTGATAGCAGGCAGGGATTGCTGGCTGTCATCTCCTCTGTGGCACTGCCAGGTGCAGCGCAGGTGTTTTCAGTCAGGTCACCCCAACTCCATCAGCCACTCACCCCATCCATTCCCACTGCAGCATCTCTCCCTGCACAGTCCTGATGGATCCTTCATTTGAATAATTCATGGCTGAGTTTCTATTATAAAACTCATCATTTAGTAAAATGAGCTACTAAACACGAGTGCATCATCTCCAGCATTTCCCACAGAAACGTGGCTCTGCTGCTGATAAAAACTCAGAACTGTGATATCCAACATTAAATTGTAGCCACTAAATTGGATGTTCATCTCCACCCTTTTCTGAGCTTCTCCTCTACAGCCACTTTGTGTTTTGAGTCCATCTATTCATTTGTGAGGTGTCTGCTGTTGTAGATAGCTGTTAAATAGTTAATAGGGATCTGGTGCACTTTGTCCAGCAGCAGAACTGCAGCCTGCCTAATAAAACCCTCCTGCAGTAAGTAATGATTCTCTCTCCTTTCACACCTCTCACACTGAATTCACAGTTGTGTAGTTAAATATTTCACAGTGTACAGAAGAAAAAGGCTGTATAGCCTCTCCATGTAAATTACTTTTATACCACGAGGCTCCAGAAAGTCTCCAAGCTGAATACTCCTACCTGAGTATATATTTCAAGTATATATGCTCAAATATTTTAAAATAAAAATAAAAAATAACTTCTAAACACCAAGGTACTGTATGGGCTAAGTTAAAATGATCTTTCCTGAGCACTGTTACTGCAGCCTAATGCCCAAGGAAAAGCTTGAATTGATCCAGATTTAATTGGAAGTTTGCTCCAAAGACAGATCTTTTCATTGTGCAAAGTTGTTGCAGGAGTTGCTGGTCATGGGCAGAGGAGAGAACTCACTGTGAAAGGTTTCTCCTACTGGTCCAATAGCCTTTTTAGGCCAAACTTAATTACAAGAACAGTAATTCTGCAGGACAGCAAAGAACCTAGGAGATCCAAAAGCCACAGGAGTGAAAGGTTCACCTTCCTTCTTGGTTTGCAATGTCCATTTCTGGCACCAGAGAGCACATTGACCTGCACTGCCCAACACCAAAACCTCCCAAATCTACTTTCAAACCTTGTCTGACATAAGAAACACAGATTTATAATTGGGATTCCGTGAGTTTAAGGCGTTTCCATCAGTCAAAACCTACATTTTTTTTTCCCATAAACTATTTATTCTATTGCTTTTCATAAAATTTGAACTTGCTTCAAAAGAATGCAGATAGCACTTTAAGAATGACAGGCAAATTTTGTGAAAGTACAGATAATGAATTTTTAAGATTTTACCGTGACCCTTACATTACAGAAAACTCATAAATGACCAAATATTTCATAAGATTGAAACGTCTTCGCACAGTTCAAAATTAATGAAGGAAAACTCAACAGAAATTTCCTTTCACAACTCAAAATTTCAAATTTCACATTGTGCATATTTGTTAATGGCCCAAATATATTATTTCAGAAGTACTCATTCAGTGGATATCATGAGTGTACATCTCATTTGAAGTTCCAGTTCCTGTGTGGATCACTAGATGGCACATGCCCAACTTGGTGAACTGGTTTTATACAGAAAAAAATCTTTGCAAAGCCTCTTCTGCAGCTAAGAAGTACCAGGAAAGTTAAGACACTGCTTTGCAATCTGCTAATTATCTGTCTATTCAATTCCTTATTTAGCATAAATGGTTTCAAAACAGATATGAAAACAAGGATGTCCAAAACAAGGAAGAGCTTTTATTATTTAAATGCAGCTGGGGAAAAAAATTTATAGGATGTCTTGAAGAGCTGCAATTTGCTTATAATTTCTGAGCCAGCTTTCTTGTCCTGATTGTGTATGTGTGCTTGAAGTACATTAAGTGGTTGAAATACAGAATGATTCACAAACTAACACTCTGTTTTATCTTTATTTTGGGAAATACATTTGATATGTTGAAAGGCTTGCTTAGATAGAAGATAGAAGAGGTTATACAGTCTTTTATTATTATTATTATTATAGATATATTCTGTTTTTCAAATGTAAGGCAAAGTAGGCAAGTGAAGGCTTTCATTTAGTCAGAGCTGGGGCTGGAGCAGATAAAAGCATTTGGGGCTGAGTATAACCCTGTTATTACACATCATCTATGAGCAGTCCTGATGTTCCTGCTTACCAAACAAGCCTTTTAAAATAGAAGATACATTTTGTGCTGAATGCTGAGTAACACACAAACTCCTTTGAAGTGAGTGCTTCATTTCTCGTTTCCTGCTATTTTCCTCTAAATGTTTCTGGGTGATTTCAGTGATTTTATCTGTCAGGGACTGTCCACGACCCTCAACCCCCACCATTGCCCATCCCCTCCAGCCTTATCCAACACCAGCAAGCCCTGAGGTTTTCCCACCAGCCCTAAACCTTTGTTATTGATATTCACTTTCATCCCACGTGCACCAGGGCAGGAAAGCTGCTCATGTGCTGAACTGACAGCTCCAGGTGCCAAAGCCCTCTCTTTCCAACAATCCAACACCAGCAGAACTCCTGGATGAGATTTCCACTTATTCCATGCCCAGCTTGGACCAGCTGCAGCACCAGCACAACAACCATGCAGTGGGCACAGTGAAAAAAAAAAAAATAATAATTTCAGGGCTGGCTGTGTGTTCAGCACTGCATGCTTCGGTCACAGGCAGAGCACAAACAGAAATTTCTTCCACGTGCATGGCACAGCCCTGCTGGAAAAATGTGGTGTATAAATCTTTGGAGAAGCTGTTATAGATTCCTCAGAGGGCATATTGCTGAGATTTCTTTATTGAAGTCACAAGTTTCCTTTTGCTTGCACATATTCCCTAACACTTCCTGAAGTTTGTCACCTTCGGGCTTTCAGTGAACTCTTATTAAAATGAATTTGGCATCTCGTGCCTTTGATTTAATTCTCTTTATTTGTTCATGGGCATCTGGAAATAAAAAGTGTAACATAAAAAAATAACCAAAAAAAGACAAAAAACAAGATGATTTTTTTTTTGCAATCTGCCCACTCACCCTCCCCCAAAATCTAATGTGCAACATCAGAGAAGCTTTTCAGTGCTTTGAGAACTCTCCATACCCTCTGAAATTGAAGAGGCTGTACTCAAAATAAAGTCAACTTCTGAGAAACTGAACCAGAATACAGCCTCTATATACTGATAAAAATAAAATAAACTATTTTTAAACAGTTATTGCAATGTAAAACAGATTACAGAGGGTATAGAAGTGCTCTCCAATTCATCATACATCGTGCATCCCAGACTCCATCCAGGCTGAATTATTTATGGCCATAAGGTGCCCTGTCCTTCTGCCTTGACCATTGGGGAACCACTGCAGCTGCACAGGTGGTCTGTGAGTTTTAGTCTGTGAAATTGGATTATTTCCTTATATTTTAGGGATGAAGCAGAGATGGTATCAAGTAGAGCCTAAGGAAGAGTTTTTGCCTAACTAAAAGTGGGGAGGCAGAGGTCAGGCTCCACTGTGGCATCTTTGGGACCCTGCTGCAGGGATGGCAGCTTCTGCTCTGGGTTCCAGACTTTGCACAACACTCACAAACCTCAGAAAGGTTTTCTGGCTCCTTCCAGTCCCCTTGCAGCCACTTGAAATCCAGCCCAGTGCTACTGGAAAGGATCCTGGGTATGAGCCACACATGGCCGTGTATCTTCTTCTGATTTAAGAAAATAAAATTTCTCAAGTGGGAGCAGCCGAAGTTCATAAAAAAAAAATCATGAGGGGAGGAAAGAAATCACACAGAAGAGTTTAGAGTTTGTGTGTGGCAGGCAGAGGAGAGAATGCAAAAGTGGTTAAATGGATTTAGCAAAGTTCTCTTCTGGTTGAATCCCCCTTGGGCCAAGCAGCCACTGCTGACTCTTGCGTGATAAAAATCAGCTGGCAAGAGCAAAGCCCTAAATGTGCTTGTGCTTGTCCTGTAGCAGACAGGAAGGTGTTTTGGATAGGCTGGGATTGATGTGCACTGGAGCCTCACACAGATCACTGGGCAGACCAACAGTGACAGCTCCTCCTGCTCCTGAGCAGCACCAGGACAGAGCTGGAGTCACCAGGAAATTTAGGGCAGCAAATTCGCAGAATCCTCAGTTTGCCATCCACTGCCAGCTGAGTATTTAGTGCGTTGGAGGGCTCCAGGGAGCAGCAATCTCAGCTTGTTGCTCTCTCTCCAAACTGTTTGTAAATCCACCAAGCTCCCCTCATTATCACACAGCTGCCAGCCTGATAACGCCCCTGGCAGAGGTCAAGGTTTAGATAGCAGAAGTACATTAAACATCAAACATAAAAATATATTAATTTAAAATGCAATTTGAGGCTGTTTTGAACTAATTCTTTGAACGAGCTTGTTTCACAGAGGAAATTAATGAAAAGTTAAAGGCCAAAACAAAAAGCTACAGGAGAGACTTGCTATTTTCATTAATAAGTAAAATAAATACTCTGGAAAAGCCTTTCTTCATTTTTATTGCTCTCAGTGCTTTTGAAAAGGCTTCTCACCTGCCACAAAAAGCTCCAATAGCACTAAATGCTCGGAAAACATACATTCATTTTGTGCAAACCTGCAGGATGACATATTTACATTCATGTTAGGGGATGCAAGCAAACAAAACTCAATTCCAGCAACATCAGGTGCAAAGTTAAATGCCAAGAAAAAAAATATTCCAAGAGAAACAACACATTAAAGAAATGTAAAATTGGCATTTCAGTCATGCAGACTGTTCAGTCTACATTAGTTTGTTTTAAAATTCATGTAATGGGTAAAACATCTGCATGCTCTAAACCCCTGCCATTATTTTCATGAGTCAGAAGAACTATCAGGGAAAGAACCAGGATCAGAGGGACACAGAAGGAAATGTTTTCCAACACGAGGCTCATTGACAGAAGTGTAAATGCTGTTCCACATTCCTGCTTGTGTCATGCACATCCTGTGGAGTTCAATTTTAATGGCACAGTTTTATATGGCACAATATAAAACCTACTGATATTTTCTGGACTTTGCTGAGGAAATGGAGGTAATGAGGAGAAAACCACAAAAAAGGTGTGGAGGAAATAGATGTCAGGAGATGTATTCATGACCATTATGAAGAGGTGCACATCATTTTGTTCCTGTGACCGAGCTACGAGCGAAATCCAATTTGCCCAGATTTCATTGTGTAAACCAGGTCAACAGAAAATAAATTTGTTCTAAAATAAATCAGTTTTTCCATACTGGAGCAAAATCAAATTCAAAGCCAAAACTCAAGATTCAAAAAACCTATACAGGAATAATGAAAAATGGGCAGACATCATCAAAATAAAGCTTTGACTGATTTTGTTGCCACAGTGCAAAGACCTTTTAAAGCTCTGCGATCACAAAATGAAGGTGCCAGCCTTTGTATGCTCCCAGTGCCTTGTTTTTCCTTAAGTGTTTGTTGTGCCTTGAGAGCCTAATGAATTATGTTTATAAAGGTTAATTAGCTTTCTCCTGTAACTCTACTCGAACGCATCTCAAACAAATCAGGAACTATACACCCAATTATTATTCCAAATGCAAGTCAGTGGAATATTCCAAGTATCTTCCTTCTTTTTCCCAGCAGACATGGAATGTTTTAACCCTTTCCTGCAGAAATGCTCCAATGCCTTCCAGGCACAATCAGTCCAAGACAGAAATCCTGATTTCCAGAATGACCAGCTGGGCTCTGGCCTGCCTGGAAAAGCCTCAAAAAGCTTCACATGCTACATTTTGTACAAAGAAATGTAAATCCCCATGGCCAGCATATTCCATATATATAATAATAAATTAATTAATAAGTACAGAATTATTCCTTATTTAAATACAGGAATTGTGAGCAGAAACTCTTCTTGCGACCCAGCAGAGACTGGGCACAGTGCAGGAATAGCAGAGCAGTGGTGGAACAAATGTTTTGAAGGAAAGTTAAAACACAACATGGCCAAGACAAGAGTTCAAGTTAATACCATTAATTGAAAGCATTGACCACCCAGAAATATTGAATTTTAGCAGTAATCCCTATTCTGGAGGATTATATTTTCCATTTTAACAGAATAGCATGCAAAGTCCAACTTTTTTGGTGGTGTTATTTCATGGAGTAAGTTTTCTTTTTTCACTCTGCAAATTTTCATGACTGGGTACATTTTCTATATTTTTATCAGTGATATGCAGAAGTGCAGGAAGAATACAACAAAAATTACTTGGTGAAGTGGACAGATGGCATGACTTGGGCTTTTTTTGCCACTTCTGTTCCTTAATATTGCTTAAAGTTCTATTAATATTTCCAGCTCCACGCACCCTGAAATCAACAGGTACAATCAAACAAGTCAGACTAAATAATCTAGACTGCTCTCAGATACCAAAAGAGTTTTTACCTCACAACACATAAATTACAAGCAAGCATAATCAGTTATTTGGCATAAAATGCAAATAATCTGTTCCATTACTGTAGAAGTATCTTAATCAAGACTCTAAAATTAATGCAATGATTCAGAAAACACATTACTGTTCAAACAAAAATATTAGGCATCTGTGTTTCCTAAATATGTTTTGCTAATTTATCAGCAGCAGCTCCTTCCCCAGAGGCTCGTGGTGAACAAATTTCCACGTTTTGGTCTCTGCTTTGAAACACCCTCTGGATTTCCACAGGGCTCCAATTTTTCTACTCCACTCTTAACTTGTCATTATAAGGCCCAAAGTGATGCACAGAGTTTTCACACAGCTCAGGAAATGTTCTTACATTTGAAAATGTGAAAAATGCATGTTCTTACACACATAGCCCATGTCCTGCATTTTCCTGTGTCTTATACCACAATTTAAAGAACTATTAATCCAAGCTTTATGGTGATATGAATAATTCATGCACCATTTATTTGGATGCTGCTTGATATTCCTGCAGGTTCAAGCTTTTCTTACTCTCTGTTTGAATAGATGAGATCAGAACGTAAATGCTACTAAACTTCAATTAGGGAAAATAAATAAATAAATTCTGAGGTGATCAGGGGCTCAATCAAAGAGTTCTGGTCTATGGGCCCTCTCAGTGCCAAAATCCATTAAAATAATTTTTTTAAAAAAGGTAAGAAATGGTAATTTTAGTCTATTATTTTTTAACCTCATGACATGAATAGAGTTATATCCATATTGTAGTTCTACTAAACAATATGGGCATCCTTCTGTAAGGCTCTGAAGCTCAAATACTAAGTTAATATTAAGTTAATTTTAACCTTTGCAGAATTTCTTACAAATATTATCTTTTTTTTTCTTTTATGCTTCAATTTATAGCAAGGTATAACCAAAATCTGCAGTATATAAATTTATATCTCTAGTCTTCATTACAGCAATGTATAGAAATTTGCAGGGTGTAGAATTAGTTTATCTACAGATTTCACCTTTTTTTTCCCGTTTTTTTCTGGCCATTTAGCAGCTTGGAAAAATGCTGATTGGGATTTGCAGTTTATTTTAGCATGATGATATATTTGTTTTTAGAATTCTCTACTGACAAGACACTGCTCTGCTACAGCACCCCTGATCCTGCGGCATCCTACAATAAAATGTGTGAAAGGATTCTCTGTACTTACAACCAATAGCAATTTAGGCATGGATTGGAGTTTTAATTGCTTTCTTTGAGTAATTTTCATCATATTGACAATTTGAGTTGTCTTAGTCTATTTATACTGATCTGTAATATAATTTTGTTCCTTATTGACACAAATACCCTATAGCCAATTTAGCCAGCCATTAGGTACATTTAAGCCTTACTCAAATTTAATTATCTAAAAATGCACAAAATCTTGAACCAATAACTAAACAAAAAACAAACACAGATGTGCTTTTTATTAATATCTCGGTGTGGTGAGATTTATGTAAATTTTGTGATTTTTACAGCCATCCAAGCATGGCAGTACGGATTTCCATGATGGATAAACAGGGAAATTTAGACCCTATTTAATCCAAACTCATTCTAAGGCAAGCTAGCAGCACAGGCCATGGATTGGAGTTCTCTGACTCCCCAGGAAAACAGAAAGTTTAAACATTGATGAGAACAGGCACAGCAAGTTCTCACTGCTCCCTGGTCACCATGGATGGGGACAGGATCCTGGGGACTAAACAAATCTTTGAGCTTGCCCAGCACACTTTTTTCTGTTATTGCTGTTCTCAGAGGAAGTTTCTTTTAATGAATAATAGTTATTAGTTATAGAAACAATCTGAGAAAAAGTAGAAAATTACATTTAAGGGACATCCTGTAACTGTGACAGAGTTCATTTTTGGGTTGATTGGGGGTGAGGTTTTATCTCTGTGAAATTCTCAGCCCCAGCTGAGTGTAGAAAGAGGCAAATTTCCAAATTCAATCAACTTTTGCAAATACTTTCGTGTTTCACTCTCTGGATGATATGGGGGAGATTTTTTCTGCTGGTGTTTGAGCTATCCAGGAGTCTGCAAGGCCACAATTCCCACCTGCTGGAAATCCAGACTTTACTGGGTCTGACTTCCTTAGTCTGCCTAGGAAAGCACAGCAAGCAAAGCTGATGGGAATTGAAGGGACAGCACAGAGAATGTCCTGAGCTGGAAGGGACCCTTGGGATCCTCAAAGTCCAGCCCTGGCCCTGCACAGGACAGCCAAGACCACACCAGGTGTCTGACAGCATTCAAAAACTTCTGGAATTCTGGCAGGAGAGATACACAGAGGAGATGCTCAGAGAAAAACTTAGAAAGGGCATCATGACCTTCTTCTGGATTAAAAAGGAGGAAGAATATCTCTGAAATTGAGTATTTATTTACCTCTAATAACAAGGCAGCTAATCTTTTCAGATTAGCAGAATCTGTTTATAAACCTCCTCAAAACTAGGGGAGCCTTGAGCTCCAGGCTTTGTGTGGGATATAACTCTGTGTACGATGAATTAATAATTCAACTTCCTAAACAAAGCATTCATCACTGCTCAACAAACAAAACATTGGCTCAGCACAGTCAGGGCATCCTGAAATGCAAATCAGGGGAGAAAAAACACAAGAGATCTCTGTGCTCTCAAAGGGAGGTTGGACCTGTGCTATCCAACAGAGGGGAGACAATTGGGTTTTTTAAATTTTATTTTTGTGTTAAAGCACTACAGCAAAACTGGAAGGACTTATAAAAGATAATCCATCTCAATGAGGCAGCTCTGCTAAGGTACCAAAGTTTGGGATGTTCTTCTGATGTGTTCCTAGAGGCACAAAGAAATATTCTGTAGGAATCTCAGCACTTTATTCCATGGACTCACAAACATCACATTTGTGTTCATTTGCTCTCAGAGGAAAAAAAATCAAAAGAAAACAAAACTACACATTCCTTTACACCTTATTTTTAGAAACTGCCTGAGAAAACCTATGGTTAACATACGGTTAAATCTGCTTCTGCTTTTTTGCTTTTTTGCTTTTTTTCCTTTTTTTTGTGTATTGATCAAAAAAAGCTGTCCTTCGCTTTCCAAGGGAGGTGACAGGACACAAAATGAAATGTCAGGAATTTCTAGCTGATATCATCCAGCACCTGAATATAATGAGACTGGAAAAGGCGATTGACAAGACAGAAGTGTTGTGGTATTTTAATTAATAAAGAACTTTTTCTGTATGTGTGTGAGGAAGAGATGGAAGGAGCAAGCAGGCAGGAGTAGGTAATGCTTCCACAAATATTGTGGTTCAAGAATCGTTAAATTTTGGAAAAGATATTTTCTCAGAAAAATAGTAAGTAGTCTGATGGGAGTTATTCTCTTAGCCTCAATTATTCATAAAACAGCTAAGCCTCTGCTTTATTAAGTGTTTTATAAAAACATAAACATTTACAGAAATCACATCACTATCTTTTTAGTAAGTACCTAATTGTAGTCCTCTATACTTCATAACATGGGGGAAATTTCTGCTGAGAGAACTAATTTTTTTTTTTTTTTTTGAAAGACATCTCTGGCTAGTGGCTGGGGTTATTAAATGAACAACTGTGAGCATTACAATTCATGCAGAATAAAGCACAGCTCCTTACAGCTTCATTTATGCTCTTAAAACACAAAGTAATGGAAGTTCAGTTTTAGAATATAAATTGATCATTGGGTTTTTACAGGTTTGGTCTTTAATGTATTACTATTTAAGGGAAAATAGCATTTTCTCTAGAATAAAACTGTATTTTGACTTTCTGATGCAATGTGGTGATCTGTAAGGAGGTAAGGGATAGCTTTTACCCAAATCATGTTTTAACTATCAAAGAACAGTTGTTTAAACTCACAGACAGCTCCACCCTTGTGAGCATAGCTGGTGTTTGCAATTCAGGTACCAAATTCCAGCTGTAATCTCACAATCCACAGTGCCAGAAACCGGATTTGGGGGCAGAATTCCAGCACCCTGCTGATAAAATTCCATCATCTCTCATCCTTCTCCTCATTAGATCACAGTGACAAAAAGGATATAAGAGTAAAAGTTTTAGGACAGAATTAGAGAAATATACAGAAAAATGATAATTTTATTTATCGTTTTTCCTCTGCTTTTTCCATTTTTCTGACTCTATTAAGGAGTTTTTATCACTGTCAGCACAGCATTAATGTACAAATATTAATCCCTCCCACAAGTGCATTTCTTACTCATTCACAGAAATTTGCACTATGTACAAATCAGGAGTATTTAAGCTGAAAGCATATCCAAAAAAATCCCCACAAACCCAACAATGTGAGTGTTCCAAATATTGTTTTTCCCCCTCCTAAAATGCATCAAAATTCAACTTTTCCTTCTCTTCTAACAAGCCCTGTCCCCCCTGACTCCTCTGGCCATGAAGGAATCTTCTCATTTTTGCAGCCAGGTGCCAAAAGCTCTGCAGCTTTATCTGACCCAGATAAACAAACCCCTGCCACGAGTGAGCTGCTATCTGATCACAAATTCACAGTGATAAGGCTACAATCAATTCTCATCAAATCTGGCTCTAAGGTGCTTTTCAGAACCTGTGACACACCATCACAGTGTGTAGTCATGCTGACTTTGAAAAGTTGGTTTAAACTGCTGCCCGTTAAATTTGGATGTTATTAGATATTCAGGTTTTTTATCTCCTATTCAAATTTGAATTAATTGTTTTCTCAGGTACAGGATTCTGTACACCGGAGAATTATTCTCTACAATAATTTTCTGAATTTTATCTAGAAAAGGAATAAACCCATGATTTTTTTTTCAGATCATAGAATACCCTGAGTTGGGAGAGACCCTCAAGAACCATCAAAGTCCAGCTCCCATCCCTGCACAGAGGACCCCACCCTCTGCACGAAAACTTGTCCAAGCACTTTTTAATTTTGGCAGGCTTGAGGCTGTGACCACTTCCCTGGGATCCTGTTCCTGACCAGGCAGATGGACCTGAATACCACAAAACTTTGAATTTCTGCAGGTCTCTGTGCTTGCACAGAGCTTTCCATGATGCAGCAGAGCCAAGCAGCCCTGGGTTCCCTCACTGAACAATTCCCAGGTTTGCTGCTGTGGTTCTCCCACCTTTGGGAGGATCTTGGGGACCCTTCCATGAAAAGCTGCCCCAAAACCCTTCTCAAAATCAGAGATAAAATGATCCAGTGCCCCTGTGCTGCCCCTGTGATCCTCTCCTACAGACCATGCTCTGGGTAGACACTAAACACTGGCCAGGCATCTTCAAGGAGAAATCCAAGCTTGAAAGATGATTTAAGTGCAGTCAGACAATTTGGAATTATTTAGGAGAGAGTTAGAGGAGAAGAGACAGCTCACACCAGCACCCAGGATGAAATACTTGTTTCATTACCCTTCCCCAATACTTAGGGAAAAATCCCCTTGCCATCAACAAAGCTCCAGCAATAGAAATAAAATCTGCATGTGATTTATACCTACATTGAGAAGCACAATATGTTTTGAAATTCCCATATGCACGTAATTCCTTATTCATTAAAGGATAACAAAGCTTATCCTATGCAATTTAGAACTAATTTAGATTTCAGTGACAGAGGTTTGATTAAGAGATACCACTGATACTAAAGCACCAGGACCAGTTTCTGGTTCAGATATAATGCAATTTACAGGTATAATTCAATCCCAGACAAGGAGAGGCCTTTCCTTAGAAGAAGATGCTGCAATTATTAATTGTAGGGACGATCCTGTATTTCTTGTAGATGTGGCAGCCACTCAGGACATAAAGAGAATTTTTCTGTCCTGGTTGGCTACTCAGAGTGCTACAAGGAGATAAGTTCTGAAGAACAAGTGGTTTCATTTGGCAGCACAACATTTTTTCTGACTAGAGATCACTTCCAGTATCTCAGCACAAAAGCTGAACTATTTTACTCAGATGAAAAACTTCAGAAAGCTTTAAAAACAAACCCCATCTTTTATAAACAGAACACTATTGGTATTTAATTTGAAGTCTGTGGTAGTGTAGTTAGAATTTGGGTTTAAAACTGAGTTTAAATCCAGAGCTATTAAGTAAAAATCCCATGTGTAATCATTCCTGTGATACCCTCAGGGTATAATGTGGGTTCCTCTTATCACCCAACATTTACTGATGGTGAAAATAGACACAAACATCCAGCTCAGCTTTTCCTCTACTGCCCTAAACCACCCATGCAGAAGCTCTCAATTCCTAAAATGGCAGAAGAGATTTTATTCTTTAAAGGAAGCACATGTTCCTTCACCTGACCTGAGGGAAATCACCAATAGAATGGGAGCATCCACAACCGATGATTCCTTCCAACCCAAACCAATCTGGGAGTCCATCCCTGAGATTTTATAATTCTCTGATTATTTCTCAAGGTGCTTCCACCTTTTAAATTCCTTATCAGTACTGCCCTCCATCTGAGGAAATACTTCTCATTTCCACTGGCAATGTTGCTCTAGTCTGAAATAATCCCAATTATCCCATTGCATAAGACACCCAGCTCCAGAGAAATTGGGAATATGGAAACAAGGATTCTCTAAGACATTAAAAGTTTCAGCAACATTTTCCTCTGGGATGTCCTGAAAGCAGAAATATTGCAAACTAACTGTTGGCATTTCAGGATGTTCACGGCTGTGTTCAATTTTAACAAGATTTAGCAAATTTTCCCTCCTCAGTTAGGAAACTCAGCTGAAAAACTCTGTATCAATCTTTCAGAGAGCTGAGTAATTCCCTAATTCCTCTGTGTAACTCAGGTAACAAACAAAAAGGTTGCAGCAACATGAAAACTTTAAAGCTTATAATCATGGCACATACAAATAGCAGTATCATATTAGATGTGTTTCTATCACTAGATTTCCTAGGGATAAATTGACCATAAATTATATTTTTTTTTATTATTATTTTGGAGTGCTGTTACAGTTTGTCTTTCCCAAAACCTAATTAGGCTTATGTATCATACACCACTCAAAATTGTTCTATCTAGCCTGGAGTTAGTCTGATTTGTTCCATTCCAGGGTAAGTATTTTCCTTCTAATACTTCTCCTGGGAATCTTTAAGCATGAAAGACATAATTTCCATTAGGATTGCTTCACTATATTACTCACACCAAATTCTGGGTGTAAGTATGTTCTTGTATATCATTGCTATATTTCTGAAAATAAATTGAAAATAATAGCAATAAAATCTCATTACCCCTGGAATTTTTTTCCAACTAATTCATCAGTTCTGACAACTTTGTTATTTATGAACAAATTAAGATCTGAAAAAAAAAACCCAACAAAAAACCAACAAAACAAAGTATCCTTCCCTTCCCTTCCCTTCCCTT
>PYHW01009577.1:2377796-2396510 GCA_013186435.1 Turdus rufiventris | reverse complement strand
TTCCCTTCCCTTCCCTTCCCTTTTTTCCTTTTTCTTTTTTTCCATTCTCCTTTTTCCTTTCTCTCTCGTTGCTTGCAGCCCCCAGTGTATGCAAATGAGATTTCACCTGGTTTGGTATCTCTATAATTTTTTTTTTTTTTTTAGACAGCAACCAGCAGCAATTGCTGGTTTTGTTTGGTTGGTTTTGTTTGGTTGGTTTTGTTTTTTGTGTTTTTTTAATGTACTGAATTGATTTCCATAGCTGTCCAAGCCCTTCAATTTTTCATAAAACAATGAAAATACTCTGCCAAAAAAAGGCAGGCCAAACACTTTGTAATGCACTTTAAACTCTGATTACAGAGCTCTGCTGGACCTCGGTTAAAGCCAAGGAAGGAGGCTGGGAGATTTCACATTTCATGTATTGATGTTTGTTTTCCTTGGATACAATGCAGCTGCTGCCCCAAAAGGTGTGACTGCAGCATTTTATATTTTTCTTTCTCGTGTTATTAAGAGCACACTGGATCTTGGAAACAAAATGTATCCATTAAATGATTTCCCAAACTGGGGATGATTATTGGTAACTGTGACCAGATATTATTAATCCTTCAGCTTTCATTGTAATGATGCAATAATGAAGAGCTAATGTGTTATTAATGAGGTGGCAATGCTCTACATACTTCACAGAAATTCCATTATAATTGGACAATCCATGTTTTACCAGTGTTTTAAACTGTTAATTTGTTTTTAAGAGTAAATGTAACATAAGTTAACAAATGTAGTTTTAAATAAGGCTGAGGCCAGCGATTTTCCAATGACCTTGGCTCTTTTGGAAAGCTTTGCCAACTCATTCAGTTACAAAGTGAGAAGGCAGAGTGGTTTCAAAACAATTATAAAAGCTGCCAATAAATTTCATTCAACTCTTCTTACTTAAACACAAGGTCAGCAAGGAGACAAAAAGAGTCATTTGATGTCCATTACACCAGTTTTCCATTTAAGGGGCTCTAAACCATAAAAACAAGCTTTGGATTAATGTGGGCAACTTCAGATCTCCCCAGAAGGTTTGAATTTTGAAATGCAGATCTTGTAAGGGAGTCTGAAATTTGGTACCCAAATCCCATGATATTCAATATAATAATAATAATAATAATAATAATAATAATAATAATAATAATAATAATAATAATAATAGTAGAACAGCAGTTCTATCAGTTCACTGGAATTAGGCCGGTTTGGGCAAAACTTCCAAGGATTTATAATTCAGTGAATCCAGAAATGCCAATATACATGTTGAGACAATTCTGTTTCCAGGAAAACTCAAGATTCTGTGCCTGTTCCATCTCAAAAGTGGGTGAAGAGAGAGAAAAATCGGAGGAAAAGATTTTCCTCCATTTCATTCTCCCTTTAAATTACACATGTAACACAACAAAAATGTTACTCCAATATTAAGATTAAATTCTCCAGGGCTCCTTCATGGGAAATGCCATTGACCCAAACTGGTCTGTCCCCAAACAGCTTCACTGGGTGTTGTATTGTCAGTAAAAAAATAATCTTGGGTGATATCCACACTGATATTTTTGAGCTTTAAAACACCAAGAGGCCAATTAAACTGTTTCTAAACTCTTTGGAAACTGGGATTGGGTCACCTTTCAAGGCAAAAAGAAGAATGAGTAAGTGTTTATTTCAATTTCTCAATTTTTTAATGACTGAATGTTGCTATTTTAGCTTAGTTTTATCTCCATTTAAGTAATGAATTTTGAAAAGAGTAGGTTTAAATCACTTTAGAGTGAGTTCTTTCTACTAACTTTAACTAGAGTTATAAGATTTTTTTGGGTAATGTTGTGACCTAAATTGTCTATCAAAAGAAAATGACAGTCTTTTAAGTTTGATTTTCTAACAAATCTTACAAGCATTCTACATGATAGTATTCTGCTTAAGAAACCTACATTTGTCTCTCTCATAAAGCAGATGTAGGATTTTTACTACCACACTAAAATTCTTCCTTATAACACTATACTAAAACTGCCCAAAAAAAAACCACTTTAAAATTTGGTGTTCAAAACACACAGGCAGATCTTTCACTGGAGGTAATGGGGGCTGTAAATTTATGTTCTGAACCTTATGAAAAATTTGATGCACACATTTCTGTCAACCAATTTGGTTTGTAAACTTAGCCCAGCAAGAAAAAAACCCCAAACCCACAGACATTTTACACTGACATCTTCAGGGTAAAACGAGCCAATTTCTATTTCCTAATATGCCTGAGAAGCATTTGCATATATAGGTAGAAAAATATCTCTGATGAAATCACTAAACAAGACAAAACTTCCTCTAGTGATGATTTACTGTTCTGATATTTTTCTCCAGGAAGGAAAAAGCAATCCATGCAAACTACAAAATATGCAGCCCCTTTAAAATGACATCACTTAAAAGAGGTGCAAGTGGAAAATAATTTTGTTTGAGCACATGCGAGCATTGATTTCAGTCTCCAGGCAATGCAGCGCTCTGTGTATTTGTCACAATTCAATTTACATCCACAAGTAGCACAGCATCTCTCAGCTGGCAGGACTCAGCAAAAAAAAAAAATCCAGGGGAAGCCTCAGCCTGCCTGGCACCAGCACTGCAGGACATGGAGCAAGGTCTGGTTCCCACCCCGTGGCTGGAGGATGATGCTGATGGAAAAGGGGCATTAAAATTGTGCCTCGCCCCCCTGTCAGTCAGAGCTGGAGAAAGGTTTGCTCTGGCTTTCCCCACGAAATTGAAATTCTAGTCTTTGTGGGATAAATGCATTCATTTTTGAGGGGTTGTGTGAATGTCTTACCTACAAAACCCCAAGAAATGGAAGTCAGAGATACAGAGCAGGATCTCACACTGCTCTCATCAAGCCCCATTGTGCAGGGTCTCAATCCAAACACCCACTGCACATTTTCCGCAAAGCTGCTGTTTGCACAAGCCAAATCCCCTTCACTTTAATGAACCACATAATAATGCTATTTCCAGGCTCTCCAGTCTTTAATTTCCGTGTGTTTAAAGCTCACACGATTTCAGTGCTGTCCCCAGCTCCTGAGGAGCAGGAGCAGCCCCAGTGCCACTGCAGAGCTGTGTCACACCAACAATAACTGAGATATTTTGGCTTTCCCACCAAGCAAAATCCACTGAAACCAACGACAGAGACATCCTATAAATTCTGAACGGAATTTGCTTCATAAAAAACAACACATCATGCCCTGAGAGCAGGGCTCTGATCACACAGAGCAGGGCAGCAGCCAGTTCTTCCCAGCACTGCAGAGCCTTTGGGCACAATTCCCCCTCATCCCATTCTCCTCAGCCACTTGGTCCCAGCCAGTTCTGATCTGCTGCAGGGTTTTTGCTGGAGGATGCGAGCACAGAAATGGATTTTTTGTTCCTTTCCTTGCACAAATGCTGAGATCAGGGAGAGCTGAGGAGGAAAGAACCCATCCACCCTGCCCACTTTTGTGTCCCAGCTCCCAGAAGCTTCCTCATTGTTTCAAGGACATTTGTACAAGTGAAAGCAAGAGCAGAGGAGCCATAAAAAAATAAAATAAAATAAAAATTAAAAAGAAAGCAGTTAATTTGCAAAATGTGGTCAAATCAGTATTTAGAGTTAAGGTTTTCACCCTGTTTCTAGAAGCATAATTAATTGAACACTTCCACACCAGAATCACAGTTAAATTTTCTCAAAATATAAAGTTAGCCAGATTCCCTAAAAGAACTTCCCCCATCAGAATTGCAACAGGAATAAGAGAAAATGATCAGCATTCTCGACACCAGATAATTTAAAATCCCAGGGACTTAACATAATTTCCTGCTCCTATTAGGTAAAGCTGTATTAAATCCCTATTCAACAGCATGTATTATTCTCAGCCTGTGCCCACCTAGAAAACAATTCCAGCATTTTACAGGAAACAGGCCCTATTTTGACCCACTATTTTACTCTGGTAGCTGTGGTAATTTTTTATACTTATTTTACATTCAGGCTGCTACAAAAAGAAATACAGAATGGAAATCAGGCCTGTTGCATACATTTTAAACACTAAATCTGACTTTTAGAAAATCAAGGTTATGTTTTTCTTCCTATGTAAAAATCCAACTGCATTAAAAAGTTCCCAAGGTTTCAGCAACACCAAAATTACAACTAATTTATGAAAACTGTGTTAGTGCCTGCAAACCTTTGTTGTAAATTATGCATGCCAGCATGGAAATGCTAATGAAAAGAGGATTTCATTTACAAATGATTAGCACAAATTCAGCAGTCACTATAGTTATGCCATTCTAATTTATTTTCTTGTAGAACATGCTGTTTGCCAGGTTTGGGCCATTTATTTCTACCCTGTCCAACATCAACTTTTCAGACTTTAATGTCACATTATCTTTTTGATCCAAAGAAATGTTCATTTTCTTCCTAGTCTTTGTAAAATGAAGTCCTTGGGTTCAAAGGTAGCTCTTTTGATTAAAACATTTGTAGGAAAGCTGCAATAAAAGTGATGCCCTTTTACACACAAAGAATTGCTGAAATTACTGTGGTTTCTACTGATGTATTGAAGAAAATGCATATAATCACCTTCATCAGAGCTTATAAAAATTTTTCCACTCAGCACATGATTTTTAATTTTTAAATAGAAATTCCCCCACTATGTGCATTAGGATTTCGGTAGACTTCCCTAGGAAAAAAAAAATGAAAAAAGCAAAAAATAAAAATCTCAGTGAGTCAGCATTCCAAAAACCATTCTGTGGGCCTTTAAATGAGAAGAACCCATAGTGAAAGGCTAAATTATTTTTTTTTTCCCAAAGATCCATGTTGGCTGGAAAATCAATAATGCCTTATATGAAACATATCCAAATGGAAATGAAAACATGGGTTCTAGGGAGTCGTAAAAACATATTGTAGAAATCCCTTCAAGGTTTACTATTAAATAGAGAAAATGGATCTTTGCAGTGGTGGTGATGTTCTGTGGATTGTGTTAGAAGTGTTTGAGGTAGAAATAATTTTTTTTTTCTACAAGGGAATTTGTTGCTTTCTGCTAAATCCTCTAAAATATTCCAGGCTGGGAAGTTTCAGCCCTGAGATCCTGTGTTTAGATGCAAAACGAGGCTTTTGTCCTCATTCTGTGTTTTTTTACAAGTTGGGCAGAAGGCTCACAGCTGAAGTTTGGTCAAGTTGATAAAAAATATTTACAAGCCTGGAAAGCCTGAAGAATTATACAACTGGTCCTATAATTCTGGCCTGAAAACCAGGCCACACAACCCTACAAACCCAGGCTGTGAGCAGACTATTAAAAACTACTAAAGTTGTGGCAAACAGACTTTAGCCTTGATCAGACAATGATTCTGATTGCATGATGTACCCAAAGCAAATACATCCATAATGTGCAGTGCACATTTGCCTTTGACAGCTTTATTTGTTCATTAAACATTTATGGTAGATGGCTTTTAGCATCCCAGTCCGTGATATTCATCCAAACTTGGCTAGAAAATTAACAGCTTAAGTAGGTCCATATTTTATCATATTAACTTCTCTTTGTATTTGTACTGAGCAGTTGGGATAAAAACTGGCCTAAATCACACATTTCAGGATGCAATTTTAAGAATGGTTTTGCTAACATTAATTGTTTGGGATTTTTTTTTCCTTTGATGTGGTACAGCTCCTTTCTCTGATAACTTGGTAACAGAAAATTGATTGCAATCACTCAGCCTAAAATGGGATTTCTTTTATAAGCAAATCAAGAACACGACTATTGGGAAAGGTTTAGCTATCAAATTAACATTGTAACCTGCTTGGAGACTATTTCCTACCAAACAGTATGTGGAACGATTTCCAGGAAACTCATGCTATATATAGGACTTTAAATGGCATTTAAAAACAATTATTCATACACTTGTAATTTCTGGTTCTATTAGCCAAATGCATCTTCTGCAAATCCAGCTAAGTGAAGGAGCAGGGATCAAGGGAGAGAGCAAAATACTTCCTATAATTTGATGATCAGAATAATCAGAAGCTATCCTAAAATAGGCCATGATCTTAAGAAGGTACAACAATTAAGACTTTTTAATTTAAAATTATATATTGTATAAAATAGTGCCAAGGAATTATTCAAGCAGACATTTTGAGGGTTTGCATGTAACGTGTGTGCCTGAAAACAAGAAAATCCCCAAAGGGATTTTGGACACTGCACAAGGAGGAAAAGGACCTGTGGGATCTGGGGATCTTCCACCAGGCTGATTCCAAGGGCATCCTCCTTTTCTTCAACGACATTGTGAAGACTTGTCAAACATTTCCAACTAAATGGGATCTTCTGATCATTTTAAATGGCTATAGGTTTAATTTAGTGATGTTTTTGCATTCCAACAATGCACATCTAAAGAAAGAAATTGGTGCCAGACATGGCAGTTTCAAAAGGCACAATGTCCACAAGACATTTTCTGAGGCAGCAAAAATGATTTTTAAAGTGTCTCTTTTTATTTTTTATATTTTCTACAAACTTCTCTGCTCGGGAATTTGCTGTCTGTAAGGCAGCAATTGCCAGTATCTCACTGTTCCACAAGGCAGGAAATACCTGGTTTTCAGGGAAATGATTCTTTTCCCTGCAGCCAGCAAAGGAAAGTGAGAACACAAGAAGCAAAGCCTGAACACCCTCCTGGTGGCCAGGAACAGAATTTCATCATGCTCCCAATCTCCAAACTAATGGCTCAAAAACATCTCAGAGAAATATGAAGAAAACAAAACCAAGTTTGCAACAAATTACAAGCAGGTTAATAGAGAAAATGTGAAAGCTTGAGCACAGTAATTCCTGCTCTAGGAGAGCACAGATCAGTCAGTAGTCAGTCTTTCTTACTGCTCTTTTCTCTGGAAATCTACATTTTAAATTCAGTCTTATATACCCATCCAATCTTTTGCTGTTCCTTGCTAGAAAAACAGAAGTGATCAGGTCTTATCCACATGAAACAATGATTTGTCTTCCAGGACAATTCATCTGCTCTGGTTCCCTGCAAATCAAATCCACTGAGTTGTGAGGCTTCCATAATGACACGGACGAGTTGAAAATTTGGTTGTGATGTCAATAATTTCACACACAATTGACAGTAACTTGATAAGGTGCTGCCTTTATTAGATCTGTCCCCTCGTTAACAGGAACTGCCTCTGAGACAAGTCCACATTTCACAAATCCCCATTTCTGTGCTGCTCAGCTGCTCGTCACTCACACGCACTTCATTTTATTCTTTTGTCAACGAGCTGAAACATTTTGGTGCACAATTTCCTCATCGGGAAGATAATAGCGTTATCTAAGGGCAAAACCCATTGCTGGTGTGCACATGGGATGGGGACAGGAGTCAGGACAAGCTGGGGAGGAGGAGCAGGGCAGGAATAACTGGTGGGATGTGTCAGGTGCTGGATGTGCTGATGGTCAGTCAGAGCATCAGCCCTGAGTTCTCAGCTCAAATATCCTTCATGGGAAGCAGAACTGAAGAATAACAGCAGTGGAAATGATGGATGTACAACACACATCTCCTGTGTTCCTGCACCTTCAGGTTTTCTACAGTTACTTTGTCATCTGTCAAATCTTTTGCTGTAAAGAAGTTTTAATTTAAACCAGCAGACACAAAGGTTTCACCCCTCAGTGTGCCTCCAAATTTTGGCTGAACCCAGAGTCTCAGGAATATTCACGTGCATCTAACAGAGAGCAGAATCCCTTCACTGGTGAAGGATTTGGTAAATGCTCTTTTGAAGGGAAGGATCCAGAAGAGTTGATCCAGAAAATGGGACGCTGAAAGCTTTCAGAAATTCCAGCCTGGATTAGTGAGCATGATTTGACTGAACTGTGCAAGACTGAACAGCCACAAGATTGACAGAAAAGAGATTTTCCTCCTTTTCTTCTACCCCAGCCACCACACACCTTCTGTGGGAAGTGGCTTCTGTGACAAAATGCAGATGGGTGATTGGCAGTGCTCAGTGCAAATACCAGGCTGGCATTTCAAAAAACTGAGGGGATTCTGAGGAAGCTTGTAAATCATCACAAAGATACTGGTAAGTTTGTTCATTGCCTTATTGATATAAAAAAGGCATTCAGAATGACAGAACAGGGTGATGAATGAAATGCAAACACTTTAATCAGGTACTTTGGCCAAACATTTCCTGAATTTCTCATACTTCAGCTCTGGCATGTTTAATATTGCACTTCTCCAGTGGAGCTTAACTTCTTCAGCACCAAGGCAGACAGAACAGCATTTATGATGGTGTCTGAGTCTCATAAAACTTGTCATGCAACATACACAGTTAATTTGAATTTCTGCTGCTGATGTGTGACTGCCAGAGGAAGCACCTCCAGTTCTGCACGAGTTCCTGAGGTGCTGCTGCCTTCACTCCTGTCAGAGGAAACTTCTCTGCAGCACGAGTTCAGTGATTTAACTGGGGCAACAGTGCAGCTGCTTCTCCTCACTTCTTCATCTGTGTACATATTTCATCCACAGCTGCAAATGGCACATGGAATTTAGGGGAAAAAAGAACCTTTTGGTGAAAGCCAGTCTCAATTCTATCATTTTTCTAAGTAGGGTTGTGATCAAATCTCCATTGCCTATTGCAAGAACCAGGGGAAGCCTCTTTAGCTTCTATAATGTAATGAGACTTCATTAAAGACTTTATGAAAAAAGACTTGGATGAGAGTGCAATGCAATGTCTGATACAAATTTCAATATCTATACCCATCTGTCAATAAATGCTCAGGAAAAATAAAAATGCAGCCCTGTGTTTGTTACTCTGATCATCACAAAACCCTCCATCATTTTTCCATCTGGCTTTTCCAGTGCTAGGTTCTCCACCAGGAAGGCCTTTGACATTAATACCTCTTGGAAGGAAAAAATCCAAATGTGAATAGAGGTGGTGTCAATTTTCTTTGGTGATCACCTAGGGCAGAGAAGCTGAGGGCTGGCAGTGGGGCAGTTCAGAATTAGGGGATACTCAAAAAGAGCTAAGACCTTTTCTTGAGAGCTTTATAAAGGGGTGCAGAAACATGCTAATCAATTTTATCCCATAGATAAACCCAACACAATATATATTTATCTCAAAACTGAGTATTATGACATTAGAGAGGGAAAAAAAAATAAGATGAAGATTTTGTTCTCCCCTAAGACATTTCTTTGCTTTTTAACACTTGAGGCTAATGGAATAGAGATAAGAAATTGACTACTAAAAGAAGTTTCACAGCCTCTCTGCTCCATAAGAAAACCTAATGAACTTGAATTTTAATCTTACTTTTTCATTAAAAAAATGTTTTTAATGTTTAATTTTTGCTTTTTCATACTAAATGACTGAAAGAGCCTAAAAAATTAGCCAAGCCTAAATTGGGAGCAATCACCATGTTTTATTAACTGTGAGGATCATCTTCTGGAGAGCAATCACAAAACTATTGAATATTTTACTTTTCTCATCTGTGATCTTTTCTTCTGTCTCATTAGAAAACAACCCAGTGAATAAATCTTTCAGTGCCCAATTCTGTGCATTCAGCTCCCATTAAACACATTGTAGGAGATTCAGCATCTCAAAAGGACTGACTTCTCATCTACCTAATACATTTCCAAGTTTTTTCCTGTTTAAAGTGCATCTGTGTTCTTTTCCTGTGCTCTCTGTATCACCCAACCACGTGTGATTGATACACATAATTGAAGGCAGCTGATTATCAGATGTCCAGGTTGATAGATATTCTGTGGAATTCCAAATTAAACATGAGGAGTAAACAACCAGAACTCAGATTTTGCCCAGGAAAAGAGAGGCAGTTGAAATTTTCCACTCAAAATGATGTGGATTGTTCCTTTAATGGGAATTCTGTAGTTGCTCTTAGAAGGAAAAGTTCAGAGCCTTAAAAATTCTGTTCTGTATTTTATTAGGGGAGAATTTAGGTATTATTGTACTAATGCTTATCACTCAGACAGCAGCACAAATCTTTTTGTTATTTTATCTTCCCTCTCTCCTTATTTTTCACAGGAGTTTGATAACTGATTAGCCCCTGGGCTCTTTTGTAATTTGTGGGAGTGCAGGAAAGCATCTCTGCAGGAGCTGTGTAATCCCATTGTCTGTGCCACACCAGTTAGGATTACAGGGAATCCCATTTTCTCTGATCACAGCAGGTGCCAGGAGAGGTACACAAGATTTCCAACAGGAAATTGTGGCTGCAGATGTTCTCTGATAATACCTACCTGAGGTCTGTGTTTGGTGCTCCCAGTGCCCCTGGTTTGGGGCAGAACCCTCTGGGAGTCACAGGGCACTTTAGAAACAAGCGGTTTTGATCAAGCTAAAACACCTCACTTCAATAATTCACCGGGGCTCTGTCACCCTCTGCTGCCATGACTCTGTGTGCTGTACCAGGGCCCTCTCAAATGCCAAAGGATTGATCATTGCTCATCACAAACCCCAAATTTCCACCCAGCAAAAAATTCCACCTGACCTGGGAGCACTCTGCTGGTTATCACATTTCTGTGTGATTGGGAAACAGGAGCTGAGCTACAAACATGCCTCAGAGTAGGTAGAAAAACAGGAAAACCAACCTCTTAGTTTAGGTGATTTGCTGTGGGGAAGGTCTGCTCCTTTTTTGAAGTAGCCTGTGAAGCAATTCTGATAGTATTCTATAATAAACATTAATATACCCTAATATTAAATAGAAAAACAAACAAACACAAGTTTTCTATCTTAGTAGAATAAACAGAAAAATGTATTTCATGCTAAAAAAAGAGAAAATAAAGACACATTAAGTTGTGGAGATCCTATTAGGATTATTTCATGATCTTGACTAATTTTGCCTTTAGTTTTCATCATGGGAACAAACTCCATGGGAACAAGATAGGAATTGCTGTTCTGACATCTGATGATCATTGACTTTGGTTTTGGTGTGAATGAGTTGCCTCATGCATGCAGAAAATACCATAAACATTTGAAATACATTTCTGCCACTTTTTGTAGGTGAGTTATCTTTTAAGAGAGCTTTTTAAAAAGAAAGTGGACTCCATGTAGTTCAGTTAAGTTTAAAGCAGATTTAGAACTGCAATTTGCAGATTGCCAAAGTCCATTATCCTGATGGCTCTGGACCTCTGAGGGAGGGTGAGCCACAGAAGGGGCTGGAAGAATGAAGCCAAAAGATCTGAATTCATTGTGTACAAATAAACCATCCAAAAAACCTGAAACCTGGCTACTGAGGAAGTCATAGATTTTGGTAATAGTGTACAAATAAACCATCCAAAAACCTGAAACCTGGCTACTGAGGAAGTCACAGATTCTGGTAATAGCACAAAAATCTGGGAGAGGTGAAATATCTCTGCTCCTTTTGAAAATAACTCTTGGTCTAACATGTTCAAGGTGGCAGAGATGAAATCCTGGTTACTTGCTCTTCTTCTCCTGGTTTTGGGAGGAGAAGCAGCTGTGCAGGACCACAGTTACCAGCACACCTCCTTGTAAAGCATGGCCCAGCCTTGTACTGCAGCACAACTGCACTGAAATCACTTTCTCATGCCATTACTGCCCCTCCATTCATTTCTAATGGTTTGTGGCTTTTCTCCACATATATCCTGAGCCCTGCCCTTATTTTCAGCCTCAAAAATATCACTTTCATTTATACTGAAGGGCTGAGATTACATATAGCTGTTGTAAACAACGAGTTTCAAAGAGAGTAAAGCTTGCTTGCTAAAATATTTTCCCAAATTTCACTGTATCCCACGGATTTTAGGATGAACAGAGAGCATAACAACCCACATCTGCTCAACCAACCTAGAGCTGAAGAGCTCTCACCTCCATAAACTATCCTGGCCCTGTCTCCCTTCCTTTTGTAGGTAACAAGAACTTTTTTATCTCTTGACATTTTGCCTGGATCGTCTGAGGATGATTCTGCTTAGTCTAATTAGGTTTTTTTCTCCTTTTCACCATAAAGGGGGAGTGGGATCAATAAGGGAGTAACTGAGAAGGGAAAACCCTTCACCCTTCACACAGATATCCAGGGGACACCAGGCAGGGACTACACTTTGTGAAGAGATTTTTCTTCTGAGGCACACTGGATCTGCCACCCCATCCATGCCCTGTCCTTGGCAAAGCACACTAAGGACTGAACTTGCCTATTTATCATTCATTATTAGGTAGTGAAAATAATTGTAGGTTAAAGAGAGTGGAGAGATGTGAGATAAAATAGGAAGCGAAGTAAAAATAGAAAACCTAACATCTGTCAAAAGTGTGGGAATATTTATAGCTCCTAATGTAAATATGCAATCTAAAACCTACTTTCATTGTTATAAATTGTCATATTTTCCCCAGAGGTGCTCTGTAATGCAGGAAGGAAGCAGCAGATCTCTGTGAAGCTGGATGACAAAACTACAGCTAGCTCCCAATTAGGAATGGAAGGGAATCTCTCCATCAGGCACTGCAGCTATTAAGATGCAGTTCACACCATGCACGTCTCTGAGAAGTTTGCAGCCTGAGAAAGCCAAGGTGAAGGTCAAGGAGTGATCCACAGAAACCTTGGCTACCTGCAGAGTCTGCAATCAAGATGTGTGGAGTAGATACATTCTCTGTGATTCCCTGAAATGATGTCTTTTCTTCCCATAAACGTGGTCACTGCATTGCTGATCACCAGGGCTTTGTAGTACAGTGCTGAGTGATTTATAAACCTCATGTTTTCAAGGCAGCCCATCAGGGAATTGAAGCAGCTAAGATGTTGATAATCACTAGACCTGAAGCAGATCTGACAGCCAAAATACCAGTCTTTCTCAAAAAACTTTTTTTTTCTCAGAGGTATTTGCTATAAACAACTTTGGTTCATCTGTAGTCAAAAGCTGTGCTGGTATTTGTTGTCTGGATATCACATTCCCTTGCTAAGCCCCCTGCCCATCAATCCCTTCTGGCTTTCAGGCAGGGCTAGAAAAGATTCTCACCTGCCCAGTATCAACAATACTTCCCATTTAAAAAATCAGTCAGCCACAGCGTGATTTGAATGAACATTCAGCAGAAAAATAAGTTTTTCTAGATTTTTTTTTTCTTTTTACAGCATCTAGTTTTGGCACACAGACATCCTCACCACCATTAAATACCAAAAGTTTCAAATAATCATCTGAACACAATTTTTTGTTTGAATAGAACTTTGATCCTGAAGAACTAAATAGATCAGATGAGTCACATGAGACTGCTAATTCCTGCCACACGATAATAAGGAAACCTTAGCAGTGAGGGCAGATCACACAAAGCTTGGAGAGCAGCTGCCCCCACTGGTGGAAGATTTTGGATCACTGACAGAGGAGATGCAAACAAAACAATCTCTGAAAAAAGACCAAGCAATAGCCAAAACTAAAGAAATGCATGCATGAATAAATAAAATAATCTGCTTTCATGCCTGGGGTCAGGCTGAGACTGGCAGGAGAAGTGCAGCAGCTCCAGGTGTGTTCAGGAGGTGAGCAAGGCTTGAAATCCACACCAGCCACACTCAATCCAACCCTGGGGCATTTGTTGTCTCTCAGAACACCTTGTTTTTCAGAAGGACTCAGCCTTTCATTCACTGGTGGTATTCCCTTCCAAACTCCAGGACCTGGGCATCTGGTTTCTACTCAGAACCTTTTTGCTAAATAATTCCTCTGATTTCAGCCAGCCTGGGGCAAAGCAGGAATAAACAAACCAGAAAATCTCCATGTAGGGTCTGGCTCTCTGGAACAAGTGAGCACTTCAGTCACAGCACAAACATCCCTGCCCTGGACCCCTGAACAAAGGGAAATCAGCTCCCATTAAGTCATTTGTTTGTTGGCTTTTGCCATTGGTTTGAAATTCTGCAAGTCACACTGCTTTTGATACTGCTCCAGCTCCTTTCACAATCTTCATTTTCAACTTGTCTCTTCACAGAAGGGCTGGGAGGGAGGGCAGCAGGTTCTTTTTATTCTACATGTTACCTTGCTTCTGCCAGTCTTATTACCTCTAATGATCTTAAACACTTTTTCCAGCATTTAATCAGGTATAGCATTTAATTGGGTAATCACCTGCTGAAGTAAAAAAAAAAAAATGTTTCTAAGCAATCCATCTGTCTTTGCAACAGAAAAAAAACAAAAAAAACCCCAAGTTTGAGCAGGTAGGTGCAAATGCAGGGTTTGTATTTTGGTGATCAGCTGGTTTGAATGGAAATTTAGAGAAGAGTTTTGCTTCAAAATAAACCTTCCTTCTCTGCTACCTGTTCTGTCACAGACCAGAGAGGAATTTGGGGATCTACCTCCTGAGTAAGAGGTTAAAAATCCCACATTTCTTGATGTTTTCCAGCAGCAGTGTCCAATGCAGATTAAGAACATTTGGTGACTCTGTGCAGCCCATTCTCATCTGAATGTGGAACTTGGTCTCAATTAACATGGCAAAGGTGGCCTAAACAGAATAGCAAAGACCCATCTGGATTTCTGCAGACAGACAGAGGGCCTTAAAAAACATAAAAGATTTATTCAAAAACTTTAAACAAGGTTTGTGCACATGATAACATCTGAACTCGCAAAACAACTGCTTTGTACCACACAATAAAGACACGTTTAGTGGGAGGTAAAAATTTCCCTTGTGTGCTACTAAACTGGTAGGAAATAGGACAAACCAGTTTGGGGGGTTCAAAATTGATAGAGAAACTCCATTAACACTCCATAGGATCTCCTGGTATTTAATATTAAATTTATTTGCTTAAAGCAGAAAACAGCTGAGGTAAGAACACAGTTGAGGGGACACAGGACAACAAACTGTATATTGAAGATTCACCACACCTTGCAGCACCAGATCCATAGGGATGAGAGCATGTGGCAGCAGCTTGAACATAAAGAGCAAAGACGTAAATCAAACTTGTCCTTCAAAATTCAGAATTAAAATGATGGAATACCTTCCAAAAGGACAGGTTGGATGTTAATAGGCAGAAAGATTAAAAACCTCTTAGACAAATGGAAGAGAACTCCCTCAAGTGCTATTAGGCAGAATGGTGTGGATATAATATTCTGGTGAGGAATACTGCAGACAAAAAGCTGAAAATCCATACCTAGAGAATTATCTGTGTGTTTGCTCTGCTCTAAGACTTTTTCTGCAAGCTTTTGCTGCTGCCTGTTGTGTGTGTTGATTTCTCCAGGGCTGGCTGGACTCTTGGACTGAGCAGTTGCTGCCAGCCCTTTGCTCTCAGAGCCCTCTGCCCTTTGCATGTAGTTAAGAGAGTTTCACCTCGGAATGCGCAGCCAACGGAGCAGTTTTCCATCTTCCCTCAAAAAGGGAGCCTAAAGCTACTGATCTTCTGTTGTGCACGGAATGAAAACCAGACAAGAGAGAAGAAAGCAGAAATCTAATGATAGTCAAGGGATAAGCCTTTCCAAAAAGCAGAGAAAAAGCAACAAGCATCGCATAACTAAAGAAATAAAGACCTGAAGCCATAAAGCAAACAAACAAACAAACCAGCCAACCCCCATCCAACCAGCAAAAAAAGCAACCCAGCCCACCCCCAAACCAGTTATCTGATGGGTATAAAGAAATCTATTTCTAAAAGAAAGATTTTAAAAGCAGCCTGAGTCTGGGCTATATTCCCACCATTCCTTGATTAAGAGCAGCACTCAAGGATAACAAGTAGGCTTGTGTTGTACATGGCCTTGTAAATAAAGTATGAGGGAGATAAACTAACTTTTACAACTTTGCTGGGAAAGCTGGGAAATTAATGGAAACCACCTTAGCCCTAAGATAGTTTCTCCCAAATAACAGAGTAAATCAATTTCCATAAAAGCCCCCACACTGCTATTGTTAGCCTGCTTCCAGAGCTCCTGCTTCCTTGTTTAAAGTTAGCCTGCACCTCCAAACCACACTGCAATTTTTACAGAGTCTTTCCTCACTTTCCAGCACCATTAAGCCCCTCCAGGATGTGTTTTACCATCCTGCTCATCCAATCCTCCCAGAGCATCCTCATAGATCACCCCACACCTCGAGGCGTGTGTTAATTGACCAATAAAACACCTGTAGCATATTAATGTGCTAATAAAACACTCTCCATATTCCGTAAATTTTGTGTTATCAGTTCTCCATCAATTATTTATTAAGAGCCAGCATAATAAATAATCTGCTGAGCAAGGTGCAATAGCACGAGGACAAAACAGTGCAAAATACATTTTATCACCTCCTCCTCCTCAGTGCAGGTCCAGTCTTTGTGGCACACTGCATGTTTATAAGTGCTTGAAGTAGGTAAGATTGAACTCTTCATCTCTAAAGCTTCATACTCAATTCACTAAGAGATTGCTTTGTTGAATTTAACAACAAACAAAACTAACAAATAACTAAAAGGGTTTCTTACAGTATTTGCTTGCATCAGGTTCTCCTAATCCTAATGGTAGTGATTCCCTTCTGCATAGAATCCATAGGTTCATCCTCTGGGAGTCCTCCTTAGCTGACTCTGGATTAGTGTTAGTTAACAGGAATATTCCTAATAAGACGCTGTAAGTCCTCTCAGAATATTTTCTCTTAAAAATTTCAGTAAAGAATATTTAGAGTATCTCCAAATATAATTAGCACATATCTAAAGTGAGGGTGTTCCATCCCCACAAAATTAAGAACCAGCGTGGTCTTCAATGGCAGCTTTCAAGTGGTGCCCTACTTAGGTTGAAATTACTTTGGGTTTCTAATAAATATTATGGTTAAATCCAGGTACAGCAACAACCAAATAGAAAACAGATAGAGGCTTAGAATAATCACTGAAAAATAACTCTTAAATGATTCCTAATTCTTTTCTCCAAGGGGAACTTAAAATTTATACTGCTACAGTTTGCAGACTTAGATTATTAAAACACAGCAGATCCCCTTTTTTTCCTTGGTGTTCTTATTTATTACTGCCTTTACAAGATAAATATTTTATGAAATTGAAAAGAATTAAAATCAAAAGTTACAGGAGTGACTGAAACGAAAGAGGAAGGAGAACCAGCAAATGCATGAGTATAAGTTTAAAGATTTTTCTCTTGCCTCTTATTCAGGGAATGGCTCTTATGTCAATGGCAAATGAAGGACACGGTAAAAATGAAAGAGCTTAAGGTAAGTAGAAATTAAAGGGGAGAAAATGATCATTGTTACTCTCAATTCATTGTGGAAATCCACCTGAGAGTTCTCAGTCACTCTGAGGACAGGTAAAAATCATGGTATTGTTTACAACTCTTGATGGAAAAGAGAATGTTCATCTCCATCACCTTCAATCCACCACACATTGTTCATGCCACTAAAGTGTGTCTTAAAATAAAATATAGGAATGGCTGCATTGCAAACATAAAAGAAATAAAATCTTTTATTTTCTAGTGGCTGTTCAGAATGTATGTTAGGGTCACATTTTTATCTGTAATTTACTCAATGCTTCAGTTCTGTGTGATGGAAATGACTTTTGTTGAAATTTTCCATCTGCAAAAATTTACCCTGCTCATGTGGCTCACCCAGACATGAGAAACTTAAAAGTGAAGAGAGAAAAGTTACACAAAAAGTTACACAAAAGCCAGCCTTGGCCTCTTTAGATATATCTGCAATGACTGAGGGAATTCATCCCACAGCAGAAATTAGACCATGAAGTATGAAACAAACTGTTCTTGTACAAGAGAGGCTACAAACCACATTCTCTGCCTAAATATTCATCACTTTGAACTGGTAAATTATCCCTCCAGATGTCTCCAGGAGGCAGAGATGCTCCAGAAGGCAAAACTTCCTCGTGTAGAAATAAGAAGGGAGAGGATGAGCTGCAAAATCTCACAGATATTTTAATTTGGTGTTGGTGCAAAATGCTCAGATAGGCACAAAAAAAACCTTCCGTGGTGACAATGCCCAGAGTGTTTTCTGAAATGTTGGAAGCAAACATTAAATATATCAACAATATTTCAATGTAACTATGCAAAACTGGCAGAGCATTCAAAGAACGCCTAGAGAAGAAGGAAACCAAATGTTCTACTTTCATCAAAACAAGACAATAACTCATTTCAAAAGTGTAATTTCGAGGAGATGCAACAAATGCTCTGAAAACAATATTATAGGTTTTCTAAAATATGTGGGATATTTTCTGCAAAATCTAAAAATTATAATTTCCTCAGTAAAGGATCAAATTACCATTTTCATTCAGAGTAATGACAAAGAGCTTCAATATTACACGTCAAAACAAACTTACTTTGCACATTCAACCTAATTTTATTTCCTTGTTTGTTTGGATTTTTCCCTTGAATATTGAAAATGCACCTTTGAAACTTGTCACATTTCTACTGCATACAAAATAAAGAATCCAAAACAATTCCAGTCCCACTGTGAGTTAGGGCATTGCACACTGGGTCTAAAATTATTGAAGAGTTAACAGTAGTGTAATTAGTTATAATTTTGAATAATATTTTAATAACATCATTCAGCAGGTTATAAGTTAGAGTTTTTTTATGAGAAATAATCCTGAAGAACAGATTATGGCTACTAACTTAATTCTGAAAATCATCTGAAAGAGAAAAAAATACTTCCTCACATCTTCCTGATTTGCTGTTTTTCTATTTTAAGTCCAACTGGAAAAAAAAAAAAAAAACCAGACAAAAAAAACCAAACCTAATTTGTCATTAATTCTGTAGCTTGTAAGTAATGAAGGTTTATGTGGAAATGGAAACTCGGCAAACTAAAGCTACCTCTTCTGACATTTCAATCTGGTCTAAAAGTAAAGATTTTAAGTGTGAAATACTTTGGAGAACTTGCCCATTAAAACATTTATTTTG
>PYHW01009577.1:2350075-2377369 GCA_013186435.1 Turdus rufiventris | reverse complement strand
TTTTTTTCTTTTTTTTTTTGTTTGTTGTTATTTTTTGTTTGTTTGTTGTTATTTTTTGTTTGGTTGGTTTTTGGTTTTTGGGTTTTTTTTCCTTTTGCCTTAGAATGAGGAATTTTCATCCATGAAAAACAAAAGGCCTGGGATGGATTATAACAGAACAATATATTTATTTGCTCTCAGAACAAGATATTTATTTGTTCTGACTTGGCATAAAGTGTAGCATGTGAAATTAAATCCTGCATTAACATGAGAGCAATATGTCTCAGCATGGATTTAAATACAGTGAATCTCGTATTTCTTTTGTTGTCAAATCCTTTTAAAATGGTATTTTAGGACAGCAAATTTTAATAGGATGAAGTGATACAAAAGGAGGAACATCTAAAATAAGAGCAGTGGAACTCTAGGAAAAAGTCTCTCCACCACACAAAGCTGTTTGACTTCTGGCTAATATTTATCTATTATTTCCATGGGTTGTACAAAGAACCAAGTTATGAATTATTTCCACATAAAACACATCTAGGAAGCTGGAAAAACACAAAACCTGAGCCAATATTCCCTTTCTTCAGACATTTCAAGAGCATTTCAATGGTAATGGACATTAGTACAGCACTGGACTGAGCACCAAAACCAACCAAAAACTCCTGGGGAAAAATGCACAGCAATATCCATTCAAATTCACCAGCATACTCATTCCCACCAAAACTTCTGAAATATTGATTAATTCTTTCTGTTTGCTCCCAGAAATGGAGCTCTTTCCCCTTGACAACTGACCACACTTTGGAGGGGAAGAGCTTTGCCTCTGGCAAGAACCTCTCAAGGAGTGTTTGAACCTCACCTGGGCTTCCCCCACGGGTAGGCTGACAAGGAAATCACATTTTACACAGCTCTGTGTTCATCGTGCAGACATATATAAGTACAAAATGCAGCTGTGAATCTGAATGAATGCCAGGAGGAGTGGCTGTGAGTGCTGACATCTGACTGGAGACTTCTGGATGTTAAGGATCTGTTTTGAGTTAGTCGTGATCTGTGGAGAGGAAAAAACATCTGGCAAGAATGGAAATAATGTCTGGGGTGAAAGGAGCACCCACAGGAGGCAGGTGGAGCTCATGTGGTGCCACGAGTGAGTCCAGATGATTCCCTAAGGGAGACACCTCACTCTGAGAAGGGTGAAGAACCCAGCTGAAATGAAAGCCAAGGCTGCTACCCCCAATGGCATTCCAAGATTAACATTTATCTTTTGATTAAACTCAAGATAAACTTTCATTTTTCATTTAAAATTCAGTTTAAAGCTCAAAGGCTTTATTATTCTACTTATACTTATTCTATTTATTCTATAAATCATCTATTTTAGTGTTTGATGCCAAGTCAACTTCTTATCAAGTAAGAAATTTTGGAATATATGCTACCAGTATTTCTATAATCCTGCTGGGTGTAACCTTCACAGAATACTTCTGTGCAGGACATGGCCTCAGTGGGAGCTGGGAATGACAAATTAAATCTCATGCTTTAGCAAGCCAAAGGCTGGACTCCCATTTGTAGTAAGAATGAAATAGAATAAAAAAAAAAAAAAATAGTACATTTAAAGGTGAGCAGTGCACTAATAATCAGCTACTCAAGAAAAACCAATAGGAAAGAAACACCTCAGCTATCAAACAGCCAATAAGGCAGTGTGGAGAAAACCCACAGCTCTGGCTCCATCCCCTGGTCCTGGGTGCTCAGCCAGGCAGAGGGGACAGGCAGCCCTTGCCCCCCCAGAACCAGCACAGCTTCAGAACACAGAAAACTCTTCATCCATGTCAATAAGATAAAATTTCACACCGTTTCAGAGAAAATAATCTGTTTTTCAGATGCCTCCACAAAAGCTCGAGCTCCAGAGGGCTGCTGTGCTGGAGCTCTGTTGGTGGCTCCATTAAACTGTGTTTATATTTACTGCTCGATATTTTTTCCTGGTTAGAAATGTCATGTGATGCAAACATCTCTATGAATTGTATTCTCTCAGTCTCAAAGCTTAAAAAAAAAATCCTCTGAAATAACATTCCACTGGCTTTCCTTGACTGGATGCAATGCCACCCTGCCAAACACAGGCACAGCTGGAAGCCCATGGCTCTTCTGTCTGGTCATGCCAGGAAGCTTTGGAATCAAATTCCAAGGTTCAAAGGAGAAAATCCAACTAAAAATGCTAAACCAGTAGGATGGAATGAGTAAGGCACGTTTTTCTGTGCTGACACATTGCTTCAGAACAGAAATGTGCTGCACAGGCTGTAGAATTATGGAACTCCTTCACTGCCTCCTGAGAAAGAAACCCAGACTTGTAAGGATAAGCTGGACCTTAATCTGGGTGATATTTCCTTCCTGGGAGCAAATGGAGAGAGGGGAATTTTCTCTCTGCATTCGTGTACTGGTAAAAGCTATAATTAAAACAGATTTTGAGGATTTCAGCACGCCCTTAAATCTGAGACAACTTCTCCAGAGTTCAGTCAATAAAACAGCTCCTGGAGAGCAGCAGGAACCTGCACTCGCAGCTCAGTGAGCTGTCAGTAAGAAATGCAGGTTATTAGATGCCTCTGTTATTAGAGATTACACAAGTGGCAGAGAAAATGACGTCCAATTCATGTAGCTCCTCAACTCTGATATTCCCCTCTCTGCACTCCTTGTGAACACGTTCAGATAAAAATTCAGTTGGCTTGGAAGACAAAATAAGGATTGCATGTGACCAATATTAATGAAACCTAAGAAAAGGGTGAGACTAGGAGCCTATTTCCCAAGACTTCAATATGATTCTTTAATATCACATTTCATTTTTAATATAGCACTTACATTATTCTGAATCAGATTACTGCACCATATCTACTTTTAAGGATTCCAAAAGGAAAAAGCTAGAAAGGCCATTTTTCCTGTGTGTTCTGCTTTTTGAGATGTAGAAACACTGAGCAAAACCAAAGAGATTTCTCTGTATTCCCATGTAGTGAGACCTCCACTACTCCTAGATTCCTTTTTGAAGTAGGTAGAATGACTGTTCACAAAATTTAATGAAAACACATTGTTTAAAAGGGAAAAAACAGGAATTCTTGAGCTTTCTTCTGGCCAATGCCCTTCTCCCACCTTATTTTTCTGAAGCATCATTCTTTGGAAACCTCATCAAAACTTTATATACTACTACAAAAACCAATCCAAAACCCACCTAGAACACTCATTTTTGTGTTTATACCAAATTAACACCCGGGACCCACTGCTGCAGTGCTCCAGGCCCTGTGCTAAGTGGATTTTTAAAAGTAAGCATTTACACTGAGGGCAAAGAACAATCCCAGGAATGCTTTCTCTGGGACTTCTAAATTCAAAACCTGAAGCTCTCACCGAGCTTTCTGATGCAAGAACTGACACTCTGAATGTCATTTTCAACTGAATGTTGTTTTCTGATTTATGAGTTAAATTCAAGTGTGGGGAGGAAAGAGGAAAGGGAATTTTCTTTTCAAATGTAACACCTGATTCATAACTCCAACATTTCCTCCATCTGAAACATCTGAAGTGGATGAGTTTGATAAAGTAAACTGCACAGAATTTGCTATGGAATTAATAATACCTGTTCTCTGAAAAAAAAAAAAAAAAAAAGCAACAGATGCTGCTGTCAAAAAAGAATAATTTGGTTGTTTCTCATGGCATCAATCAAAGCACTTTTTAAAATATGCCAAAAGTAAAGAGTGCATTAAAAATTGGGTAATGCGTGGTGGGTGTGTCAAAGATGATAAACTGTGAGGGAAAGGTTCAATTCTGGTCTTTGGAAAGGAACAAAACTCCAGAAATAATGTCTGGGTGCAGTGGGGGCTGGGGCACTGCTCTGATTTTCACCTGGCTCCCCAGCCTGTGGCTTTGACAAAACTGTGAGCACTCTGATATTAGAAAGAGCAGATAGACATAAAACACCATAGAAGAAAAATAAAAATCTAATGAAAAAGGAAGTAAAATAAGTAACTCAATCTGCCTGGGGAAAATTGTTGAATTAACATACATAGATAAAGAATTCAAATCATGAGGAACACTGTTTGTGATTATTTTTGAACCTTTCATCCTGTTATAAATATGGCTATGCTTAATTAAGTTTGAAAACACACTTATAAGGAGAAGATGAAAAAACGGCAGTTATTACACATAATAAATTATTTTAGATGCCTAAAACCTTGTAGGACCAATACAAAATTATGGTATCAGAAATTTTTGAGCAATGATTTGCAAAGAGAGAGTGAAGAGTTATATGGTAATAATAATAAAAAAAAATTGTAAAGGGCATAATGCACACAATAAAAAATAAATGAGAAACGTATATTTGTGGGAGAAAAATATTGTGGAAAGAGAATAAACTGAAGGAAAGTTTTATATCTTCCAAGTTAAATATAATTTTTTTCTCTGAAAGAACAGCATAACAATAGTCAGACACCATCACTTTCCTGCAGCCAGGTTGAACCTGATATTAACATAATAACATTGTAATCAAAAATCAGCAAAGTTCCAAAATCTGTTCTTCAGCCTCAGTAATAAGTGACTTTCTACTTTGCTAGAACTTATATCTCAGCATTAAGAGTAGACACAACTTTAACTTACATGTTTGGTCATTTAGAAAACAGGTCAAACTTTCTTTTTGTAACTTGCAGAGATGGAAAGGACCTGAGACTCAACCAGCAAACCCCAATAAAAAGGGTTTCAAATCAATCAAGAACTTATTAATTAAATTATTGAAATTATTATTAATTACTTGTTATTATTAACAGACGCAGTGAACTGGCAGCAGATGGTGTGGTAGAGTGAAAAAGAGATTAATTTCATACATCCACTTTTGGCAGTCCTGCTGCCCAACCAGACCATCTGTGGCACATTAGGAATGTTCAAGGCTGCACCATACATATTGCAGAGATGATACAAATTGCTGGACTCTGCTCTTCCAGCCCAAAACCTCTCCATCCCTCAGGATGGCAGAATTTTAAACAAAGAAGTTTCTATCATAGACGTTCTGCCCTCTGCTCTGCTTCTGTGGCACTGCAGAGCTTCTCCAGGATTTCTGCAGGATTTCACCTGAGCTGCCCTTTCCACCCTGAGCCACCTCGGGTTGCTCTCACAGAATATTCTCACTGCTAACAGGACGAGCTCAAATTTACAACTTGGGAATCATCCTCACTTTCCTTTTTCCAAGTGAAAATTCCTAATCTGTTTACAGAAAACAGAGAAGGGGATGAATGTCCTCATCCCTGATGGTTCTTACATCATTTAACAATTGGATATTTGTTTTGTTTTCCTTCTACTTTGGAGTTTTCTATCATATATATAAATGTCTTTGTAAAGACCAACATTTCATCCAGCCAATCCATCTCCTAACTTTCTCTTTGCTACAAATATGTTATATTATACATGCAGAGTATAGAGATGAAATGTAGTTTACTTTTACTTAGAGCATTTTTGCAAATTTCATTTTAATAGACACACACCCCCCCCTGTAAAACAGGATTTGGAACACAGAAATATTCTCTGAAGTCTTGATTTCCATAGAATGGGTTCATCAATGTAATAGGATCATTTTAGGGGAAATTGTAATTGGCTGGGTAAAAGACTAATGACATCTGTTTCCAGTGAAAGTCTGGGCTTTTTAGTGCAAGTCTGTATTCTAAATTGTCCTAGATAGTTTGCCCTAGATAACATACACAAATCCATCTGCCATGGCCATCACAGGACCTAAAATTGCAACTTGAAAAAACAAGGAATGAGGAGCTGGATTTCAGTGACCCAGAACGTGCAGGTCACAAACACACAGAGAAATTCTTCTTCCCCTCCTCATCTTCTTTCCATCCAGGAGGAGAGGAAGGAATGGGCGAACACAGCACATGATCCCTTTGTGCCTCTGCAATTTATCACTGCATTTCTCGTGTGATTTTTAGAAAAGCTTTCACAGAAATGTCCAAGCAGCATTGCTAACTGCTCAGTCTTCCTAAACAACAGATGAAATGAGCCTTATGTCACTTTTTACACCATCTCCCTCCAGTCTCTTCTCTTTACACCACATTTTTCCTCCATGATTTCCTACTCTTCCCTCTTCTCAGTTCGGTTCTGCAGGCTCAGCAAAGCAGCTCTCCCCAGACCTGAATTCCTCCCCAGGAAGGCCCTACAAACAATTACCTGAAACAAGCTCTGAAAAGAGTTGTGCTCCATCCTTCCCACCTCAGCAGTGGGTGTAGGAGGTGGATTTAACACCTGAAACAGAAACTGCTCTCCCTTGCTTTGTTCGCTTCCCTCTCCTTCATGAACATTTCTCCTGGCACTAAAAGGCTGCAGATCAAACAAAGAAATCCCAATCTTTCTCTTATTTCTTCATTAGAAGAGTCAATTCTACAACCATCCCTACTGTCAAAGTGGGACAAAGGAGGAGAATTAAGGAGAGTTCTGTACTTAGTCCATACAAAAGCTTGCCTCACTTGAAGGAAGAGAGTTGTTATTAAAGTGTAAATTCTAATACAGAAGTCCTGATATTTTAGCAGCTTGGGATTATTTATCTTTAAGAAAATAATTTATTTTACATGAACATTTTTTTTTTTTTTGCCATGAAACTGTACTGGATAAGGTAGTTGTTAAATTGCTTATCAGAATATTGAATTTTGTCTATTATGTTAATGGTTTGGAACCTGTGAACCTCACCACATTTTTGGTGAAACGAGATCAAGGTTTGATTGTTTTGGCACCATAATTATGTAAGGTGGCTGCTCCTCAACAACTAAAAAAAAGATGGAACAAATATCTCAGGGACAGGTTTGAAGCTTTCAGAACTCCTGAGTTCCTGGAAACAGCCACAGTAAGGCCAGACAGCAAAGTTTAATTCCCAGACATGGAGATACTTCTCAAATAACCCCAAGGACAATTTGCCTTCCCCAAGTCAAGAAGTCACATTAGTTACAGCTTTTTGACTGCTAGATCCAGCCCCAACACCTCAGTATTAATAAAGCAGTAATATTTCAGTGCCATAAGAGCAGTTCACAAACAGCTAGGGGTTTGCTCATTTTCCCAGTAATCTTCTTTTTTAACGTCCTACTTCTAACATTCATTTTCTCAGTAATCTTTTCTGAACTTCTAACTGGCTGGGAGAATGCCATGCAAGCAGCAAGCACCTACAGTAATTCTTAGAATCAAGGAAATTAAGTAATAAATATGCAGCAACAAAACCTGCTTAGTCAAAATCTGAGATCATAAAGGTGCCAAGTTTGGGAGAGCTTTTTGTACTTTCCCTGCATAGCTGGTTCCCTCCATGGCTCAAAAAAAGGTGACACCATGGCACTGTCCCTGTCCCACCTGGTCATTGGCCTTTAATGTGGCACTTCACAGAGCTTTCCTCTGATAACATCACTGCTTCTTGGTTTATAACCCCAAATATCTGCTTTGTCAGTAATTCCACAGTACCCGTCTGTAAGATTTATTTTCTAATTTCCATATATGTTAAATAACCAAAAGGATGTCAAGTTGCCCACCAAGCTACTCAGACCCCCCTGTGCCAGCTAGTCACAAAATAATGCTTTGGTGATTTATTATTTTATTCCCTATATCAAAACTTATTTTCATTATCATATCAAGTTGCTGTTCCCTATTGGCTCCACAGCCATCAAGGAAACTGAATCTAAGCTAAATGAGTAATTGGCTTTGACACTGCTGTCCTGATCCATTATACTGACATTTGTATTTTAGACAAGAGATACTTGTTAGGAAAATGAGTGACCTGAGCAGACTTTTCTCCCTTAGACAAGCTAAATTTTGCCCACATAGAAGATGTGAACCTGTGCAGGGTTTTTTCATGTTCCATCCTAAGGCAGCTGAGTATTTTGGTTCTTTATTGTAACTTTTCTTACACAGATGAATAAGAAATTCATAATTCACTTTATAAGGGAGGAAATCAGTTTAATGTTCGAGACACCAACTGGTACTGGAGGATGTATTGCTAAAGCAAGGCTGATAATTTTGCAGCTACCAGTTGGGAAAGCATTTTTAACAAGTATTTCTAAGTACTTTAAGTCTTATTTTAACAGAGACAAAAGGACCAGAGAGAGCTCACCATCTCCTGTACACTTTTCCTAGTCTGTTCTTTCTTTTTGTCCCTCTGAGTGAGGTTGGTTTTAGTGCTTAGGGGGACACGAGCTGATGAGTGAGCTAAACAGAGAGCAGGGTCTGGGGGCTCAGAGTTTGGGGCAGGGAGTTTGCAGGGCCTTTAGTCACTGGCTTTTTGAGAGCTTGAGGGTTTTCCATGCAGGAAATTTATTCAGTAATCTCTAACACCCCCCTTGGAGAACTTGTCAAGTTTTCTTTAGTCTTAACAGAAAGTTCTTTGCCATACATTCCACTTATAATTCTTCCCACATGCTAGTATATATTCTTTATCTGCCTTCAAATTCCTCACTTTCTTCCAGTTATTTCTTTATCACTCTAATTTCTATCCTAATTTTTAGAGCACAGACATGGTTAGACACAGAGATATTCACTTATCTTAAAACTAAGGAAATAAAAGTTCCAAAGACACAAATGGATTTTGTACCAATGGTTCTTCCACCTTTGAAATAGCTTCTAAAAAAAACCTCAGGGTGATGATTAGAGAATTTACTATGGAAAAAGTTTGCTAATTCAAGGGAAACCAAAATAATTTCAAAAGGAAGACGTACACCAATTGATTTCTTGTATTTTGAGTGCAGAGCTCATTATCAGCCCTGCTGTAGAACCTTGTTCTACAGTGATGTGAGGGTTCTGTGGGATATAAAATCAGGAATTCTGTTTCTGTCTCTAGCATTCAGGGTCTGCACAGTCCCACACAAGCAGCACAACCCCTGTGAAACATGAAAGCAAAACTTTACACTATGTGCACCTGAAAAGAAACAGCAGCTTAGTGGGATCTTTGCTGTTTGTATAAGCATTTAAAAGAGAGAGGCAACACTCAGATTTTATTCCTTTTCTCATATATGCTGTTCTCCCTCATCAAACACTTCAAAAAATCGAAACTGTCTTCTAATATAAATGTCTCCTACTGGGAAGCTACTTTTTCTAAATGTGTTCAAAACAGATCATTAGCACGTTTGCCGAAGGAAAACCTATGCTAAGCCTCAAGATTTTATTTCCTAAGAAAGAATATTTTACCCTCTTGTATTCAATCAGCATTTAAAAAAACCCCAAAAACCCAACAACAACAACAAAATTCTTTTTCATTTTTTCATTCTACTTCCCTCCCCCACAATATAAAGTGAACAAAAAAAAAAAAAAAAAAAAAAAAAAGTGAGAACAGTCAAGTCAAGATCAAACAACAAACTTGTTTTTATCCTCAACTCAGACAAGACTCATCCTCCACAGACTTCTAGTATGGGACAGAATTTTCTGGAGTTTTCCCAGACAGGCTACACCACAACATTCCTGAACTGAGCCCTGACAACTGCAGGGGTTGAACATTCTAAATTTGTTACTTTAGAACACCAGCAAAATGGCAAAAGATGAATATTGACAAATAACTCTAACCTGGAGAGCATGTGCCATTAACATTTCTTTTGATAGAAATGACCAGGGGCACATATGGTAGAAGAAGAAACCTTTGCATCTTCAGGCACTTTTCCTGTTCTTTCCTATTTAGCACAAATTGATTTATTCCTTTGGTACATAAAAGGAATATTTTTTGTTTACAACAAAAAAAACCTGCTTGCATATTTCATATGGGTTTTATTTTAAGTGATTTTTTGGTTTGGGGTTTTGTTTCATTCCCTCCCCATCCCACCCCCCACCCAAAAAAAAAAAAAGACTATTCTTAAATTGATCATAAATATACCAATGAAGTAGAGGAAAATATCCTATTCTATTTCACTCCTGACTCTGGCGACATGAAGTTTAAAGCTAGGGCTGTTTTGGAGAAGTTAGACTGAAAGTTATCCAGTTCTCCTTTAAAGCACAAAAGAAATGAAGTTGCTCAGACATTTATTTGATTCACACATCTAAGGTAGTCTTTTCTTGTGACGGATGGATCCAAACTCTAAACATTCTATTATTCTGAGATGGCCCTTGGTATTGTGCAGCAGGCTGCACTTAGAGCATCTATTACCTCAAGATGCCTTTAACAAAATACATCCATCAAGAAAAAAGTGACAGATCTGCACCAAAGGATTCCCAGGATGAGAATACGAGAAGCATCAGTATTCTAACAATATTTGTTAGGTTCCTTGAAATATTTTTCTCTTCTTAAATATCTGTTTTATATAAACAGGTTTTGTATTTTCACGGGTATTCCTGCATGTTTGTAAAAGTATTCCTCTGATCCTACAATAATCTATCAAGTAGCAGATCATTCCTATGATAACTTTATAGATATTCTAATTCTCTAACTCTTACAGCCACAGAATCAGAGTGGTCTGTGTTTGAAGGGACCTGAAAGCTCCTCTCATCCCAACACCTTCCACTGTCCAGGCTGCTCCAAGCCCCATCCAGCCTGGCCTTGGGCACTTCCAGCTTCTCTGGGCAGCCTGTCCCAGACCTTCAACACCCTCACAGGGGAGAACTTTTCCCCCTAAATCTAACCTAAACCTCCTCTTTCTCAGTTTGAAACACAAGACAGCAATGCAGAGACTAAAGCTATGGATAAAGTTTTCAGTTGTGCCTTTGCCACTGGTGGTCTGCAAAGACACTGACTCTTGAAGTATTTATTGACTCAGTTAATCCCTTTTCTCTTGGAATTTGTGTGGGAGTTGCATGATCTGGCAGTTAGATATTCTGGCAGCTACATTAACAAGTAAATGAGATGGTATACCCAGTTTAGTGTAAGAAAAAGTTTTTCACTTTCAGTTATCGAGATGGTCAGAGCTGACTTAGAGGACGAATCAGGATGGTTTGAAAGCCACAAAGTAAAGCAAGGGAAGACTCAAAAGTAACCCATCGTCACTGGATACCTTTATTTCCCCATCTGTTTCTGACCCATTTGATTCCTTGCTCATTTTTGTACCTGTAACAACATTCCTTATCTTGCATCTATTTTTGTCTGTCGAATGCCAGCCCCCAAATTAGTGTCTTTACTCAGAAGACTCAGAATCATCTCACCTCCCTGATATGCAGCAGAGGAGGGCAAGCAACACCTTGCATGACAACCTGGCCCTGAGCTCTCTTCAGACGGAGCTTCCCAAGCTCGCTGTCTTTGCAAGTGACTGCTCAAACCAGGGATGAAAATGCAGAGTGACGTATGATATGAATGTTAGAGGGATAGAACCTCTACCTGGTTGATAACATTATTTATTAAACTGGTGGCTTTGGCAATTTGATGTCAGGGATTGCTTGGGTCGATCTGAACCAATCTGAACAATAATCCAGTGAGGCTCCAGTTGTGCTGAGAAAATCGATGTCCAACATCCACATGCACTGTGTGTGTCCAGGAAGATGCAATGAAGAACTTCAGATAAGGATCATCAACACAGCAGCTGCCAAGAGTGTTTTTCCTTGATTTCCATAAGTCATCCTCACAGACAGAAGAGATGGGATATGTTAGACCAATCAGAAAAACGAGGTAGTAACTGGAATTTTGGTTAAGATCTGAGTCTACCATACAAAAGCAATATGAAAGCCTATGCTACACCCAGGCAAGAAGCAAAAATAAGTTTCTGGCTTTTCAGATCCCAGTTCTCAAAGTTAGAGTCAAGTCCTTCCCATGTTTTGCCCATCTGTCTAATGGGCTCTCAGCCTAGCCAGCCCTGGAATGCAGTCAGTGTCATTATCCCCTTGCTGTAATTGGCATGGCAGGATGGAGCAGCATGTACAGCCTTCTCCTGGTGGGAGAGAAAGAGGGAAAAGAAACTGAAGCAAGTGAGCCAGATGTCACAGAGCCCCTGAGAAGTGTGTGGATCCAGAGGAGGAGTGAACAAGCTGTCTGCTTTGGCTGCACAGGAGCTGTTTGCTCCCCTCCTCCACTGGCTTTGTTTTTAACAATGCACATGACTTTGTCTTCTTGTTGGATTTGCACTTCTGGCCAAAGGTGATGTATTTTAGTATCCATGAGTGTGAAACATTCCACTGGTGATGACCCTTTCCCTTTTCATGTGCCAGACACTGGTGTTGGCATGAGATTGTGATGGAACAAGATGGTTTAAATGGAAATATAGGACCATGAAAAAAATTTAATAAAAAAATGAATGACCTTTTGTTTTGACACCTTCTTCATCTCTCAGGAAAACCTTATTTGGTTTATTTCTCTAAGAGAGCCAGATCACACTACAGCTCTAAGATAAAACAATTCCAATTTAGTCTTTAGACCAAAGAAACTGGTGTGAGAAGCAAGAAGGAGGAGATAATTCAGTTCTGTGGATGTAGTGCAATATGGCCCTGAGCTACACTAGAACTTTGAAGGTTGAGTGCCCATGGTTGAACCAAACCATTTGCTAAGTTGGATGAACCTTTGGGCTGCTTTCTGCTCATCTGTGACAACCACCTGGCTACACCCACAACTCTCCCAGACCTACTGCTGTTTTTTTTTTCCTTTCTGACACTCCTTGATGCTGTCCAGGTAGTCAGACTGTTTCCAGGAGCCCAGGCAGCTCTGAGAAATAGGACACCACTACAGCAGACCTGAGCTGACCATCAAAAACCCAACAGAACCCTCAAACAAAACAAAAGGAGAAATTGTAATGTAATTTCCTTGATAATGTTATATGAAACACTTTTGGTTTCTTCCCTTTCAGATTTCAGTTCTGGTGTATAACACCAAGAGTTTGTTTCATATCTCAGCAGAAGTGTAACATCCACAAGCACTTAAACAATTCCAGATTCCTCAGCCCAGGATTTGCAGTGTTTCCATCAGCATTTCTCCAGAACCAAAGGTGAAAGAGAATTAAATAGGTTCCAGATGGAGTGGACTTTAGCTAAAGAGGGAAAGTCAGAAGCTTAACCATATGATAGACCTAGAGGCAAGTCCAAAGCTGCCAGGAGCTGCCTTTGGAGTCTGCCAAGGAGACAGATGCTGGTGCCAACAGTGCAGAGATTGGCATCATTTACATCACATCAGCTCTCCTGCTGCCACGCTGCCACGGAGCAAAGCACCAAGGCAGACAGTTCATGTTTGGAAAGGAGCAATCACACTGTATGCATTTAGATCATACATCCAGGGACAGCTTTCATATTCTATTTATCCTTTTGGATCATAAGAATGAAAGCATGGTCTTATCTTCCTGTGTTCCTATAAAGCTCTCAATGAAAACTTCGCTTAAACATCAAAGCATAAAGTAAAAAATAAACTTTTAGTTTTTATACCAGTGCAAAACATCGGGATAAGTAGTGATTATATAAGTGATATTACTGTGAAAAATTAGATCTTTCATTTAAAAATTAATTACTCACAAAATACAGAATGCATTGGGATTTTTCCCGTTCTTATTTTCACGTTACAAATCCTGAATAAAAAATCAAAAAATGCAAAACTGAAGAGATATAAACACAGAACTCTTACCTAAAAGCTGTTTTCCTTTAAGTGGATTCACACATTGCTCCTAACTTCATGCTCTGCCACTTGGAACATCTTTCTGTCTGAAAATAAATTATGCTCTGTGTGGAGCATCCAGTCTAGGCTTGGGTTTCCAGCTCATACAAGTGCACAGATGTATTACAGCAAATATTCACATTGCATGCTGGGGCATGGCTTTTGAACAAGTGCAGACTCTTGCGTGGAATTTTGGACACAAACCGGTTCAAGCAAGCCTTGTTGGGAGATCACTGTGCTGGGACTTCAGGTTTGATTGCTGTCTGCTGAAAACTCACATTTCTCTGAATATTCCTAAGCATCATCTAAACGCAGCATTAGAGCAAAAGTTCTAAACAAAGCAGGGTGCAAAAGGATGGAAATTACTGTCCCAGCACAGAGCAAAACAGTGACTTGAAAACCAGAGCAGCTCTGAAATACTTCCGTATCAGAAGGATTAACTTTGTTTTTCACAGAGCCTTGCTCCATAAAGTGTGTTAAAATCCACCTCTCCCTGATTGAGAGCCCGAATAAACACTGACAATTATTTAACAGCTGTTTAGGCAGCATGTTTGCATATCCTGGGGACTGTGCCATCCAAATATTGTGATTTCATTAAGGAGCTTTGCCCTCCAGAAGCTCAGGGATTGAGACTTCTGAGGGCCCCAGAGCAATGGGATAATTTTCCTGCTCTGCTACCTGGCTTTCACTAGGGGTTGATCTCAGGCAACCTTGCAGATGGTTTATGACTGCACAAGTCCTCAGCAACATGGCAAAACAGTATGGTCCTGAGGAAAAAACATAAAAACAAATGTATCACCCCTCTGTCAGACACTGCACAAACAGCAGCAGCACGGGCTTGTTTATCTGAGCAGTTTCTGACGCATTTCTTTGGCTTTTTTTTCCTAACCATCAAATACTCATTAAAAATCCTATGTTCCCCATGCATCAGAAAAATCAGCATCTTCACACCAATGTGTTCTTGCTGACTGCTGGCATGCACTTCACATGCCATGGAAAAAAAACCCAAAAAACAACAGATTTGCTGCCAAGTTCTCCATCTCCTCCCACAGAACTAACCTGCTAACTTCCCAAAAACTCTAGCTGAGCATCTGCATCCTACTTCCCTCATGGCCAAACATTTTGCTCTTAAATCCCTGTACACTCCTGAGAGTCTTTTGATAGCATTGAAAAGAAGATTTCAGTTCCTCAGGCAGATCAGCACAAGCTCTCAGGGTGCAGTGTGCCTGGAGAGCTGTGCCAGCTGGAGCCCAGATAAGCCCTTTGCTGGCTCTATCCACATTTGGGAGAGGCAAAGGAGTGGTTTCAAGAATTGGTGAGGTCAGATAATCCTGAGCAAGGTGTGTTTGGGATTAATATTTGTGAAGTGAATAGCTCTCCTCATCTGCAAGCACAGATCTCACTTCAGACCCAATAATACTCTCACTGTATATTAAAAGATATACTCAGGCTCAGCACTCAGATTTTTTCCCCTCAAGACACTCGTTACAGCATGTGCACCATTCTGAATGCAAAAAGCTTTTAAATCAAATCTATATTTTACAAACACTGTAAATGTATAAAATCTGTTTTTAATTACATATACATAATGTATTTGAGAAGAATGTAACATTATATTTGCTTAATCCAATCAATTTATATTCAGCTCCTTTAATGTGGCAGAAGTTATAAATGAGTGGATTTAATCTCTCCAGAGTGCACATTTTCATTCTTTACAAATGGTACTGTCCTTAAAAACCACAATATTTTCTCCAACACTAAATATGAAACTAATAGTCCTCTTTGCTAAAATTAACATCTGCTTTCTTCATGAAAGCAAACTAAAAAGCTGATTTGTGTTTCAGGAATTGTGTCTTTCTGCTCTCAATCACACCAGTGAAAGGAGACATTTGGCTGTTGTTTCATGGAAAGCAACTTTGTTATGTCTCACATCTAATTCTAAATTACAAAGCATTTTAAAAGTACAAGTAATACCAAAAAGAACCCCAAAAAACAAACCAAACATGAAAATCAGAGAGGATACTCTGCATAATACCTGTGGTGTGGAACAGATCACTCTGTCATGGAAAAGGAAGATATTTACTACAGCAAAAACTAGTCTGCCATTACTGATGTGGAAGGTAATTCAAATTGAAGGGCAGTTCTGCTGTTTTACTGAGGAAAGTAAATTCTACACAAGTAACTATAAAGTTTCAGCTGCCAAACTATTTGTACAACAAGATAATTTTTTAGGAATTCCTATGAGGCAGAAAAAAAAAAAAAAAGGAAGAAACTCCAACTGTGTAATCAAAATATGAAACTCCCGGTAGGAGAAGAAAACTTCAACCTTCCAGATATAAAACATATTACAAAGCATTCACACTTGAGCAGTTGGTAGGATGGTTTAGAGAGACTGCCATGCAGTCAGCAGAATGGATAACCATGGGGGAAAAGAAGGATATGAAATTTCTGTCCCTAGAGGTATTCATTTACTGAGGCTGGAGCAGCAAAGATGCAAAGATCCAGAGCTCACACCATTAAGACTACCAAAAGAAAAAAAAAAAGTAAAAAAAAAATAATAAAAAAAAAAAGATTTGTTCATATAAGGAGAAGTTTATAGTCTGTATTTCCTTATGCATTTTGAAAAGGAAAAATCTCATTTTTAAAACTAGAGAATACAAAGTTATTTCAATCTAGGTGTTGCTGCACTCTGTTAGAAATTGTGACTGATCTTTTCATTTGTAAAGTACAACACTGTTTTTCAACAGATATTGGCAATTCTTTAGGGCCCAATCCAAAGACAAAAGCTTTCTGTTGCCTCCACAGGTTTTGTATTAGGCCTTCAGTAAACTGAAATGAAACCAAATCCCAGAACACTCCTGCACGTTGCCATTTATCAACCAGGCAGGGAAAGCTGCAGCAGCAATCAGTGCCAGGCTTTCTGTCATTTCCACAGAAATAAGTTCCAAGAGGAATGCAGGATCAAATTCAAACGCTCCTTGTACAACAGAGGGAAGGGATGTGACAAATTCCTATGAGCAACAGGAATATTAACTGTGGGCACACAGGGAAAAGGTGCAGCTCTCATCCTATAGCAAACCCCCAAATGAACCAAAACACTTCTGATGGCAGATGCTGGCGGCTGGATGACTGAAGTAGGATTTTTTTTAAATCTCAAGGTCAGCCAATACATTTTAAAATTTAGATAAAATTTTGCCCCAAAAAACTTAAATTCTACTTATTGGAGACATTCTCTGCCATGCTGATGCACAGATCATTTCCACTTCACTCCTGTAGGATTCTTGTCACCCACCTTTGATGGAAGGGAATTAATGTAAGAATTTAAGAACAGATGCAAACCAAAAGCAGGTCCCTGTGGGAAAGCCTGAACACTTGAAGAAGGAAATATGCAGAGAGATGCAAATGTTCTCCATTTGAAGATAAAATTAGGATTTGGGAATGAAGACCAGATGCTACTCAGGATTCCTAAACTTGCATTTGGAGTTACGACTTTGAAAAGAATCCCATTTCAACTTTTAGTTATGGATGATTCCACTGCTCGCCTATGTTCAAAAGTCATCAATAAATCCTGCCTAAAGACAGGAAAATGAAAGATTATTGGTATTAAAGCCAACTGGCACAAACAAAAGTTACGCAAATTCCCACATCAGCCAGTCAATAAAGGATTCAAATTACTGAAGTTGTAATTAATATTATTAGGAAGTATATAATAGAATAGTAAATACCTGCTCAAAAACAAAGCTTTTCCTTATTTTGGTTTTCAACACTTTTAAAATTTTATTTGCTTAAAAGAATTAGGTTATTTGGATTCTCACAACAGGAACAATCTTTTCATCTAGAATTTTAAAAAGCTTTAAAAGTTTTTAAAAGCTGATAGAAACTTCTTAATAGTTTTTGTCTGCTCATATCTTCATTTTTACTCTAATAAAATATTTAACCAAAGAAATTCAATAATTCCACATAGTACTCCCCCTGGAGAAATCACTGGAAACAAATATCACTGCATTTCTGTTGTACAGTATTTGTAAAATCAATTAAGATTGAAATTTAGGATAAAACACTACCAGCTAATTTTTTTCTCCCCACCCACTGTGATTTCTCCATTATGATTAAAGTCCTTTTGCCATCCTTTAAAGCTGGGAGAAGCTTTTCTCCAACTTGGAGTTTATGAATCCAAAGCAATGAAATCATGCTTTTTCTTGTTTTGAAAAGGAAAATCAGCAGTGTGGCTTTCAAAGGAGACACAGAGTGACAGCTCTGATGCTTGATGGCTGCAGCACTGCCAGGGCAGCATCCACATGGCTCAGCAGACAAAACCTCAACTCCTGCAAAGTTCTCCTTTGAGTGCAGAGCCGACGCTTTCCGACGCTTCCCTTGCTGCCTGCGCTAATAAAACTGAAATCCCAGCAAGTTTCCTGTGCTAAACAAGTGCTGGCTTGGCCAGGAGGTCACAACCTTCTGCAGAGTCCTCCAGGCTCTTCACAGGGCAAGGAATTCTCCTTGCTGTGAGAATAAACCGTGCCTGGAGAGGCCATGGGAGCCACAAAGGTTCAAAGTTGAGAAAAGATGGAAATAGGTTCAGGTTTCAGCTCTGGCTCTACAGGGAGGGGTTTGTTTCCTGCAGCTGTTTGCAATGTGGGCAAATATCAATTTGGTTTAGAATTAATACATCTTAAATGACAGAAAAATGCACAGTTCAATGCTGTAAGGGCAAACAGGCCCAGCCTGGTCCTGATTCTGCACTTTAGAGTCACAAGAGCACATCACAAGAGACATCAGTGGATGCTGGGACTGCCCAGAATGCCAGGAAATCCCTGCAGGAACTTTGGCTGGAAGGAGGAGAGTGTTTGGGGAAGCTGAGGGGATCTTTGGCATTACTGCCCATCCTGATCAAATCTATTTGTGGATATGTTTTAAGAGCCCCAGTGTTCAAGCTGCAACCTCAAGTACCTTGCAGGAGCACTGGGCATTGCTGATGTTGTTCTACAGCTGATCAGGAGGGCAGAAAGCTGATTTCCCGCATCACAAAAACTCCTAATTTCCAGAATTGGTACTTTAAGGTTCACCTTTCATATTTTCCAGATTCTTTACAGCACTAGTATATAACTCTGAACCCCACACAAAATGTTCCAAGCTCTCCTCCCAGCTCAGACACACAAAATCCTTTTGCAAGCCCAGAACCAAGGACACGCTGCAGCTCCAGCCCCAAAAAGTGCAAACAGGGAATTGAGGAGAGAATCTGGGAGAGTGGGACTGCAGAACCTGGAGCTGGAATTGGACAATGAACCCAAAATGGGAATGGATTCAAACTGATAAAAGTGTGAAAGTCCTGACTCATCTTGGGTGCAGCCCTGGCCAGGCTCTGGCACTGCCCAAGGTGAATCCTTTGAAACCCTTTAATAAATCCCTGCTTTATTCCTTTAACTCTGCCCAGCCTCTGTCCTAGACAGCCCCTTTATACATCAGAATGAACATTTACTAGATAACACTTCCATGCTTGCATTTTTAAGCTCAATGTCTTGTATTTTACCACACAAACCTCCTCCCATACAAACACGTCCCAGAAGCAGAGACAGCAGCAAAGACTATTTGCATTTCAAGCATTTTTGTGAGATTATAGGAGTAAGAATGCAATACCCAACTTCAAACAGAGTTTAAATGTGATTAAGTGGCAAATTAACGAATCTAGCAGCATCCAGGTGACATATTGACTTAAAATTCAGCCCTTTTAGAGATCATGTTTGAAAAATTAAGTCTCTGCTACCTCCAGCTGACTAAGTTTATACTTTTGCTTTGGTTTATGCTTTAGATTCAGATGAGGTGTATCAAATATGATTCATCTTTTTAAAAAATCCCATAATTTTTGTTAGAAACAAATCCATTTTGTTTATTAATCTCTCAAATATGTCAAATGGATTTTTAATTGAAAAGTAATTACATTTTGCCTTTGCTGATTTCATATGCTTATCAACAATCCTGTGGTGATTTCTCACCTGATAAAGAAATAACGTTATCTAATTAATCACATTGTGTAATAACAAATCTCCTATTTAGAGGTACAATAATTAGATTTGGAAAATGCTAGGAAAACAAGAAAATTATTCCCCAAGGTAGAGGGATTGTGGGTTGTACTTGAAAGGAAGACACGCAGTTTGCAAAGTTGATTAATTAGTTTTAAGAGGATCTCAAAAAAGCTCGGTACTTTGAAGTCTGCAATCAGTTTGGAAAAGAAAATATATCTGTGCTACAAAGATACCTTGTACCAACTTTCAAAATATTATCTGTGGCAAAACACAGCATTTGCTTTGCTGTATGAAAAACCTGTTTTCACTTTTGGAGACACAGTATGATAAATTTTGGCAAGCTGAGTGATTTCCTGTCTCTGATGCATTTGGCAAGGCAGAAATGTTAAATAAGAAGTTTGCCTTGAATTTACATCCCCCCTCCACGGTTTCAGCTGCAGCAGCTGAGAGGAAAGGAGATGCTGGTTCAAGTGAGAAGTCTTTTTGGACAAGAGTCTGTAATGAATCACACTTAAAATATGTGGTCACTCTCCACCATGTGCATATTTCTATCATTCCTATTAGACAAAAAAAAAAAAATTAGAAATCTCAGTAGGGTTCATTTTGAGACCTGTGGCAGAGATAAAGAGAGAGTTTAAATGGATGATTTGAAGCTGACAACCTCAGCAAACTGTGTTTCAGAGCAACTGTGGCAACACAGCTGTGGCATCGTGCTGAAAATATCCCCCCATCTGAACATATGTACAAACCTCGAGGAGGAACCATGTCCTGGGGGGAAAACGACAGCAAGAGAACACTGAATTCTGACAGGGGATCTGAAAAGTCTTTTCAGTATAGAAGATCAAGAATCCTCCTCTAAAAAAGCAAAAATATAGAGACACACAGAGAGTAGTTGCTGATTTCACAAAGTCCTTTGAACTTCTATTTCCCCTTTCTAAGGGTACAATTTGAATAAACAAAATTTTCTGTCTGAATAAAGCAAACAAAATACTAAATGTACATGAAGAAACATTTCAAGGTTTCAAATAAGTATCTGGAAGAGCAAGGGAACGTTATGGATCAATAGTTTTCTATCATTTGCCTATAGGAAAAGATCTTTCATAAAAGGACTTTTCTTTTTTGCCAGCAGCTGGCCTGTGAGTTGAGCTATTCAGCAGCAACCACATGAAAAAAAAAATGAAATTGCAGCTTATTTTTGCTCTTTAATAACTTTTCAAAGATCTGCCCTTCTCCCTTATATGCCATATAGTTAATTGAAGAATAATAAGCAGCAGCCTGAATTCCTTAGATTGTTTTTAATTTCATGATTCTCTGCTGCTGTTCAGAAATCTGCCTTTCCTCTCTCCCAAAATTCTCCAGTTTGTTTTTTTCACTTCTGCAACTCTTTCAATGCCAGGCCCATGAGCCCAAGATAATTCTCCCTCAAAAAGCAGGACCCTGCTCTTGGATTTATAGGCTGTACCTCTGGAATTTCATAGCCTACAACACTTCCCTTGCCTGTTCTCAGGATTGACCCCTCCTCAGCAGGAATTCACAGCTCTTCCTCAAACCACCACCAAAATATCCACTACTGAAAGCAATTTTCATAATCTGCCAAAAGCCAATCAATAGAATAGAATAGAATAGAATAGAATAGAATAGAATAGAATAGAATAGAATTCAAGTTTTACAGGTGCTAAAGTCAGCCCAGCCCTTGATCCCCACACTACATTTGGGTACTTAATTTTTACATTTACACTTTCTTTAAAATAAAGGTAGATTTGCCATTATAAAATATCTTCCTCTCATTCCCAAGTTATTCCTTAGTCTAAAAGAAACTATTAAAAATCTGTGAAATTCAAAATATGACAGTTAGTTTTAATATTTTGCAGGAAAATCTGAAGAGTCACAGATGTAAATTTTTCTGCTGTCTGCACTCCTATCTGATTGTTTCAGCAGATTGTGAAAATAGGAAAAAAAAATTATAGAAATTCTTTGAAAGAATAAATTTGCTTTTTATACGTTATAACCTATCTGTATTTAAAGTCTTAATGTATTAATTCTCTAAAAAAAATTTGCCTTTAACAAAACTTTTCCTCTCCTTCTCAACACAGTTTTAAAGAAAATCATCTTTTCACTACTTGTCACCCAGAGGGTTTATCTGTGAAATATTTATTCTATTTCTTCCTGATTATTTCACAATCCCTAAAAAGAAGTATTCATGCAACATTATTTCAGTTAATGTAATCTGCAAATTCCTGCTATATTTCATTCCACCAAGTAAACATTCCTTGACTTTCTCTCTCGTGTCACACACTCCAGCAGCTGTGTCCTTGATGAAGCTGGATAGAAATTACTTATGATATGTTAGCATTCATCATATCTGCTAATTTTAAACTTTCCCTTCTCCATTCAAACAACTCTGCATTCAGCTATTGCTGAGACCCATTTATTGGCAAATACAGTAGTCCCTGGCAGCTGGCAGTGGGAATTATTCCTATTTATCCTAGGAGTGAACCAGCCCTGCAAAATGTGGTAAAAGCAGAGGTGACTGTGACAACTGTAAGGGTTCGAATTCCTGGACAGTTTATCAATTCCTGTTGCTCTTAATCAGCAGAGTTTTAATAAAAGTATTTTTCTAAACTCAGAAAAACAAAATCCAGCTCCCAGGTTTTGCATATGCACAGCTAATCCTGGTGTTCCTACATTAAAATATTTTAAAGAACTGTTAAAGTTCTGGAAGCACAGGCACTGCTCACCCCTGCTGAAATCCCTGAACATTGGGTTTGGGGTTCTGGAGAGCATCATCCCACCAGGGCTGGGCTCTGCTCACAGCTCTCCTTGTGCTGGCACCTTTTCAATAATAAATAGAGAACATTTCTTGTTTCCTAAATGTTTAATAGGGACTGACTGCTCCAAGGTGCTGCCTTGGAAAACCATTTGCTTTTACAGATTTCAGAGTATTTATTTTAATATTTGAGGAAGGATATAATGAAAATTCCTACACTTGGCCACAGATGCACCTTCAAGAGTTTCTCAAAGTACTGAAGGCTCCAAATTCATTTATTTTACCAGTATGGCACAGGTGGGAAGGTTTGCTTATATGGATGGGGAGCTTTCCCCATATTCAGTGAAGGCACAGACAGAAGTTCTGGAGATGCAAGTTATTATTTTCTAAACCTGCAGCAATTAAATTCAGAGTAACTGAACAAAGCTTCATGGATCCATTTTGTTGCAGAAAAGAAATTTTACTTTAAGGAATTGGCCAGAAGGATTGTTTTGGAGAGGGGGTTTAAAATAAAAAAAAAAATCAAAATGTTTCTATAGCTTAATAATATTATTTTACTTCTCTACACCTTAACCTGCTGTTCTTCCTTACTTACTACAAACTCTTATGAGTTTGTACATACTAAAAAATTCACTGTTCAAAATGGAAATGTATTATATCTATGAGGAAAAAAAATATATTGATTAGTGTCCTGGAAATACTGAAACTTTAGAATCAACAATCTACTACTCAAATTGAGGTGGAAAGATATAAGGAGGTTGTTTGGGTTTTTTTCCTTTTCTTTTTATTTTATCCTAGAAGAAGTAATGGAAATGAAGTGCGTTGTATACTACAGCCTGCAATCACCCTGGAGCTGCCACAGATAAATATAAATATATTTTTATATAAATATATAAATATATAAACATATAAATATATCTCTATATAAATATATAAATATATTCATATATAAATATAAATATATATGATAATATTAAAATATAGTAATATAATAATAAAGATCTATAATAATATAGATAGATAAAAATATATAAATGTATAAATATATAAATATATAAATATATAGGTCCAAAGAAGAAGTTCCTGCTGTAAAACCACACAGTTTGTTATTACACCCCATCCACAAAAACCCAACAGAACCCCACTTAATTTCTGAACCCACACAACACTCAGAACCCACAGAAGGGAGTTTTTTGTCTCTGGAATATTTCCTTTCTGCATTAATGCTCCCCTTAGATACAGAAATGTTAATCCAGCCCTGATACAGAATTTAACGTGTGGACAGCACATGCACCAAATTATTCACTGTGGGCTAATTAAACCCAAGGTTTGCTGTTTAATTCTGGGTCTCTAATGGCAGTGGATGAAGTTTCTCTTGTTTGTCCAGGAGCTGACAGACAAGCTCTGGCTCTGGCAGCACTGAGAGCTGTCACAGACCCCCTGCTTTCCACTTGCCTTCCGAATTAGGCTGGAAGAAACACTTCTGCAATGCCCTGGGAAAAAATAAAATAAAATAAAAGCAGTGAACATCTGCTGATATTGATTGTGAGAATCTGAAACTTTACGAAACCGTAGATGGGATGCGTTTGACGAGCATTTTTCTGGAACATTTTCAGGCTTAAACAAACAACATCTGTTAATATTGATTTTTGGGTTACACTGGAACTCTCAGAATTATCATCCGTGGGTGATTGAAAAGTGTTGTGATATATGTTAGAAGATCAAACAGGAAACAAAGGTTTAAAGGGTCTGTTTCTCTTTAGCTTCATTAATAATCTATGATCCCTCCCCTGTAGAAGTAAACAAAAAGAATAAAGGCAAGGAAAAAAAAAACAACAAAAAACATTTGCTTTATTTCACACACTAAAAGATCAGAGAAGAAAATTAACATTTATGAAAGTTGGTGAGAATGTCTGAGGCAAAATGTTTCAGTTCTACAGTTGACACAAACATTTACAAAGATACAGTACAATAAAAAAAAACTGAGTATGTCCACAGAAGAGAAATCACCATGACAGATTGGAGAGTCTGTTTAGGGAAAAAAACAAAACAAAATGAACTTAAAAAAATAATAAACAAATATTTCCCTGATACTCTACAGCTTAGCTGCTTTTGAATCACTAATGAAACAAAGTAGTAGATTCACAAACTGGAACAAGAAGGTTCCAAATTCCCCTTGCTGGTGAACATTCCAGATGGGTTTTGCTGATGCCAAAGATGTTTTTGTGCCTGAACTTTATCATTTTCCTGTTCAAGCAGCATTTTTCTTTCAAAGTAAACTCTTGGAGACATAATACATTTACCTACCATTCTTTGATTTGGTAAATGTCCATTACAATTAAATTGCAAACTGAAATATCACTATAATTGTTTTCTTGTCTCACTTTTATAGTTCTTAGTAAACTCCAGTTCTCCTGCAGTGACTGGACAGTCCAATAAGTTGTATTTTATATAATATTAGTAATATACAAAACACTATGGCACAGAAAATATTTTGGGAAGTAGATCAAATGTGTACAATCAATAAAAAAATACATAGGTGTTGAGAAACTCTTTTCTGATGCATCTGGACTTGCCAGTTTTTAACCAGAATTAAATTCCCTTCCAATGACAAAGGCAGGAATCCCAAGGAACAATGGAATCTCCTGCCCCACTTCTGCATCCCTTCCTGGGTATGAGCAGATAAAGATATTAATGGATCAGCCTCAGCCAGAGGTCACACAACTCACATCTGCTTTCAGGCTTTGGCAAAAGGAATCTGAACATCTGTCTGAAAAAATAAGTCATTTATTCACAGAAAATATTTCAGGGAACATAGTATTCTATTTTATAAATGCACTCTTTCAGATTTACGCTGCTTCTCTGTCCTACAGAAATTCTGTTTGCACTTGAGGGGTTTCTTGAAGTCAAATCCCAAGCATATGGAGGGAGCAGTCGGTTCTATTTATCTTTCACACCATGTGAGGCACCACCAGCCAGTCCAGAGTCTTGCTGGTGAATCTGAGCAAGACCTGGGCAATGTTGGTAGTCAGAAAGAATCACTTGACAGCCCTGTGTGCTTCCTTCAGTGGAGAACATCTGTTTGCAAACCCCCAAAGTACCAGGAAAAAATGCAGGATTTCTGCTTGCTGATATTTTCCATGATTTTTGGACTATTCTGTATGTATACACACACATATTTATAAATATAGATAAATATAGATACACACACAAGTGAGCAGGCACTCTGTGTGTATTCAAATATGTCCATCTTGTCACAATCAGACTTCTCCAAGCCCTGACCACTTTATTATATCTAATTCAGAACTCCTTCATTGTTTAGAACTTAATTATCCCCAGACGGAACCGAATGTAAAACAAGATTTATCAACCCTTAGTGTGTTACCAAAGAGACTCAAAGCAGGAGTTGCAGAGAATTATAGGAAATTTGGATATTGTGGAAAAACCTTCATTGAATCCTCTAAAGACATTTCAAAGGGCTAATTTCTGTAAAAAAAAAAAAAAAAAAAATCAGAACTAAGGTTCTGAATGCTGGAAGATTCTGAGGAGACAGAGTATGCAAGAGATGTAAAATAAATGAATATCAGCTCCTAAATATTTGTGGAAATTCTTCCATGGTTCACAGTTCAGAGCAGCTCTGGCCACAGCCCAGGCTGTTCCTGAGGAACACCATCCTTCTGCTCTTCAAACAATCCATCAGCCTGGAACCAAACAGAATTCCTCTTTTACAGGCCTGACTTTACAAAGCCACTCCTGAACCAGTTAAGGGCTTTCATGTGGAGTGAGCTGTAATGAAAACCACAGACATAACAAAAAAACAAAAACAAAAACAAAAAACAAACAAACAAAAAAAAAAAAAATTAAAAGCACATTCCTTCACGACAGCATTTTGCCCCCTGCTACACAATGAGAACAAGAGGCCAGGAATATTCCAAAGACAATAAAAACAGGCAGAAAATTCCCACCCACAGGCTAAAGCACAATGCACTGCCCTCTAAATATTATATAAATATAGATATATATATTTATATACACCTCTATCTATATGAACACATATAAATAAGTAGAACCCCAGAAATATATGCACATGCATTTTCAGACAAGGAGAACACAACATGCTGTGGAACTAAAATAAAATGGGAGAATCAAGCAAACACTGCACGAGGTGACACTTTGTGCCTTCCCTCTCATCCTTGGCTCCAAGCAGAGTGACCTATTGGTCCAGACACCATAAAAATTGAAGGATGCAGCCATGGAAAACAAGAGCATTCCCTGTCTGATCTTCTGCTTCTAACACATGGCATTGATGCATTTTAAAAAGCAGAATTAATACTAATCAGTGTGTTAGAACTGGGGCTGCCTTTTTAAGCTGAAGTTCGTGTGATTCAAAGCTGACCTTCAGGATCTCACATTCTGCATTGCCACTGTGGATCTTATCTCAAGGAAAGGACATCTTTCCTCAGCAGAAAACTGAATCAAACTGAAGCCAAGAAGAATGCCTGTTTACTTCAACTGCTGCAAGATTTTTAATTACATTTGTTTAGTTTTTATGGAAATGAATGGAGCAATGTAGCCTAAACAAAAATAGGATTTCAAACTGTTTTGTGCACTTTGCATTAAAGGGCTTCTTCTTTGGCTCAAGAACAATGGGAAGCCTTATTCCAGAAGGCTTCTTAGACAATAATTAAAATACTTCTTGTCACTATTTTTATCTTTGCTAACTGCTCAAAGTGATTAAATAAAGACACTGAGTAGTTGTTGTAAACCTTACTAACATCAGCACAGGGAATGTTCAGCCGTGTGTCTTTTCCAAAAACGCACAAACTCAGACAGGCTTAAAACTCTTCAGAGCAACGTGGTGTTTTCCCCCCTTAAATTATTTTTACAAAAGCACTAAGTTACAGAACCATTGCTTCTGAGCTCTCCACACTTAGGCATATTTCAAAAGCTCTAACAATCATTAAGTACACCTAATTTCATATAACAAAATTCATACATAG
>PYHW01009577.1:2338723-2350025 GCA_013186435.1 Turdus rufiventris | reverse complement strand
AAGAGTGTCAAAAGCTGGGTAGGGGGTAGTGTGTAATTGAATTTGCACCATAATATTTTCATGTTTTGCCTTATTTTCTTTTCATAAAGAAACTAGTAGCATCAGGCTGCCATTTATTTATTGATTGCCCAAGCACCCAGAATAAAATTAATGGGGTAAGAAGGAAAGAATGATCTTGTTTAGAGAGGGAAGTCAGCTGCAATTCCTACTGTCCTATAGGATTACTTTTGGGATTCCCATTTTTCTTTAAAAAAAAACCCTCAAAACTTACAGAGCTCTGAACCTTCTGGCCTTGACAAAGTGGGAATCTTCATTCAAATATCTTTTCTAGAAGTGCTTAATAACTGCTGAGGTTGAAACATGTAATGATGTGGTTTTCAATATTAGTTAGGGGATAAACTAAAGATAAAATTCAAAAGTGTCAGAAAAGGTCAAGAAACTCCTTTGACTGTTGTGTAATGAAAAAATCCTACTTTATTTTATTATAAGCTGGTTTTAGTTGAATTTGTTAGATTATATGGTACAAAGAGAAGATAAAGCATTATAAAAATTACTGCTGCTGCCATCTTTTAATCAAAGATTTTTGCTTGCTCACCTGAAACTTCAGTATTTCAGTCAGGGAATATTTGAATCAGTGAGTTTGTCCTACCTGGAATGAAGACAAATGCTGGAGACTCAGTCCTTCCCCATACAGAACCCTGGTCCTTTGCAGGGCTGTACCCAAAACCAGGCAGGAGAAGTGCACAAGTGGTATTTAGATTCCTGCTGAGGGCACTGTGATATCTGTCACTGAGATTAATGCAGCCTGAACCAGGCATTGTGGTGCCTGGCACCTGAGATGTATAGAGTGTGCTTAATGAAGATATACACTGCCTTGAAATGCTCCTGAGCACTGCTTCCCCTGCTCCTCTCTCTGCTTTCCCAACAAGAACAGTTGGACAATTATTCGAAACTGATACATCTTTCAGGGAAAAAAAAAAATATAAAAAATTGAGCACATGTCATTTTTGTCCATTCCACATGGACATGGAGTCACCATCCCTGGATGTGTTTAAACAAAGACTGGATGTGGCACTGGATGCCATGGTCTGGTTGAGATGTTAGGGCATGGGTTGGACTTGATCATCTTGAAGGTCTCTTCCAACCCACTCATTCTGTGATTCTGTGAATCTGCATGATAAGCAGAGATGTCCACAGTATTGTTTTTCATTCCACAGAATTTCCCTCTGTACTCCCTTTAAGAACTATTATAAAAATATTTTGATTAAGCTCAGCAAGGCCCTGTTTTCAATTGGGAGGCATCTGGCAGTTTGCAGCAGGAGGACTCTGGAGTCTCACAGTTATCGTTTCCCTGCACATTCTTGGTGTCACAGGACAGAGTTCCACCAAGCTGTGCCAAAGCCAGCCCAGAGATGTCCCATTAAACAGCCTGAAATAACAGCACATCCCCTGACTCCCACTGGAAAGTGTCTGGGAATTTCATGGACTCAAAAATCATGGAATAGATTGAGTCCAGCATCCATGGAAAAACTAAAGGTATAAAGAGTCTCTTTGTGAGATGTGCTCTGCCTAAGAAAGCCCCAAGACATCTCAAAGTGCTAAATAATAAAACACTACTCATTAATATCCCTTGATAAATGTGTGAAATAATTCTCATCAAATGGAAAAAAATTCCACTTAGGAGAATTGCAGTCCATTGCTGCAGGTTCACTGCGATTTCAGGCACCTTACACATTCCTATTGCCATGTTACACAGCAATAAGAAATAAAGTCTTTTTAAACCCCACAAAAATCAACAGAGAACAGTGTTAATCTACTGATGTGTCTCTATTGCAACTGTGGAAGTGTTTTTATACAGAAACTTTGGAAAAGTACAGCAAGAATGAACTCCATAAAATAATAATTAAATCAAAGAATAATAATTAAATCAAAGAATAATACTGCTGTTCTGTAATATCTGCTGAATAAAAGTTCTCAGAATGTTTTGTGAACACTATTTGTGTCCTACAATATCCTTGATTTCTTTCATTTTTCTGCTGAATAAGAAACAAAGGGCCCAAACATCATTGTGCAGAGGTTTACATTTAGGTACTCCCTAAGTGACTTGAGTTTTAAAAATGTTGGACTGCAGAAGGGTGTTGAGCACAGGTCTAGGCAATTTAACTTTAATTTCACATTATTCAAACAGTTTCCAATTCATTAAATACTGTATTTTTTAAAAGCTCATTGTGGTCTCCCAGTTGTTCTCACTACACCCATTCTTCTCTCTAAATACAGATTTCCTTTTACATCTCAAAATGTTGTTTTGAGATTTTGACAAAACCGAAAAAAAACTGATTTCATCAAATATTTTTCTAATCATGTCAGGTTTGTGCTTTTCCATGTTTCTTTCATGACTGCTCATTCAGTGTTATAATTTCCAATGCCAATTTCTCCTAAATCCTTTTCTGACTAAAACACCACATCTAGAAACACTTGGGCTTGGAAGGTCCTTCCAGGTATGTTTGTCATTTAATTCTATAATGTGGCAAATCTTCCATCCCCATTCCAAACCCTTTAAGTGCCCATCATCACATGCTCATGCTTGTATTTTGAAAACTGAGGCATCAGATCAACTTTCCATTGAATCTTTTATCCTTTCTCTCTTCCTGATTCTCCTTGATTGCTGAACTTGGATTTTTTTTTCTTTTATTTTTCATTTTTTTGTTGTTGTTGGTAAGTAAGCATTTAGAAAGGACAAATCACTTAGGAAATGTAAAGAGATGATAAACAAGGGGCAGTGTCGATTCTGACAAAAACAGAAGCAAATTCAATCATCCAAATACAGAGCAGCTCCAAGAAAACTTTTGTTGTACCTGGGTGACACTGGAGAACATTTTATCAACTATCAGAAACTGCTTTAGGATTTGAACCCTGTCTTTTTTTTTTTTGACCACAATAAAACCTTCCAGGCTGGTTTTTCTCTTCTTTTCTAAGTGATGAGCACATAATGAATATCTTTCAAAGCACTTGGAAAAAAAAACTATCCTTGCAGACAAAGCAAATTGTGCCCTTTCCAACCCAGAATCTTCTTAAAGCCTTTCCTGTTGCTTTTGTGGTTTAAGGGAGTTATGGTCCTTTCTATAAAGAGGAATGGAAATTAATGTTCTTATTAAACTCTATTGAACTTCCTTAATAAAAGATTTATTCTATTCAGTGGTATGGAAATGACAAAATTTTGTTAAGTGCAACCTATCTGAAAAACAGCTTTGCCAGGTTATTTTTTAAATTTTTTTTTTTTAGAAAATTGACATGGAATCCTATTTACCTTTAAATGGTCAATACTCCTCTCTTTAATGAAGCTACTAGTTTCAAATATCAAGAATATTTTAAACAAAACATAAAGAAATTGTGAAAATAATAAAGCCTGAGATATTTCTGAGTATGATATCAATTGTCAAAAAAAACTTCTTATTCCTTCTCTGAAATTTAGAATTAAATTTACCTATGTATCATCTGGTTAATTTATTTTTTTAATTTACTAATTACAACGTTATTTTCTAGTATCTGACATGTTGAATTTTTAATGGAGATGAAAAACTGGGTGTTTTACCTTACAGCAGGTACACATGATGCATTTGACTGATTTGTCTAGGCTGTGTTTTGGTTCAGTTTATTTCTTTTACCTAAAATGATATATTGAGAACTAGTAAATGTGATTAAATTTAAGGTGCTTAATCATGATTAAAAATCCCCCCCATTCCATATTAACATCTTAGGAATCCATAAAATACTTTTTAGTTTTTAGGAGAGAAATTGTGTTTTAATCAATGGTTGGATAAACCTAAAAGAGATGGAGGGGAAGAGATTCTCTTCTTTAAAGATCTCTCATGCTGCGCTTTTCAGTTCCAATTTTAACCTCCTATTTCTTAGTTTTTTTACTCAAGCTTTGTCTCTCAAGCCATACTCTCAGAATTAGAGAAATCTGGAAAATTCTCAGTCAGTAAAACTGTCTGAATGTGTGTGTGTGTCAGAGGACAGATGAGAAGGAAACAAAGATCAGAATGGATGAGAAAAAATTTACCTGATTTATAATATGAAGTCTTTGTTATAGTATTCTATATTACATTATTACTTTAAATTTTTCCATTATATTGCTTTAATTCCTGCTTTTGCCAAAAGTCCAGAACTGGTAGGGAAATTCTGTTGGCCAAATCATTCATTATCTACCAAACACAGCAATTAACAGGAGTAATTAATTCCCTGCTGAATGCTTTAAGAAGGAGGAGAACATATGGAGCTGGTATCTCCTATTTCAAATATTGATCCACTCACTGAGCCTATCCATAAGTAAATAGTTATGCAGAAACTATAAGCTATATCTATATATCAGCTGTAATTCCTCCAGCAAATGCAATATATATTCCCTGGCAAAAAGGCAAGAACGTAATCAGACATAAAATTCAAGCTTGTGTGTCACTGATTCAAAGCAATGAGACTTCAGAGAAAACAAACCTGAGGAATTATCAAAACTGCTCTTTATATTTTCCTGCAGGGTATCTCATGTCAGCCACAAGTTCTTATTAAAAATCACTCTGAAAATTATTATATTTGAGTATTCACTTATAATTTATCATCTTGTTCATGGAGATGCATGATTAATGAAAGGAAACTGAAAGGTAATTGAAAAGTACTAATAAAATTTTATATATTGGATCTGTTATTTTTAATTTTCCAAAGGATCATCGGGAAGCCCCTTCTCACTTAAATGGAGTCTTTAAATGACCACAAGATGAATATTATGGGCTTCAACCTCTATCAGAGATTTTAAAAGGAGCAGAGCCTTACACATGTATAAGTCCTGTCAACTGTCTTTTCTGCTGCTGCCTTTTGCCCAACAGAACTTTTATTTGATCTCAGTCTTTCCCTCAATGCAAGAATAAAACCCCAAACCCCTTTTTATGTGGACTGCAATACCTGCCTCATTTAGCATGAAAACCAAAAGGATTTGGAAGCAGTTCTGTTTATCTTTTAAAGCAAATTAACCTTTTTGTTGGTGTTCATTTGCAGCAGTTAATTTTACTCAGATGAATCAATCCTATCTCTTATTCCTGCAGCAGCCTGTGCACAGACCACGCAGGAGTGGAGGATGCAGGACCATGAAACAGGGGAGATGCTAAGCTGTCTGCTCCCCTGCATCAAACTTTATTTCCAACCAGAGCACCCTGAATGGCTGGAAAAAGCCTTTGGAGAAACTACAAAAAACAAAACAAAACAAAACAAACACTCCTGTGTTTTTAATTTCTCAACAGTCGCTCCCTTTAGAAATCCATACACTTGCACAGATGACAAAAAATGTCCAAGGAGAACAAGCAGGGATGAGCAGCTGGCTGGTTGAGATTCAAAGCTGGCTCCAAAGGCAGCTCTGTAACAAAGGGAAAGGATCCAGAGCAAAGTGTGACACTGAGTTCGACTGCAAAGCACACATCAAAGCATGCCCTGGCTCCAGATCTGCAAAAGGAACTGTTTCATCAGCAGCTTCAAAAACAATGACCATTTGCATTCCGAGTCATCAACTGATTTATCTGTGCTGGATCAAAGGCGTTGGGATCTGAACTGTGGGGTTATGTATTATCAGTTAATTAATTAAGTTAATTATGTGTTAATKCTTCRGTCTGAGTCAGAAATGTTTGCTCACTGAACAACTTTCCCTAATCTGTGTTGTTCAGAGATCTTACCCAATGACTTTGGTGGACAGGCACAGCTCTGGCGTAGGAGCAAATGTGTTCCAGTGATGGCTACAGGAGGTGAAGTCAGTGCCTTTTCTCCCCTTTCTTTATATGCACGTTCTATAATTATACAGATGCTGGGCAAGAATAGCTCAACCAGCATTGATAAATCCTTCCGTTTATTCCAGCTGAATTATTTCCATTTTAATTTTAGCATCACCATGTGTGAAGCCTCAATAGCTGAAAAAACTTTCCTCTGAAACCTTATTTGTCCTGTGGCTCTTCTAAAATCTGAGGTCGATATTTAGAATTAGCTTCATATTTACAGGGCTTGAAATGTGCTTTTGTGACTTGTGCAATCAAGATGCAATTTCACACAAGCTACTGCAAACTAATAATGAGGTTCTCAGTGATGTGACGATGCAACTGTCAGTTCAAAGCTTTCATTTCCGAGCTATTCCATTCATTAGGAGAAAAAAAAAAAAAAACATATTTGGAACAATGTTTGTAAGCTGAATGATAAAGTATCCTGAGGGATCTGAGCAAAAAGCAGTTAACAAAGAGCCCATCTACAGAAGAACTTGTGTGTTTGCCACGAAGGCACAGCAATGCTGATCTCTAATATACTTTTACTTCCTCAATTAACATCACACAGCACTACACAGCTTATTATCATTACATTTCAAAGCACTTTGCAATGTCTACTGTCATCAGCCATCAGAAGCACAACCCTAATTGTTCATTAGTAGTGGCTGTTATGTTTATGTGGTGCCTTGGCAGTGGGATTTTTTCCACATAGTACTTGTGACTACATTCATCCCACTTAATGACACCAGGCAACAAAATATGGTCCTGTATATTGTTAAAATAATCCAGGGAGTTCTTCTGGCCCAGACTAATTTGCATTGTCCCAAATAATTCTCAAAGAGCTGGAGTTTTGCAGTGATGATTCCCTGAAGACCATGGAGGTGCAGCCACCCTGTTTGGGCAGGCACAGAATCACAGAATAAATGAGCTTGGAAAAGGGGTCTGTGACCATCAACAACTGAACTGTGACAATTGGCCTCAGCATCTGGGAATGAAAACTTAGCAGTGTCTTCTCCATTAGCCTGATATTACCTATTTAAAAAACAGAAAACAGTACTTTGTCCTTTTATATAGAAAATGTTCTCCCTGTGAAGGTTTAGGTTTTGGTTAAAGGGTAATTTGGTCACTACTGTTAATTAAGTCTACTCTATTTTCCTCTCCCAAATGAAATGGTAGATGACATGAGGTTTCAGGAAAATGAGGTTTCAAGAGTACATCCTGAAAAAAAAATTGTGTAGAACCTTGTTTTGCTGTGCTGCATTTTTTCCAGGCACAGCCTGTTTGTCACAATTTTTCATGATTTAGGAGGTTACAAAGAGTTGAGTGAGTATTAACGGAATTTAACAAGCACTGAGTTCTGCTGGGTGGGCAGAGGGAGCTCAGCCCAGCACCTTTTCACATCCCAGGTTCCAGAACTTCAGAGATTCTCACAGAAATTGGGTTCCAGAACCTTCCCACACCAATCTCAACCCCCCACGATTCTTACTGCCTCGTTCTTCATTTCATACAAAGCAAAACACCAGATGCCTCTCACTGAATTAATCTTACTGATTAAACAACTCTCTGGGAAGTGGGAACACGAGTGGCTGATTTTATATTTTAGGTACCAAACTTTGTTCTCTTGTTTGCTGACTGAGTACCCTAACTATGAACTATTTGATGAGAAGAATATCACTTTCTTCCCCTTTTATCTCCTTTGATTTCCTTAAAAATGCTCAGACATAAAACAATCCATTACATAGCTAATGAGGCATTTGCTAATTAAAAGAAAAAAAAAAAGTATTAAAAGAAAACTTAGGAAGCAAAAGCAAACTGAAAATGTAATTTCAGTTGACATCACTTTTTTCTCCCAAAGGCCCTTTTCTTATTATTATTCTTCAGCACTCTGAAGTGACAGAATTAAACTTCCTTTCAAAATAATGCTGAAGTTTTAAAGGAAATGGATCTTTAACAACAATTTAAACTTCTAGAACAACAAAATGAGAAATCCTGAATAAGATTAAAATCATAAAGAGCACCTGTGGATTTATTTTCTTTTTTTGGTTTCAAGCACCATTTTTACTTTGCAGCATTGATCCTCAAAATAACTCCTGCTAACATGTGGCTCTGAGTTGAATGAACTCAGATCATCTGCTTTGATTTAAATATTGATTCTTTGTAATGTATGAGAACAGCTGCCTTTTTGAATTCCTTTCCATCCTCCTTATTACCAAAAACATCATCATTTTATCTCGGGGATTTGGTGCTTAAATAGCATTTCAACTATACCATCTAATGAACTCAGAAGAGATTCATTTGCTGACATCTGAGGAAAATACAATCCAGATTTCCAAACTCTTACTTAACAAAACATGACATCAGGAAGTTGCTTCACATTATCTTAGGGAAAATTGCCTCTCTCTTAACCTGGAGCCAGAGTGTATAATTACCTTGATAAAGGAGTGGAATAGGTGGTAAAAAGTTCACCTAACCAGCAAAAGGCTTTAAAATAAAGTGGAAAACACAATCACTTCCCATTACAGTCCAAGAAAGAGCTGATATCTTCAATGGTTAAGAGACAGAATCAGCTTCCCTAGCACTGAGACTCTTCCCAAAAAAATGTGTGGATAAGTCTGGAACATCCACTTTTCAGATTTATAACTTTTGTAAAAGAATCATTTAAGCTATGCTGCTGTCCAATATTTCCAGAGCTCAGAGACTCACAAACATCTGCACATGAAAACAGCAGCTCCAGTCTCCTCCTCTCTTACAGGGGAAAGCTTGATGGATTTTCAACAGGTCTGCTGAGAAATGCCCCACCCATGCATGATATATAAAGATAAATAATACTTTTAAAAATCCAATATATTCTATTTTCTCTGAGAAAAAAAAAAAGAAAAAGAAAAAAAAAGAGTGGGTCAGAGACATGTCTTTGTCTTCATCCCTTGAGACAAAACTCTGAATGTTGTGTAATGTGTTTGATTTTCATATAAACCAGCAAGATGACAGCAAGTCCTTGACACTGCTGTCTTGCCAAGAGTGCCACCTCAAGCCACCTAAACTTGGCTCATTCTCACACAAATCTGAGAGGGTTTTTTCAAAGAGAAGAAAAGGTCCAAGTGACTTTCCCTTGCCTGTCCTCTCTCCAGCCACACTTCTGGCTGCACCTGTGGAACTTTGCCTCAGTAAAATGCTCCAGAGGCAGGATACAAGTGGAAAATGCTGTTGGTATATCAATATATAACTCAGATGGAATGCTGTTCTCTGTGTATCTCTTCTTCTAACATGCATCACTCTGGAAGCAACTTCAGTGACATTGAAAATTCTAGTTATTTCAGAATAAAAATATCCAAATAGGCAATTTCCACTGAAGTTACTATAGAAACTGTGAGAGTGGGGAAATTAATTCTAGCTCTCTAACAAGAGTCAAGAATAACCACTTTCCATTACACATGCATAACCATAAAACTGTGTTAGCTCATATAAAATAATAATTATGAAAATTATTTTTTCATGAAGAGGATTTTTATTTTTAAAAGAACCATGAGCAAGCAAGATGAACCAAACTTTGAGTAATGCTCTGCGCAGTGAGCCAGTTATCTCACAAAAAAAAAAAAAAAAAAAAGAAAAGAAAAATGTTCTGAAAAATCTCAGCCTGACATCACATTTTTGGCACTTCCTCTGCTTTCTTCCTTTCTCCTGTGCCTGTAGATTCCAGCAAACACCAAGGACAGGTAATCTATGCATTCCTACACGTGCCACACTCATCTCAAAGCACACACAAGGGCCATTTCCAGAGACCTGAGTAAGCAAGAAATGCATCAGCCTCTGAGTTGGCAGATATTCTGTCAGGTGGGATGTGGGATGTTTAGAGCAAACCTTGTGCTTTGGATTTTCCTTTCATTTTTACTTCACTGCCTGAGTGCTTTCTTTCTGGAAAGAGGAAAAGGCATCCTCAGGAACTGTCTGCAAGTCCTCCCAGCTTAATTGCTTTCATCTGGGGACTTGTTATTGTTAAATTTAATAGACATTGGGGTGTTCTCTACTGAGACCTTTAATGTGTTCGGGGCTTTAGAGATCTCTGAAGAAAAATTGAACTTATGGAGAACAAGTCAATGGTCCACTGACTAAGGAAAATCATGCACCTGCTAAAGAACATCTTTCTTTCAAAATGACACCACAGCATTTGGGTCCTAAAGGAACAGGCCTGACAGGGCCAATTTAAAGCTTTTATACTTGCTGTGATTATAGGATGATGCCCAGTGTGAAGATCCCTATTGTTCCTTGCAAAGTGACATAGAGGGATTCTTTCTTTTCAGAGTTATGTATTTCTAACAAACAGACACATTCATTATTAAAAGTGTGGAGGTTTAGAAAAAGGAAATAATTCATGCAGCAGGCACAGAGCTGAGATTCCTGTTTACCTTTATGGTATCAATGACTTTTCTATCCATGTGAATGTATGTCAGGATTTGTTGCCGCATTTCATCCTTTATAATCTGAATTTCAACACACATTTTGGTTTTCTGGTATCTTAATCTGTCCCAAACCCCTAAATATTTAAAAATTAAGGAGAAAGCCTGGTGTTTCAAGATTAACAGATTGATTTCCAATCTATTGAAATGAGGTCAAGTTCAGTTATGCAGTTTTAAAAGTTTATCCATAGCAAAAGTTTTGAGTAATAAACTATTCTGCCTGGCAGGAATTACTAAATGGATCATGCTCTGCTCTGTAGTAAAAACCAAACTAAGTATTTATTTTTTGTCCTTTTAGCCAAATAGTTGGTTTGCTTACATAGTTGAATAAAACTAGAATTTAAAAGCCTCATTTAAAGAACCACCACTAGCACAAGGAGAAAACCTGGGTATGGAATGAAGAGAAGGTTTTCAGAGGAGAGCAAGGAGCAGATGGAAAGCTGATGAGGCAAGGAAATGACAGCCTGGGACTTTATCAAGCCATGCAGGTGGAAAAGCAAATGGGCTTAATTCAGCAAGATGCTGAGAAATACTTGAGACCGAGTTCCCTGGTAGTCCCTCCAGATGAAATATCACAGCAGCAATTAATTTTTACAATTGTTAAATTGCTTTTAGACAATAGCTTGCAAGGAGAAATATCATAGCAGAACTTTTGGAGAAGCTGGATTTTTTAGAGTGTATTGGTGACAGCTTTGGAAAACTCCATGGGAAGGAAGCTTGGGTTTGACACTTCAGAGAGATAATCTGAATTATATTTTAATAGCCCTGATGTGTAAATATCATAATATCTCCTTCCAGAAGCTAAAATAATTTATAAAACTAACATTTTGATAAAAGCTCCTAGACAGTCTTAGATGATACAGAGAAAATAAAGATGTTGAGAACCTTTTCACCTAGAAAGAAAAGGCATTAGTGTGAAACACTTTGGATTCCAAGGTCTGTCATCTTTACAGAAAACAAGATTTTACCAGAATGGTCCAGTCTCAAAGGTCTCTGAACTCCCACTTATAAGAGCTGCCAATGCTCAACCATTTCCCATGACCTTTCCCGAAT
>PYHW01009577.1:2316510-2338673 GCA_013186435.1 Turdus rufiventris | reverse complement strand
TTTTTTTAACTTTTCTCCTCACGGCTCCTGGTAAGGTCACACAAGTTTAGAGACTCCTAAGTGTGCCATAAAATTGACTGTGCAGAGAGCATCAATCTCTGCATGCAGGATGATCTTATCTGGACAGCAGCAAGGGAGACATGAGTGACAGACCTCATTTGGAAGGCTGTAAAGAAATGGGAATGCTGAGGAGAAACCTTTGGAATGTTAATGGGAATTAAAATAGTTTAGATGTGATTAAAAGGTAAAAAAAAAATTATGGGGAATAAAGAAGAAGATTTGGAGAAATGTCTTGATGTATTTTTATGATCAGATTTTTAACTTGCCATCTGATGGGAAAACCATGCAGAAACCCAAAAGAACACTTATTTTTAAATATTTTGTGAAAATTTCAAATTCTACCGAAGCCAATGAGTGCTGAAGAGACACCAAGAGACACTTTCTGAAACTGAGAGGTGAAAGGCAAAGTGGAGGCAGACTGGAGTCCATTCCAGCAGCTCTTTGATCCCTGCTGGCAGCCATCCCACTGAGACACCATTATTTTTGTTTAGATTTATTTCTAAAGCAACAGGAGCTGGACTATTTTTTTTTTTTTCCTGTTTGTTTTTGTGGCGGGGTGAATTTTTCTTTTCTTATTTTCCCTTTCTTCTTAACACATGCTGAACTAGGAAAGTGGCTGTGGGATATACGTCTCTTGGGGAATATGTATTCATTAGTAGCTTCACTGCAATGCCAGCACAGTAGAAACAGCTGCATTTCAGCTCTCCCTCAAGAATTGTGTTGTCTTTTGTCCTAGGAGGCTAAAAAAATACAGAGAAAAACAAGTGAGAAGTGTTACAGAAAGGTTCTAGCAAAATTGCATACAAATGGAAAAGATTTCTATCAAAAACGACCACTGTGAAATACATATTTAAAATATGACTCGGTTCTTAAACAGAATAAACATCAATTTGCCAGTTGTCATGTGTTTTAGACCCATTTGTGCCATTTATTCTGAGGCAGCATCACATTTATTTTCCTGACCTGCTGTGAGAAAGGGTTTGAGATGTTACTGCCACAGTTGAAATATGTTGCTGTATTCAGTGAGGATATTCAGCACTGTGCTGCACATAATAAGCTTCACCACTCATCTGACAATTAGTCATGTTGACACATTTTTATAAATGAGACCAAGCGATCATTTTCAGATGAGACATTTTCCCTGCAGAAGGAATCCTCCAGCTTTGCAGGGCACACTCAGAGTCAGGCATTTACCACAGTGGAAAGCAATCTCTGCCATGGAAAAGAGAAAGGTGCCTTTTGAACATGCCAAAAGGAAGATGAAATGTGAACTAAATTTATGGTGGCAACAAAAACCCATTTTCCTCAAGTGAAGAGACGTTTCACATCGCCTAACACTTCTTCTGGGCTAATTGTTCAAGTTCTATATATCAGAGTATAACCAGAGGTAAAACAAAGCAAAACAGATTCCACTAATGAGCACGGTCCAGATTCTCAGAGGGCACAAACCAGCTCAGTTCCCCCAAATGCCAGAGCCAGGCAGCTCTTCCAGAGATGCAGCTGGTGCTGCAGAGCCTGAGAAAGAACTAGAAAGGGACAGAATAATATTTCTCCTTCTGCACGTCCATTCTGACTGACGGATTGCTGATGAATTTCCATTAAATATGAAATACTGTGCTAGGTACATATTTTTAACTGCCTGGTAGTTAATTTTACAGTTTGGAGCTGAAGACCCGGAGCTCTTCAGTGAAGGATGTAACTACAGCTAAGTAATCTGTCTGGTTAATTATTCCTCTCCTAAACACTGATAAATACAAGTTTGAGAAAGCACCACAGGCATCTTTTTAAGCAAATACTTTCCATATTTATGAATTTATACACCCAGTCTGACAGAAACTACAAATTGCTGCAGAACACCACGCTATGGATAGAACTATATTTTCTGTGTGGAGAGAGTACAATTCCTGCAGTCTGAAATTGTTTAAAAGTGACACATCCCCACATCTGGAGGCTTTGTATTTGTGAAGGTCAAGGCACAGATGTTTCACTGGTGTGTTCTGCAGTCACACCTGTCAGCAGAGCAGAGCTGTGCTCCTGCTCCAGAGTGGATCCCAGCAGGTCCCTTTTGCCAGGGGCTGGCTGTCTTCAAGCCTCCCCCAGCACACAGAAATGTTCCAAAAAAGCTCTGGCAAGTGGTGATGGTGATGGATTCACTCCCACCAGCCGACTTCATTCTGCCCTGACCTTGTGGTTTGCTGGGAGAGCTCCACAGAAATCTCTGCAGAAACCTTTCCATCAGCACCCAGGCTGTGCTGTGCACTGAGCAAGGCAGAGTGGAGCACTGACAGCAGGAAACTGCACCTCACTTCAGGTTACACACTTCATTTACATCACCATTTGTTTAATGGCATTAAAGACAGCCGAGCCTTCAGGTTTGACTGCAGTGTCACCTGGGTTTAAATTTCCTTGTAAAACTTGCAGATACTTGTTATTAACTTCCAATCTTTTGTTCTAACTCTTACATCCCATCCCAGAATAATGAATTCTGCTCCCCAGGCAGCCCTCCTAGCCAGTTTTATAAGTCTATCAACATGCCCAAGTATATTTAAACAGCCTGGAGTGTGACAAACTATGCAAAATGATCAAAGAACTTCAAAGTGTCATAGCACCTCACAAGGCAGATCTGTGCTAAGGTATCAATTCTTACTTTGCAAATATTTGCAAGTAAAAAAAGAGATTTCCATGAATTTGTCAGAAGGCAAAAAATGTCACTTCTCCCAGTAAATACAATTTTTCATCATGACAGCAGGGAAAATATCGAGTGGTGTATAGGTACTCTGAGCTCTGAATACCTTGTAAAAACGAGTGAGAGCTTTATAGCAAATTCACAGGAAAATAATTATGGAAATGACATTATTTTAATGAGATTTTCTTTTTGTTTTAACTTTTATCACACACTTTTTGGTCTACTTGGATACCAACTGATATAGTTTGATCGCTGCTGATACAATTTAGGAAAGAGTTCTTTGTGGAACAAAGGCTCCACACAATTATGATGTGGAACCTTTTAGCAACATGGCTTCTAAGTTGGGGAGATTATATTATTTGTAATATATTATGGTAATTTTTGAACTGAAACTTCTCTTTGTTTCTTTAATTTGAGCTTATTTTACCTCTTTAGTTCACTGCCTGTGAAGAAACTAAAGAAAATAATTTTAAAACTTCATAAGATGCATTTTACAATAAAAAGCATTGAGTGTTTAATCAGAGATCAAATTTTATCAAAAATATAGTACAGATAAACTAGAAGTGTTACTTAGAAATAGTCTCTAAAAATTTTCTTATACACTCATACTTCTCTAAGGATCAGAGCCACATATCATAACACAGAAAACCGAACACTCATTTAAGACCTCAGCCTCCTGAAAAAATCACTATCTACAGTATTGGATGTCCAGAGATTTGCTTATGTTTGCTGCCAATAATTCTTTGAAAACTATTCTGTCTTTATGTGTTTGTGTGCACGTCTGTGTGCTCATTTCCTAGATCCCCAAATTGAATATTTTCAGACTATTTTTACATGCAGACTCTGAGAGACCAGAAGCAAAATGACTGGGGGCTTATTCACTGAGGGAATCTTACCTGCATGAAAGAGCAGCATATTTTATTTTTCCCCCCTTCTATTTTCCATTTAAAACAAAGCCCAACATGCATAATGAAGATGTTGAGTTTCTGACAGATTGGAAAGAACACAGGGAGCAGTCCTGTGAGCCCCAGAGGTAAGCAGAACAATTTCATAGGAGATTTCAATTTGGATGTGCATTGTGAGTCATTTCAACACTGAGAGAGATTTAATGTCAACATCAGTTGCTTCAGGACTGACATCATCTCAGAATTTCACCTGTTCTCCTTTGGGAAGAGCAACTCAGTCTCTAAGTTTACTCCAGACTGATTTTTATTGCATGAAAACAGTCACTGAATAATTGTCAATATAATTAGAAAAAAACCCCATGCTAATCCACACTGTGGATTTCAGGCTAATTCACTGAAGAGAAGAAAGCAGACATTAGCTAAAAATTCCTCTGGCTACACATCTCTGCCAGGAATTCTCACACTAATAAAGAAACCAACTCCAAAGATGTTTTTATTCTCCCATCTTTCTACCCTTTGTTCCCTCTCTTGTGACTCCTTTAGGTTCACTGGTCATCATTCTCACTGCTCCTTTATCAGTTTCTGATTTTCCACCCAATATTCCTCCAGTTTTAACAAAAACCCTCCCCCAAACTGCCTCCAGAAGCTGCTCAGTTCCAGCAGAAGGGGTGATGTGCTAGGAGTGTAAAAGTGCCACTTTCTCCTCTAGACCCAGCAGTCCTGGGGCATTTGCCAGAATTAGAGTGGCTTTCAAGTGGAGTTTACAAAATCAGGCTGGTTCCAAGGCAGTGTTTACTACTCCATAATTTCATCTAATCCCCACAGCTCCTGACATAAACTAATTGCATGTACACATATGATCCCATTACGAGTGGTGCAATCCAGATGGTGCCAATCTGGGATTGCAAACAGAGTTCCAGTGCTGTCAAAGGCATGCCAGGCTTCCCTGCTGCCTTTACATCTCTATTCCTCCTTTGTCATGGGCATCTCCTGCTCAGCTGCTTGGGCAGCACAGAAAAGCCAGAGTCAAAGTCCCCAGGGGCAACATTGTCCAAAAGATGTCCCCAGAGACTTTGAAAATGTCTGAAAAGCTTTAGATTTTCCTTAAAATCATTCTATCCTTACTACTGCCATCACTAATACCATGAGTATTTATTATTAATTCAGCAAGCCTTCAGAATTGCTGTGATTAGCAATAACCTGCTTGCCATGGAACATGAAATCTCAGCTACAAGAAGACAATTCATACCTGAAGGAACATCTGGTGTGTCCTTATTTAAGTACAAATAGGATATTTAAACTAACCACCCACATAGCATGTGGATTTTTCCTCTGTCATCTCACCAGCTAAATAACTGGAGAGTTAAAACATACCTACACATTAAAACACCCCCAAAAAACCCGAACAAAACAATTATTTGCTCTATGTTTAGGGGCAAATAGATATGGGAATGCCAAGCAATGTTTGTCCCTCCAAAAAGGAGTTGGTTCTAAACTTATTTTTCCAATATTTAATGGAATCCTGGTGGATACTAATGGAAGGATCTTCTGTATTTGCATGTTCATAGTGCGTGGATATGCTCAGATCCTGAACATTACTTATCAAATTTGTGAAACTGTGTTCCAAGAGTGCCAGCAAGCACATCATCTTCTAAAATGTGCTGTGTGTTTGTGATATATTTAAAGCCATTTATTTTGATTCTCCTCTCACTTTTAAATTCCATTGATTCTTGAGATGTTACTCTGGTCAACATTAGCTCCACTTTAAGTGAAGATGAGTCTCATGCAGATAAAACTTAACTTTCAGAGCAAACCTGAAGTCAACTGAAAGGCACTAGCCCAGCTCGTGTGGATTCAATTCAGAATTCAACTGAATATTCCCCAGCTCTATTTTGTTGTTATTTATTCAGCAAACACAAAATTCACAGCTGATATGAACAGCCTGAATCTGTGGAGATCAGTCCTCCTTCAGGGAGGTAAATCAACCAGTGGTCACACAGCAAGGGCTGAAGGCACCGAGTGATTCTTGCATCAATCCAGATTCTCTGCATGTTAAAATACAAGCGCAGATGATTTTATGATTGTTATTATTGCTCTTCATATTATTAAACAAACAGTTCAAAATTACTGTATTCAGTTTGAATTGCTTCTCACAAAATCACTAACAGAAATCCTTTCTGAACATGCAAGAGGCACTTCAGTATTTCATGAAGTGTTAAATTGGCAAAACAACAACACGAGTTCATTACTGCAGATTCTTTCCAGATGGAACCATAAATGTTCTGTACTTCACTGAGCACCCGTGGTGCAAAGCCAGAGTTGGGTATTCTGACCACTTTTTGAGGAATGGTATTTCTCATAGTGATCATTTATTTTCACAATGAAGACACTAATTGAAAACTGAGCAGGAAAAGGAAGATTCCAGAACAGTTCTGATTTATTTGTGTCTGAATTTTCAGCTCTCAAGCCAAAGTTTTTCTCTTCATTTCCAGCTCTGGATACAACACGAGGGGAGACTGGAACTGAGCCCTTGTGAGCACACCTGAGCACAGCTGACAGCCCATGGAGGGAACTGCAGCACCCAAAAGCAAATTGTGCTTCCTAAATGCAATGAGATTTCCAACTGACAAACCCAAAGGAACAGCATTCCTGGAAATTTAAACTAATGACTGCATGTGTAATGACAAAATGAAGTGATTTTAAGTTTTACAGTTGTGTTCAAGAGGAACTACTGAGTGCTCTCAATTTTCTTCCCCCTAACTATGGCAGTTCTGCTTCTTTTAACCTGTCCATCTTTTTATTTACATATTCTTAGAATTTAAAAATATGTTTATTTGCTTATTTAAAAAATAATTCATGATTTTAGTTCAGTCTAATTTCAGTGTCAAGCAAGAATAATTCCAATGGTGTAAACCAAACAGGTACGGCACATACATACAAATATTTAAAACTTAATCAGTTGTATAATACTTAAAATATAATCAGTTTTATCTGTCCACTGTTCTTTGCCTAAAGGAAATATCATACCAAAATTTTCAAATGCATTTAAAGATGATATTGATATATTTTTGGCCTCATTTTGAATAGGCTTTGCCCCAAAGCAGAATCATTTCATTAATCAAGACCATTTCATCCTGTGGATTTGCTTTGTTTCTACTGCTGTAGTGGAAATTTCAACCAATCTGTTCATCCACTCCACCTGAGCTGTTCTTTAAACCAATAAATTAGATTTGAATACATCAGCACTTTGATAACATTTGTTTCAAGTTAGAAATTATTATTTTTAATAATCTTTTCAAATGCCTAAAAGAGGTTGATCTTTTTTCTGGGAATTCCAGGTATAAAAATAAATATGGAAACAATGACAGAGCAAACTAAGACATTAATCTTCTGCCTTAGAAAGGCTGGGATAGTTTCAAAGGAGCATCCAATAGGAAATTGTGTTCACTGGTCCCCAGAGGTTTTGGAACAATCAAAATCCTTGGGAAATGTTAATCCCAAAGTCTTCTCAGTTCATTTCCATGTCAGGAGCCTCATCTCACTCCTTCATGCACTCCTCATTTCACAAATACATCAACTTCTCTTTTGTTACATCTCTGCTTGTACCTTTCACAGCTCAAAATGGAAATTTCCTTAAATTCCAATCAAGAAACTCGCTGCAGTAAAATGATATTTGCCCCAATTAAAAAATAAGCACTACTTACACTGTGATGAGATTACTTTGTGGGAAAAGTGGCTTTTATACATTTACTTTGACTTTAGCTTTTGTATTGAAATTAAAAAATAAGAGAAGCTCTTAAAATTCTTTATTGAGTAACTTTTTTTAGAAATTCAAATAAGCTCTGTGGTACTATCTTGTGCTACTACAGTAGCTACAGCTTTCCTCTCACACTACCCCTGCTCATATAATTTTGGGATGTCTGTAATGGCTCTATAAAACTTGTCTATGTTGATAAGACACTTTAATATTAAAGTCTTTCATCCCAAAGAAATGATGAAAATTTTATTGCTCTTGACAGAGCTGATAGACAGGGAGTAAAGTCCTATTTCTGCAACATCTTCAGGATAAATTCTGAAACCACAGTGCTGCTGAGGATCCTGCATGATCCAAGACTTTGGCATTAAACAGGGCAAGAGCAGAAAAAACTGCAGTGGTAAAAAATTCCCATAAATATCCACAGGGTCACACCTGCAGTCCTTGGGCATCCCACCAAAATTCTTCTAAGACTCAGAACCAATGATTCTGTCATCAGATGAGCAGAAAAAGTTGATTTATATGAATATATAAATTTCCATAAGCCAGTCAATAAATTATAGTTAAACCTTCCAAAAGCAGAACCATTCAGGCTCCTCAGACTCCTCTGAAAACACCGCCTGAGAACTATCTGAAATCACAGATAATAATCTGAATTAATATCCCATATATCAGCATGCTAGCAAGTTAGGAAGGAAATTAAATATATCCCTTTAAAGGCTTACTCTTCCAAAAATTCATATTTCTAACACCATTTCTTCAGAATATGAGGACAAAAAAAACCCCAAACTCTATGTCTGTTCCATTTTGGTTGTATGGATGTCTGTACTTATCTCTGTGTTCATTAAGTATCACCCAGATAAAGCAATATCCCCACATATTAAGGTAAAATGGCCCAGCAGATTGAACATGTGCTTTAAAACTGTTGCCTCCAGTAGATCAACTGCTTTATTTATGGATTTTTGTGTCAGGTTTTACACCAGCCTTGCTGGAGAAGTTCCTTAACCCATTTGCCTACATCTCTCTAACAGCAATAATGTCAAGCTCTCTCTTTCTTCTGGAGTCTGATAAAGAGGAATGAGTTACTGTTTTGAAAAGGCTCCAAGGAGAAAACTATTCCAGAGTCATTAAACTGTGCTCTCTGAGATAATCAACCTCCAGAGGGAATGGTGGCAAAATTACCTTCTTTCTGCCCTGTATCTTTGAGTTAAATCAGGTTTCTGCCTTTTTTTATACCATCTAAAAATTATCTTTTCTAGCAGAGCCTGACACAACTGGGCAGATTAGCCAATAAACACACACTGGATAATCACCAACAGAGAGATGCCACATTTTTGCAAGAGGCAGGAAAGAACAGTTTATTTTATACACCAAAGCAAGTCCCACCATTGGCTAAGTTCATGCCTATACCCTGGGAGCACAAACTGCACTGGTGCTCTTGCAGAAAATAATATTTCCCTGCAATATTAACGACTGTATATTAGATTTTCTTACACAATCATCTCCACTTATGAAGTCACCTCTACTCTGTCACCTTAGACCATAAATGTTTTAACAAACAGTCACATTTCATACTTTGTCTTCAGTCTGATAAAATGTTTTCTTTAAGAAGACCACAGACACATCTGGTCTTTAAAATCAGGTACAGCCATTGCCCAGGATTTGGCCTTGGAACCCATTCCCCAAGTTCAGAAATCCATCAGGAGCTGTCCTGGCACACCTGCACTGCCTGCAGACACCCAGAGTGAGACACCTCCAAATGCCTGAAAGAGATTCAGGTTATTGAATGACCTTATTTTGCATACCAGTAAATATGAATTTATCTCAGGTTTCCTAGCAGATGGATCTTATCATTGTGTAGTCCTTGAAATGTTTGAAATTCCTTTATGCTCTCTCAGATTACTCTCAATAAGTTGACAAGCCTGAATGCTTTCTAAGCCACTGTAAAGAGACTGACAACCAACACAATCTGAAGGCAGATAAAAGGGGATTTTTTGATGGGCCTGAAACTTATGAGCAAGGCAGAGAATAAATCTGTTTCTTGTAAGTTCCTTTCTTAAAGGGGGAAAAAAATATCTGGAGTGTATTTCATCTAGGACCTGTCAAAATAATAGCTCAGTGATGAGAATTCAGAACATGAAAGTGCTCCATTAGCAATCAACAAGAGACAAGAGATACACCAATCTTTTCTAGTTGAGTTTTCCTATCAGACACATTTGTTTTACTTCATGAGATTGTTCTAAATGCATAAAATTTACATACATATGGCTGCATTGTTAATTCCTACTCTGAAACTATTTGGAAGAGTTTTCATTTTCTGCTTAGGAAAGGAGCTTCCCAGCTGAGGAATGCAAGTGAAGGATGTTAGCTGGTTCTCTGATCACATCAGCAGAGTAACACAAAGTATGGCTTCATTTCTGTCCTCACAGTAATGAGAAATTACAGGAATTGCAGATATTTGTAACTAAAAATTAGGAAGAGTAAATAACAGATACTGGTAGCATGAGTAAACTATTACAGAAGTCACCAAATTAATTTTCTTAATTCTTCCATCTTCAGATACCTGATTATGGACTTTGTGAAACACAAAGTTTTTCCTTCTTTTCTCCTGTCTTACAAATTAGCTGATAAAGTAGTGCTAGAACAAACACTGCTTAGCAATAGGGTAAAATGAGGTTTGTGTTGCTTACATGAACACAAGCAACTATGAAATAACTGCTCAAATGTGAGTTTCCTAAGAAAATATATCTTGTCATAGCTTCCAGGTATCTGTCTTGAAGGAACAAAATTACAGCTAATAGTTATGTTTATCTAAAGTAAAGGATCTGTGAAAGAATAAAACAATTTTCACTCAACACCACTTGGGAGAAAACATTCTTCATTCCTTATCCAGGTGAAATTCCACTGCTTAAATGAAATTCAGGATCAGAGGACTCCTAGAATTATCAAAATCTTGAGCTTCTCTTTATTTTCGCAGTGAAATTAATCAGAACTTATTTTCACAGTGACACTAATCAGAACAATTATTTTCACAGAATTTGCCATCTTAGAAAATGCCAAAGTGATGGCTCCCAGTGCTAGGATCAAAAGCAGTAATTATTATCAGGTAAATCTGTGTTTCAGATCTGTTCAAATATTGAAATTCCATCTGGAAGAAAATGAATAGACATCATCTAAGTCACCTGCATATGGAAAAACTGATATTTGGGGCAGCCACAGCTTTTTGGACAACCTGTGCCAGGCCCTCACCACCCTCACACAGAAGAATTTCTCCCTTATATCCACCCAAAATTTACCTTCTTTGACTTTAAAACTGTTACTCCTTGAACTGTCACTACAGGCCTTGGCAAAAAGTCTTTGTCCATCTTTTTTTTATGAGCCCCATTTTAAAACTGAATGATAAGACTAAGACAAATCAGCTGAACATTTATTTCCCCAGACACAAAAATGAATGAGCGGGGCAACAGGAAAAGGTGTGCATGAAGGGAAACTTTTGAGATATTCTAATGGTTCTAATTTTAAAAGCTGCCATCAAATCCTGATGGATTATGAAAGTGTGCCTCGTTAGATAAATTACAGGCATGACACTTTGGAGATCAGGAATGTGCCTCAATGTATTAAATAGTGCCTGAGTGCAAATGCTGTGGCTCAGCACTGCTGTGTGCTCCCAGGAAATTCAGCTGATGGTTCAGGGAGGGGGGCTATGCACTGAGCAGTGGGAGCTCTTTTTGGGGCTTATTCACAAAGATTTAGTGTTTCTTTCAAGGACATTATCCACATGCCTAATGTTAAGTGAAAAACATACAGCAGGGGCACAGAGAGATCAGCAACAGGAGGTGCAGGATGGATATTTATTTAGATATATAAAGATGCTGATGGTTCTGTAATGAATTTTGTGTTGTGTGCAGCACTTCATGTTCAGCCCTCATGCTGCCAGTATTAAATGTTACTTATTTCGTCAGAATAATGGAAAAAATAGATTTATTGCATCCTTAATCTAGGCATTTTTTTGTGCTGCAATTTAAAAAGAATTGTTTTGCTCTTCTGTGAAAAAAATAAATAATGATTTTTTTAAAAAAATACATATAACTCAGGTTTCACATCTTACTATAAACCTAAAAATAACAATATGTGTCACAAGTCAAAGAAATGTGAAAATCTGTGAATCTTTTCATCATTGCCCAAAGTGCTGGGTTCTGCTTTCCCCTCAGCTGAGGATGGCATTACCTAACTTGCACTTTCCCTCTCACCACTTTGCATAAAGCTGCTGCAGAAACTCTGACTAAACTTTCCAAGTTCTCCCCAAAGTGGATTCTTGTCCTGTGGCCTTTATTGACTTATTTATTGTTCTTTCCACTCTTGCAGCAAAAGCTGTTTCCAAATATTCTTCACAAAAATCATTTCCCAGCAATTCTAAAATTGCTGCCGGAAATATCCACTCCACACAGCCTGCTCCTGTCCTTACCAGCAGCTCCAGAGGATGTGTGAGGAAAAAGAGGGGAAGCACAAGCAATAATCCCTCTGTGCAGTGGTTAGAGATTTCATTTAGTGTGACATTAAATTTACCTGCATCACCTGGCAGGGATCTCCTTCCCCACACTGCTCTGCTATCCACGGAAACACAAAAGTGTAAACATGAATTTGGATTCAGAGCAAATTGTGGCAGGAGCTCAGCAATGTAACCTAGAGACAGAAATGGAATCTGCAGAAAGAAAACCAGGATTGAGATTTTCTATAACAATTTTTAAGGTTGCATGTGTGAGTCCCAACAATTTCACAGCAAGAAAGGAAAATACAAAAAACAGGCATTGCCCTAACCATGAATCTGAGTCAATTGGTCCTCCTCTGGCTGGAGGGCTGACTTTACTTTTGATTGCCCTTAATTTTTATAAAATAACCCATTTTAGTTTTGGATGGTTGCAGTTCAGAATCAGTATTGTACGAAAACGGAGATAAAGGATGTTCAGTTCTATTTGCAGGGTAAGACAGAGGGTTAAGTGCCTTTCAAAAATAAATTCCCAGCAAAGTCTCTTCTATTTTTCTTTCCTCCAGCATTGAGAAAGGCCATATTCTGAGCTGGATTGTATAAGGCAGGCAGTACTTCACCCTTTTGTGTGCGAGATGGAAAAATTTCTATCCACTCTTTCCCTGAAAATTGGCAAAAGCAGAGCAGAGAGTGGCTGATGGATTTGATTTGCCTCAGCCAGGGAGGCTGGGCCAGCTCCCAGAGGTGACAACTGCAGCTCTAACAAAGTTCCAGCAGGGAAAAGGAGACAGAAACTCTGACAGCTCACTCTTCAAGGAGAGCTCCCAACAAACTTCAGCCCAGACTAAAGGCAATACCCACAAGAACGTGAGTTCAGACACTGCAGGTTTTACAGGCTGCAGCTCTCCTGCAATTATCCAACTCCTAAAACTGTGAGAGCCCAGCTCTGGGTCACTCCTGGCTGAGGTGTCCCACTGGGAGGGACAGCCAGAAATAACTGGGAGGTTTTCCCTTTTCTGAAGGAGTCCCAGGATGGAAATGTGGAATTTCGCTCCCCTGCAGCTCACCTGAGGGAAACTCAGCCCCTAAGTTTTCATTTACAAATGAAAATAGACATTGGAGAGAGCTGCTCCTCAGCGAGCACTAATTCTGGGTTTGGGTGATAATTTGGTCAGTCCTGCAAGATTTGGAAATCTCTCTGAGGTTCTGAATGTTCAGCCATTGCTCAATTACACAGAGTAAGACACATTCCCCAAACTCATCTCCAGCATGTGCCTTATGAAAATAAAACTCATTCTCACTACAAGTCCATAAAAGTAGATTAAGATTTTCACTATCACTGATCTTCCAATTATGATTTCATTTTCCCATGTACTTTTCTTCTAATTGATCAATTATCAGTGCCAATTTAAATGACATTTAAAAGTCGTGAGCTTTTATTATTTTTTTAAGTACTTGAATTACATTTCTACATAACAATACATCCTTCCTAATAGTGCTTCTACAAGGACAGGAAAGTAAATTACACAAATAATGCCCATCTATCAACTGGAAATATTAAATAAAAATGTTGTTTAAATTAATGTGTAGCTCATGTACTGTCTAAAGACACTGAGTCCATGAACCAGTTTTCATTTAAATCTCTATAAATTTTCCATTATAACATTTTGTGGGAGAGGAGTCAATAGAGGAAGATTTAGATAAATGGTGCCCAAATAATATTTTTTAATTAAAAAAAATTAAGAATCATTGCAGGATATGTGAATTTGCATTCAAATAGAAAGGTTTTAGGCGATTATAAAATGAGAATTCTCTTGATTGATCAAAGTTTTATGCATTTCATATATTCCAACACACATTGCTAATTACTGAGGATTTTCTAACCCCAAATAAGCAGGAGAGCCAAGTCACATTAGCCTTGTTTATCAAAGAAGCAGATTTGGGTAAAACATCTATGACTATGCACAGGCACTTTGGGACAGATAGATCTAAAAAAATCCTGCAGACAGGAGGCAGAAAGAAATCTCTGTTTTCATGAGACAATTCCTGACAAAAAGAGGCAACAGGAATAACACAAGTGAAGCTCTAATCGCAGAGGGAATTCCTTAAACATATACATAAACTCTGTATATTCCATTGTGTAAACCCTCTGTAAAGTTTGAATCACTAAAGAAACATATTTAGATGCTCACTAAAAATGTGAAATACAGAGATTTCCTTCCGGAACAATATGTGGGTGACACAAAACTCAATTCCCGCCTTACCATTAGCCAACAAAATATTTTTCAGGGGTGGAAGAGAAGCTGGAAAAGTGTCACACAGCAGGTTTGCTGGGAACAATGTTGATTCAATATTCCTCCAGCACAGGCCTTTGTCTCTCATAAGGGACAGCAGAGCTCTGTGTAACACTTTTATTCCTGGCAGTTTTTCTCGCAGGTGCATACAGTCAATCTACTTCCATTTCCTCTGCTGCTCTCCCCAAAGAATCCTCCTTTATTGGCTCTAAAAGCGAATGGCAGATTCCCCCTAGCTGAACAGTCTCAGGCTCCTTCTTTATAAATAAGTTATTTTGGGAATGTTTCTGTATGTGATAAACTGGAAAAGGCTGTCTGATCTGTGGCAAGGCAGGAACTCCAGTCCCCAGGAGTTTTCCTTGAGGAAGCATTTGGGAGCTGTAGATTTTCCTATCAAGTGAAAAGCTGTGGGTGTGTGGGTACAAGTAGGAGCAAGATTCATGAAGGCTGATAAAAGAGGTGAGACATTCTCAGAATTAATAAAAAAAGAGTAAACGCCAAAGGAAACTGAAATGCCTTCATGCCCACGGTTGAAAACACAGATTTTCCAACCAGTTCCATCTATGATCTAATTTTATACCACTTAATACAACAGCTACTTCATTCCCTGAATCTGGTTTCTGGAATATACTGGATTCAATAGATACTGATTCTAAAGCTCAAAATAATGCAAATTTTCTGCAGATGAAGACATATTTCAAAACTGAGTAAAACTTGACACAGGAAAAGTTATTCAGGTGCATCCTGAGCTTTTTGAGTGTAGAGACAGAATTACAGCACCAAAGCCTGAGCTGGGATAAATGGAGCACTAAACTGCACAGTCATAAAATGGTAAAATAAAGTCAGCAAACAAAATAAAGACATCCCAGAACCAAAAGTTGTATTGTGGCTGTTATAACTCCTGGAACTAGGTAAAAAAATATATAGATTATCAGTCCATACTGTTAAAAATCGAGTTAACATTCCTCGCTACTGCTCCTCCCTGGAACAAGCTCTGAGTTTCCTTGTAAATGTATTAGCAAAACAAGAGTTCCTATAAATGTTTTACTGCTACTTCTTTATTCAACAGAAAATCAGACTCTGAAACAAAGCTATCCACCCAAAAATCTTTCTAGAGAATAAATATTGTGCTAAAAAATAACAATTAAACTTATCATTTCATTTTCCAAGTGTATATGCAAAATATGCTCTAAAATACTGTTACTGTTGGTAAGATTAAATCAAACAAGCAAAAAGATAACCCAGAGTTCTTTGATCTGAAACATGCAGAACCATAAAATGTTTGGACATGATAAAAATTTGACATTGTGGATAAGCTTCACATCTTTTATTCTTTTTCATAAAGAAGTGTCAGACAACTATATAAAAATAATAGATCAAATAAACATAGACACTGTTGTACACAGAGCATAAAACCTTAAAAAACACTGAATAATTCAAGGGAACTCCAGCAACACTTGTAATTTACAGCCCTTGCAATTTTTCATAAAGCAATACTTTTTCTAATTCTCATCTCTTTTCTTGCTGGTGCCTCGGGAAAGAGAAAGGCAAAAATGGAAACCATAACTACAAATATTAAAGTGTTTGCTTTTAGTATCAGTGTAGTAAATACACCATTACTCTTAGATGGTAATGCAATATGCAAACACTATTTGTCCCAGATCGCTACAGTAAACAAAATTTTCAGAGACTATAATATTTTTATCTTCTGCTATTTGCAAGATTACTTTGCAAAAAAAAAAAAAAAAAAAAAAAGTTTCTAATTTTTGAATACCTTCCCAATACAAGGTACTGGAAAACAGGATCACACACAGAATAAGAATTTTTCTCTCTTCTTGGGAAAGTGCTCAGGTTTTCAACAATATCTTTAGCCTGCTGGAGCTGGGTTAATTACTTCTGCATTCACTTGAGGATCTCCCCATGCCAGGACTTTCATCCTAAGGAAATCAAAGATTTGATGTCACTGTTACCCCCGATTTTATCCTGGCAGCTGCTGTGTCACTTTAAAATACACACTGTGTATTTTAAATGTATTTTTCTCTGTCTTACCCCCTAATTAACATCCCTGTGCCCAAGAGTTTATGCACAGGGGAAAGAAGAGCTCACCAGGAAAACCAGAGAAACTCAAAGAGTGACCAAATTCAGAGTTAGATGTCATGTCTTTAGAGAAATAAACATCACAACCTCATCTTACTTTTACCTCCTGTACACTTTTTTTGTGTGATCATACTCAGACTACTGTTTACCTGTTTCTAAGATTGTTTTCCATTTTTCTACTTTTATATTTGTTTTCAGAAGTTTTAATATGTAACAACCATAAAAGATTTCTTCAAGCCAAAATTTAGCTTGAAAGAGAAGCCTACATGTAGTAATCACTGTGCATTTATGTAACAAATCTCATAATTTGTTTTAGACCAATTTAGAAAAAAGATCTCAACTAAAAGAAAAAAAGAAAAAAAAAAAGCAAACCCACAAACCCACTTGATTTTGGAGTCAATGCCAAAAAACGCCCTGCTTTCTGAAATGATTAAAAAAATGCCATGAGTTAATAAAGCAATTCTGCCATTCTTAACCTGCTTAGCCCCTCAACCTGAAATACAGAATACACACAATACTCATATTTTTATTAAGCTACCCAAAGAGCAGACAAGTAGTGGAGCTGTGGATCTTCCAAAACCTCACACAATTATGCCAAAAATCACCTAAAATAGTGGAAGATTCACCTGAAGTTGCCTTTCTCCTTTTTTTTTTTCTTCCAATTTTTTTCTTTATCAAAGGAAACACCAAATTATTTGATAGAATTTTAAGACTTTTGTGCAGATAAAATTAAACTCCATGAAAACACAGATTAATCTTTGCATGCCCAATAAATCATTTCCCTCAATAAATTCATTTCTCTCAATAAAGAAAAGTGTAATTAATGATCCCAGTTTCTCCAGTATAGTTGTTCTGAAAGGGATGTGTTTTGTTTAACATTAAACTTTAATGCTGATGAGAAATTCCTTTGAGGAATTAAAGCTGGAGGAATATTTCAAAAGCTTCCATTGGAACTGTTGTTGTTCCTAGAACTGAGCAGGGCAGTCCTATAAAACCTCTTCACCTGTCCACACCTTGGATTCTTTTCATAGCTGATGTGAACCTCTTTCCATCCAATATTCAGTTTAGGTGTCAGTGGACACACCTGAAGTGTGCAGAACAGCAAAGCTACCTCGGAGGTGTGGGTTAGGTATTAAAAATCCTGATTAAAAACACTCCCTGGCCTCTCAGCCAAAGCAGTTCTCACATCAATGACCCAATCTGCCCTGCACAGCCTGGAGCATCCCTCCCAGCCCAGTCCCTGTGTTTGTGGATTTGCAGGGATTTTTCCTGCCAGAGGAGTGCCAGTGCTCCCACGTCAGCATCCTCTGAGACTCTGCACAGTTTAATGGCAGGGAGGGAATTGTGTTTGTCTCCTGCTCCAGTGGGCCATGAACTGAGCAGTTCCTGAGCAAGCCTTGGCACAGAGCAGCAAAGCAGCTGCTGGGCCCTATTGTAGTGCAGAAATGTGCATTTTGACAACTACTAATCATGTATTTACTCTGAACAGTGAGTAATCTTATACATTTATTATTCTCAGAATGTATTTACCCAACAAGCAATGGCAGCTCTAAATGAGTTTCTTATGTCCCGGAAAGAAAACACAAACAGCAATTAATTAGTTTATTGTTATTTAGCAGCAATTTATTTATTTATTTCCCCGAGCTATTCATCAGATGCATCAGATGCTACAGAATGGAAGGTAGCTTTTTGTGGCATTTATGGTTATCAAGTTTCTGGCAAAATTCCTTCTCAACTATTCTAGATCTCAATTGTGTTTGAGATGAGATACCTAATTTTGTCCTGAATTGGGAGCAATTAAAAAGAACAACAAATTGGATGGAGCAAGTAAAACAAACTGGTTCAAGTTGGTGATATCTATTGTGTGTTAAAAACAAAACCAACCAAAAAGGAAACAGGCTGATGAAACTGAGTTGTGATGTATGCAAAGACAGAAAACAAGGAGTCATTTAACTTTTTCAGATTCTTTGTGCTACAAGGACAATGACTCAGCACAGGACATCAGACAGATATTAATCCTCAACCCGATTAACAATTATTCCTTTTGCTGCAGAAACCTTCTTTTACAGAAAATGCAAGGTTCAGTGATGGATTCTGTGAGTGCCCACACAGAGCCATGAAAAAATACAACTGCACTGATGATGGATGATCATTAATTATGGAATTATTTCATTAGAAGCACATGGGATGCAGTCTGGGTGCTCATTTAAATCCCAAATGGAGCATGAGGATGTGCAGGTCATATTCTCACCTGCACAAACCCCACTGGCAGGTTCTTAGCAGGAAGGAGTGTGAGGCTGCTGGAATGGCACTGGGAAGTTGTTTTAATGAGCTGTTAATGGCAATTATTCCTTATTGCACCATAGCTGTATGAGAGAAGCAATGGGGTACAAACCCTAACTGCATTAGGATGGCCTTAAAGGAAAGAGGGAATCCTTGAGAGCTAAGCACAGTTAAAACCAAAAGGTGCATTCAAAATGCTACAGGCCTTGGAACAAAATGCAGAATTAAAACACTGATGTTTATGAATGACTGCAAAAACTACTATTCTGAAATGTTGTGATACAGCATCCAAATAATTCATTTTGTTTGCTTATTTTTAACCCCAAATCCTTTCAGCCACTCTGACCTTTCCTTCTGTCTGTAGCTGGAATGCTGCCTTCCCTCATAATCTAAACAGAGATGTACTTAATCTTCTTTTGGGACTAACAAAACATTCAGGGCCTAGTTTTCTTGAAAAGACTACAATGATTTGTGTTGAAATAGTTGGTTTAACTCATCATCAAAACCTTTGGATTTTGGATAAATTTTATTTTCCATTTTATTGCCCATAGTCTCAGGAGAAAACTGAGATAACGTTGTAAGGGCAACCTGTATGGATTCAGAATAGGCTGGGTTTTTTTCTCTTAAAACTAACCTATGATGATTACTGTTATTTTCACTCCTTTGCCTGCATCTCCAACCTCCAATTAAAGGCTGGAACAATTTATTGAATTGTAAGTTCACTAATTGAATAGATATATAGACAGCTGAAAGCACCAGGATTCTCTACAGGGTTTGTTTATCAGTGTCTAAATCTTGGTTAACAGCTTGCTACCCTTCTAAATATACAACTATTTATTTAAGTATTTATGTACAATGTTTGTTTACCATGGCAACTGCTATATCAACTTGACATACACAGGAGTAATTTTATTCAGATACATTTACCTCTTTGTTAGAATTCATCCATATTTTATGGTACTTAAAGAGAAATAACAACAAATTCTCAATATATGTTTCAACTTCTGTGTAAGAGGCACTTGGATGTTTTCTTGCATAATGAATATGACTAAAAGTGTCTGCCAAGCACAGAAGTGGTCAAACAGCCAATTAAATCAGCTGGGGGGAAAAATCATGGGAACTTTTGAATATTACTTGGCCTGTGGGGTTCCTGCTAAAAGTTATTTATTTTATTTTTTGAATTTATGCCCTGATGTAGTTTTGAGAAACACAATTTTTAGAAATGCAGAGAAGGAAAAAAAATATATATCCATGCAAAAATGTAAGGCCAGGCTGGACAGGGCTTGGATCAGCCTGGGACAGTGAGAGGTGTCCCTGACCATGGCAGGGGTTGGAATTAGAGGGGCTTTGAGGTCCCTTCCAACCCAAACCATCCTATGATTTGATGATTCTATATTCTAACCTCCCTCAGAAATTACCCCTCTGGAAGAACCTGGTCCACATCTGAACACACATGAGCCCAGAGTGGCAGGGAGCTGGATACTCCAAACCCCTTTCCTGATCTCTGCACTCAGACCTGATGCCCAGAAATAAAGAGGTGACACAGCTGATGGCTGTGCACTGCACACTCAGAGAATGGAAATGCGGGGCCATGTCCTTGGTTACTTAAGAGACAGGAGCCATGTCCTTCCTCATTTGCATCCATGGAAATGGCCAGAATTGCCAATTCCCATGAAACACTAATCTTAAAGAAATTAGGATTTTAGTTAAAAGTTAGAAGAAACTGGGCTTGAGAGAGTTACCTGAAACTTAAATAATTGATTATCTGTCAATTTATGTTTGTTTGGCTGTGCTTGCAATGGGAAAGGATGAAACTGGTAGGTAGGGCCAAAGAACATCAACAATTGCAACCAGAAACTCATTCTTTGCAAAACTGGAGTTGCCTCAAAAGCCATTTGTATTGTCATTGATAGAAAAGGTCAGGGTGAGGAAGACTCGCCTTACTTCCTCCTTCTAAGACCCCTCCCCACAAAAACGACCCCAGACTTAATTCAAGAAGCCAACCACGCATGGTTAATAGATATTCAAGCTAATTACCATAGAAAGCAGGGATGGGAGGGGCTGGTATTATGAATATGTATTTGTTTGAAACTTTTGTCAATAAATAGACTCTGTGACCACCTCTAATTTTGCAGTGTGTATTAGGGGGCTATCCCACGCTGCTGCCCAGCACTGAACAAACATTCCCTTTCTAACTTTAAATTGTTAGAGAGTCTTTTGTCCTCACATTTGAGTATCCATATTAGACTAATACTCATATTTTGGTAAATCACCCATGCTAGGTTTGCATAGATGGATCATGGACAAAGGAAAAAGCAGAATTGTGCCCGTGTAGTTCATAGAAATATAAATCAGAAACTCAAAGGGCAACTGGTGACCTCCTCCTGCTAGCCCTGTGCCACTGAGTGCCACTGACATCTGATTCACCAAAGAAATCAGAACATACAGCCCTGGGAGTGTCAAACCAGGCACACCCCAAGGGGACTTTACAAGGTTAAAGAGAATAACTACAGCACGAGTGGGAAGGAAACCGGATGTAACAGGGTCTGTAATTAAAGCAAGCAAGAAATAATTCAGCACTGCAACATCATGAGAGTGCAGTACCAGGAAAGATTAGAGGTAGCAAGAAACAGCCTGGTCATGAAGGATTGTATACACTGTTGAGTTTTCAACAGGGAATAATTCACTTCTGTGATTCAACTCTTTCTCCCTCATCACAGCCAGAAACCGCCCTGAGTTATACTGAGGACAAAATTAAGAGATTCTGTGAATTCCTCAATATATTCTGCACCAGCAGCTGAACTCCAGTCCCTCCTGCAGTAAATGAGTAATAATGATGATAATAGTCATAATTAATATTAAACTCTTAGTGAAGGTTTATTATCTTCAAGTTCCATTAAGTAATTAATGAATTCATTAAGATTGCTAAGTGTAAAAGCAAGCAAGTTACATAGAGACACACCCTGCAGGTCCAACATGAAATAATCTATTTTAACAGTTGCAAAAAATTAACATTTATTTCTTAATATGGTAATGATCTAGTACTACAGTTATGCAAAACACAGCTAAAGAACACTTATTTTTGGAGTTCTTATCTTTTCAGAACTTGCTGTTGGGTTGTACAATCTCAGCTGGGAAAGCCTGCACAGGAATATGTTTGAGATAAAAACCTACCCTGCAAACCCACAAATTTTGTACGACAATGCAGAGATGGACACAGGTCTATCTGTTAGACACAGTCCACTCATCCCTACCCATTTTCTGGATTCAGCAGAGCAAATCCTGCAATTACACAGATATAAAACCAGAGCAGCCACAGACAAGGAGGTCACAAACAACGAGGAAAGTCACAAAACCCAACAGCACCATGTCCATGTGTCCCATCTGCAGCTGAAACAGGCTCCAAGTCCTGACATTTCATGTCAATATTATCTTTCATGCTATTAAATTCACTTTTATTTTGAAAAGGCTCCAGATGGGTCATCTTTACCCAGCAAAACAGCTGGATATATTATTGATATTATTTGCACTTAGGCAGTTGGCCAGTAGAAAATAAAACCAAGTGGAATTTTCTCTTTTCTGGGAAGACTGAAATGTG
>PYHW01009577.1:2293977-2316419 GCA_013186435.1 Turdus rufiventris | reverse complement strand
TTATTTTCTGCCTGAACATTTATCCTTTTTTAATTGGCAAGAATTAATTCTTTAGATCAGATTTGAGAACTTTCACTTCCATTTTGTCACACTCAGGTTTCAAATGCAACTTTGGCTTCCATTTTAGATCTTGATTTATGAAGACAAACCAATGAGAAATGAGCTGTGCTTTCTCTTATTTCACATTTAATATTTTTGCGAGGTCGCCGCTTTCACTTCTTCATGCTAGTGAAATGCAAAACTCCCTTAACTGAGTCCAACCAGTACTGCTGAAAAGGAGGAAAAAAGTAAACGCATATTCTACAGAATACAAAAAAAAAAAAGGAAAAAAAAAAGTATTTTCTGAACATTACAGCTTATTTGCTCCTTTCATTCCCTCGCTTTCCAAAACAAGACACAGAGGAAGTTTTGCCTGGCTTGCAGTTGGTTGTGTGCCTGAGCAGCTCACCTCTGGAGAGGCACGGCGCTGGAGCAGGCAGTGTTTTAAGGCTGTGTTTCTAATTAAGTGAACAGGTGGCTCCAGCCAGCAGGAACCACTGAGCAAACAAACCCAGGGAGAGCTGGGACTTGCTGGAGCAGATGGTGTGGTCTTTGTACCTCTTTAATGAAGACTGTGCCTGAGCTCTCTGCTGCCTTTCATCGAAGACTTTCCTCGTCGTTTGTGCAACCGCGTTTGCGCCGAAATAAAACAAAATGATGTCTGGATTAGAAAGGAAACACATTCTCTGCACCCTTCACACGTGTCTGAGCATGGCCTGCTGTGCTAAGTTGTGTTCTGCATGCCAAAATTCAGGTAGAAGGTCAGCACACCTAGCACTGTTATCTGTACCCATTCCCACACTATAAACTGGTTTAATGCAATCACCTCGTAAAACTTTGCACAGACATTAAGTCTTTAAAGAGCAGGTAGGCATTAACAGATTTTTAACATTCCCTTGGCAACCCCTGTTTATAAATTAATCTATCAATGATTTAGAATACATTTATTAAATTATAACCTTTCCTTTATTGATTTATGTGAGCATACTCCAAATCAGAGTTCATCTTAGGAATAGGAAAATTTGTTCAAATGTTTTCAGTGAGGATCGTGATTCTATTTTGCATCATCCCATTTACTTAGGGGAGGGTGATCAGAAAGAAAAGCAGTTTTATAAGAAGAATTCTAATGGGAAAATGGACATTCCAGCCTGAGTAGGGATTAAAGAGAAAAATATGGAGCAGAAAGGGGGAAATTTCCGGTGCAAATTCAGTAATCAAAAGCAGAACTTCCAATAAATTACAATTTTGTACAGTCCTATATTAGCACAGGGAGCTCATTAACTTACAAAGTATTAATACACAAATTTCCTGAAATTAATCCATATGTAAAACAGTTCAAATTCCTTCCAAGGGTGAACTGCAAACTGGTTTTCCTAAATCAGGAATAGCTGAGGTCCCCCTTGGCCCGTGGCTGTTTCTGGGGAGCAGAGACCAGAGCACAGCTTTGGGGATATTGCTGGGAACTCACACATGAGCAGGGATGCAGAAGTAACCCAGGGACTGGAGAGGAAAGGAGAGCAACCCAAAAAGTGTGTGCACCATCAGGCTGAAGAAACACCTGAAAATTTCCAAACTTGCATTTTTTTGGGTTTTTTTGGGGTTTTTTTTCCCTCTCAGAAACATTATAAGAACACATTTGAATTTCATGCATAAATCCCCACATTGTCAGAAAAGACAGAAAATGATGCAGTGACTTCAAAGTTATGTCGCTGTCTGGTAATTTTTTTATTTTCACAATTTTTTTCTATCATTAGGGCAATTAATATCCATAGTGCCCAGTGTATATGGCAGCTGAAGGCCATGCCAGGTGCCTTTTATCTCTAAATGCACAGAAAATTGACTTTGGTTCTATCAAATGGAGTAGATATTTGGAAGGGTGAGAGATGAAGACAGAAGCTGAGGGAGCCAGGTATTTTTATTACATCTTTGTTCCTATAATTTTAATTTTTTATATTTGCTAATGTTGTGGTGTAGTTTGGCTAGATGACCAAGCTTTAAATAAAGACATGGACACATAGAAACAGAAATGATGGATGGGCCAGAAAATGAAAATGGAAAAGAACTATTTTAACTCCAGCACTTTCACCACAACTGTTACATGGTTGCTATGATATCACTTGGTAATTCATTGAAAACCACATTCCACCCTATCTTAGTGCACAAGTTCAATTGATAAGGAATAAAATAAGATACAGCATGGCCCCTTCTGTAGAGAAATACTCCAGTGTGCAATAATTTGGCTGGAATACTGCAGGAATCGTGGTGCACACAGCTCATTATTCTCACTATTCATATCCCTGAACTTGTCTTGCTAGCTCTATTTATTTTTCACTGGAGTAATTCTATGGGGAACTTCAAAGCAATTAGCTCAGGAGCACATGTTAAAGGGTGAAGGGTTTCAATGTTGCAGCAATGTAAAATAACTATAGATCACAAAATCTGTCATGGAATAATGCAATCAAGAACAAAGCAAATTGAAGCTTTGTTTTCAGAAGATAAGAATGCAATGGAATGCATCAGTAGCTCCCCTTGCTTCTTGTGCTGTCTACCTAAATGAGACTCCCTGCTCGACTGTTTCAAAGTCATTGGTTAATTATCCTGGAGCAAAACTGCAGTTTGGGTGCTCTGATTTGAACATAATGATGTGACTATAATTCGAACAAATTGGAAATATGCAAAGTTGAGTACTTGATTTCAGATATAATCCAGTAATTAAAAACATAACAAATCATTTAGAAGGAATGCTGCCACTGTCACTGAGGAAAACTGCTAATTGCAGGGCCCATATCACCCCCAGATTTGCAGTGCTTAACTTCAACCACAAATCACGATCCAGTGGCAAAAGTAATGAATAGAAAAGGTATTTTTTCCAGTCTTTTAAACCATGGAGACAAAGAAAGGAACAAGATGGACTAAAGAGGCATCACTTGCAGTGTCAATTTAATTTTTACTGTGTGCTCCCTTTACAACACAAAATAGTATCCAATGTGTAAAGTTACACAGATAATAATTATAGTAAATATGAGGAGAATCATCAAACACAAAATGAATGATGAGGAATATTTATTTTAAAAAAATGCTGTTGGTATTACCCTGATAATTTTATAGAGTCTTTTTGCTGTCCATTCACCAAATTAGGACATATTTCTGGAATTTCTGATAGTGTGAATGAATGGTATTTTCCCTTAACAGAGGGCCATGATTCTGGATGCTATCTGGGCAGCAGAATTTACCAACACTTGTAGGAGCTGTCCCTGAGGTAGCTACTCCCAGGCACTCAAGGTTGATATCACTGAATGTTCTTTCACTGCCAGACCAAGCATCCCTGTGAAAAAAACCTGCTCCAAGCATGCTGCAAGTGTATTGAAAATAAATACATATTCAGCAGTTCTGCTCAGCCATGAACACTGTTCGACAGTGACCAAAAAGAGAGGATGAAGGATAGGAACGTTTTGCAGGTCAAATCTGCGATCTGAGAACTGAAATGAAAGCCACCTTCCCTAATTCCTTGTTCCCTCAGCAGTATGTTTGATCACAGAGGGAAACCTGTGCTTCCACACGTGGCACTTTGCCTCCAGAACTTGTTCCTGTGCTGTCTATTTTTCTACCCCTCCTGCTACAGGGAGAGTATAAAATCCATATTTCTTTGAAATGCAACATGGTGCTTATATAGGAAAAATATTATTTCCTATTGGCAGGGATGCTCACATCTGTGAGTGTTTTTTACCTCCTAGCAGTTCAAAATCTGCTGCTCTGGTGAGACCAGACTTAACATTCTAATAACAAGCACTGACATCTGCTGAGGTTTTAAGCACAGACTGAAGTTACTTTAGAAGGATGAGTTGTTTGTACAGATAATGATCCACAGACTTGGAGTGAATCCACTGATGCTGACTGACCCATCCCCTTTTATCCTTCTTCAAAATCTCAGTGTTTATTTCCTGCATGTGCAGCCCAAACCTCTCCTTAAAGTCCCCACAAGTTGCTGTAATTGGTGAGTGATATAAAAAGCACTAAATAATATTGCATTCTGCTAGTCATGTTTGATGAGACAAATTCATCAGCCTCTGCCTTACTTTATTTTTGTCATTGTGACACAGTTTTGCAGATTGGTGAAATGCCCATGATAATACCTTTTCTCAGGATAGTTAAACATGCCAATTGGTAATTAGCTATTAACATCTGTGTTTTGTTTAAACATTTGTCTCCTGTAAATATTCTTTAAAAGTTGAACCTTTGTTAGGGAAGAGAGCAGAAGGGATTGTGGATGTTCCATTTGGCTGGGAATTGGACTCTGTGCTGCCCATCATCCCCCTTTCTTCAAATAAAAAAGGCAGTGTTGTAACACAAGAGTTCAAGGCTGCAGCTTTTCTGAAACAGCACTACTTGAAAGTGGCATAAAGAATGCCAACTATCTAGGAAAGAAAAAAAAAAATCAGAAGAAACCCAGGTATATCATCAACAGAAGCCTTGGAGGAGGAAGCATAAACAGAGGATTGATTGCCACGACAGCAGTGGATTTACCTCTGTTATTCCAGATAATTCACATTATGTGGATCTTCAGAATGATGGACTGAGGTGCTTAGAGAAAGTCTAAATGCAACAGGAAATGAAGAAAAAAAAAGTAGTTCTAGCACAGGAATCTCTCAATTATTTAGCATCTCAGATATTAATAATTTCATTAATTCCAGATTAAATACTGCTCACTTGACTCCACTACTGTCCACAGAAGAAAGTGAATTTCAGTATGCTGCTGAAGAATTCTTAAAAGGTAAATAGCATGCTAAGATACAAGAACAAGTAGTGAACACAAATAAATGGAAAAACTACCCAAGTAAGAGATCTGACAATAATTATAGCACTAAAAGTCAGCCACAAGAATACCAATCAAAAAGCAAATCTGGCATTAATTATTGTATGCAGTGCACATAAAATAAAGACACTTGTGGCCAGGAACCGGTGCAAAACTAGGAAGGCTGACTGTTCAAAAAATTGGAATGTCTCAGACTCTCTTATTTCCTTTCTCCATCTAAGCATTACATATTATAAATAAATTTGTTATTTATTTTTCTTATTTCTGTTTAGGCAGTTGTACTGAACTTCTAAACTCACGTGCAGTGGACTCCTAAAAGTTCAGAGTCCTGCTAATCTAACACACCATAACAAGTGGTAGTTCATTTTTATTTTCCCTTCTTTGAATTGCACTTTCGACATGATGACACTCTGGAGGTTATTGAAATTATTGTTCATGCCCTGAATATCTGGTTAAACAGAAATCTGTGATTCAAATTATTAACTAAAATGAAAGGAGAAAAGATGACAACATAAAGGGTCTTATTTTTAATTCTCTTTGCAAATCTCAGCAGTTAGAAGGCAGATGAATGGAAATCAGTTAAGGTTCATTACTGCTCCAATCCGTCCAGAGAAAGGGAAGGAGAGAAGCTCTGGTACATTAACTTTTACACTTGTGACCCGGTAAATAATGTTCTAGTTACAGCTAGGACTGCTTTCAACCCCCAGCTCACATCAGTTCTATAATAATATATTATTTTTTTTATACAGCTAAGTGCTGCTCAAGGCATATTTGAAGGATATCAAATGGAGAGCACTCCTTTAAAAATCACAGATGTAAAATCAGAACGCTGAGCCGCGATGCGACCCTAAACGAACAAGGGGACGCGGCTGTCTGTCACAGCCAGATGAAACCCCAAATTTGGAACGAGTCTGACACAGCTGACACGGCTCCATTTCCTCATCACACATGGCAGGGAGTGGATTTCCAGCTCCACTGGATCATTTAACCCCCGGCTCTGTGGTCTGGGTGTCACCTGAACAGGCAGCAGAGGCCAGGCTGGGATGGGAGAGGGACTTTGACCCCACAAAACGATTTCTGTCCTGTCCTAATTCTGTTTCACTCACAAGAAAGAATGGAGAAATTAATTCTTTACGATCAAGTAAATAATACCACAAAAATAGAGCCACTTTTGTTTTAGTTTATTGAATTATATTTTAATGATTAAAAACTCCTTCCATGTGGTAGTTGGGTTAAAAGGGATTCTCTTGTGATGAATGTGCAGGTTGTTTTGGGAGAAGCCTAAACTGTTGAATACAGAGAAACTGTCCAGAATACAGGGGACCTTTTGTTCCTGTTTAACCAGTAGCATGTAAGATGCACAGTGGGTAAGCCAATAACTGGAATATGATTTTAAAAGGCAATTAGATGTTAAAAAACACTGCCCATCTCATCTGCCAAAGGCAGGTGTCAGAGTAGGCAAAAATTAATTTCCATTGGTAACAAGGTCCTGCACACGTCTCAGTTACAGCACTTAAAATATTTTCAGTAGATATGAGTCCTAATGATGGGGTGTTCTCCAGTTCAAGATAGAGAACTTCAAATTCTTATACATAAAAATAAAACAATCAAGATAAACAATGAATATTGATGATGAGTTTCTAGTTTCTTCCAGTTTCTAATTTCTTGTAGTTTCTTCTAATTTCTCCTTCTTCCTCCCATTTTAATATTTAACAAGTTACAATGCTCCCCTCCACACATCCTGAGGAATTTCTCTTTAAGTGCACTGTGAATCTCTCCAGCCTCATCTCATAGCTCCTTATTCTTGTTTTACCCCTTCCTCTATGTAAAACGTTGGCCTCACTGACTCTGCAACTTTTTCTGACACAGTTTTGAGCAGCCTGATGCCCTCTGAGTCTCATCCTTGCCAGACCACACGACCCCATGCTCCATATTTAAGGTCTCCACTTTCCAATACCCCTCATGATCTCAGGGTCCCAAACTCAAATGTAATATTCCAGATATCACCTGCAATGCATTGCCCAGCTGGGAATAATTTTTGGGCCCATCTAGTTTAATGCAGGGTATCAGATAATTGATAGCTTTATCTGACAATAAATTCCTTGCCTGCACACCTTCTTCAGAAGTAAGCAACCTGCACACAGATTTAGTGTTTTCATAGCAAAAACATGAGGTTTTTTTCTGAGCTCCTGAGAGGCTTTCTGTGCCTCTCTCTAATCACTGAGACCAAAGCTGAAAAACCTCTTCCCCATTACAAAGGTCCAAAACAGAAACATGTCAGAACAAAGACAGACTGCACCTAATCCTATTAATGCTGTGCAAAATCAATCTCCTAAAGCTTTCCAGGGCTTGTGAACAAGCAGACAAGATGCCTCTGGTGATGGACAGAAATTGCAGGGTTTCCTCCTGATTTTGTAGCCATTTCTTATTTTCATTCTCTTTGCTTTTGCTGAAAACTGATTGACTGTAAAAGATCTGCTCCAATGTCAGTCTCCTGTTAACAGCTGGGAAGTCACTTTGCCTTACTTGCAGCCACAAGGAAACACGAGATAATCACCCTGTGACAGCCAGACCCAGCAGACAGCAGAGAAACAAATCTCCTTTTGTTATTCTGCTCTGTAATTCAGCCCTTGCCGAATTTCCAAACAGAGGAAGGAAGAACATTCCCTTTCAATTCCCTTAGTGGCTGGACAGCCAGTAGGAAAGCTCATTTCCACCTCATAAAGGATATTTTCAGCATAAAGATTGAGATTTTCCCTTCTCTGCTACTAAAAGTACAATCTGCAGTTTCCATTGATCTCTCCCATTTAAGGGGAAATAGTCTCTTCACTTTCTTAGCTGAGTATCTCAAAGTACAGCTGGGCTAGACAAGAGTACTCCAGACTGAGGAATTCAACAGGAAAAAAAAAAAATAAACTGTACAAAGAGGCAGTGCTGTGACACAAAAATCTGAAAAAAAACCCCAAAAAAATAAAACCAACAGTGAACAGCGTTAAAACAGTGGAATTTAGTTGTTGATTCCTATAAACACTCAAATGTAAATCACAATTTCTACTGGAAATGGATTTTGTAGCTAGAAACACAGGGAAGGAAGCATAAAGAAGACAATCTCCTTTCTCTTCATTGCCTCTGAGCTGTTCCTTGTTTCCACAGGTGCTGCTTCTCATTTAACAGAGACATTAGCATAGAAATAATCTGCATCAGGTCTGGCTCAAAGCTCTGCTCAGTCCCTGGAGTTTTGGCTGCCTAACTGTATTAGGATCACAAGTAATTTGAGTCATTATATTTTAGATTTAGATTAGCTATAGACAATACAACTTAATTTATATTAATAGACAAACATTATACAAATATTATTCCATTCATATTCACATAATATTGAGAGCTTTCCACTGCAGTTCATTAAAGGAATTAGGAAAAAAAGTATGGGAAAAGTCACTAATACCAGCAGTTTCTTTTAGTAAAACTATCATATCCAAATCAGACCAACTAGATACATTTCACATTCTACATTTTCCTGTAAAGAAACAGCTAAATATAGTTTTGGTCAAGTATGCCAATAATCACAAGTAATCACTCAGAACTCTATTAACAAAACCAAACTGAACCAAACCAAAATATTCTGCACTGGAAGCAGTTTTGCAACTCCCACCATCTCAGAATCTATTATGAGATCATTGTTTTATCTACTAAAAAAACCCAAACAAGTTTGGCCAAGATCATCATAAAATCAGCCATAAATCTGAAATTTTATATAGGGAAAGGGCAGGTTAAGGGCACTTGGCCATCCAGTGCAGTTATTTGTTGAAGCCTTCAATGTTTATGAATTTCTGCAAACTTAAAAGTAATAAGTCAGTCACCAGACACAGGTTCCAGAGCCATGAGCCAGTCAGTAGGAAAGAAAATAATCAGTAATGAGCATGATGTATTGGTGAGAGCAGATACTCCAAGATCCTTTATTTAGCTCTGCCAGCAATTAATATGTGACCTTCAACAAATCAGTCAGCTACAAAATGGTTTAAGGCACTATTTTCACTGGACATAGGTACAAATGTAGTCTAAATCTCACAGGTTTTCAAATTCAAATAGGGAATTCAACTTCTCTTGCATTTGAATGTTTTTTTTTGTTTGTTTGTTTGTTTTTTTTTCAAGATAATAAGAAATACAGTTTCCACACAGAACTTCCACACCTACTTCCATGGAATTTTGTTTCTAGCTCCTTTGAAAAGGTGTCGAAAAACCTTTTAATGGTACAATATTTATTTCTGCTGTGAGCCCCCAAAGTGTGTCAGCTACAGGAGAAAAGGGGAGGAAATTCAGGGTTCTCTGACTGAGGGCTCTGTAAGAGAACCTTTACATTTAGGGCAACAATATTTGCCTTAATTTCAGTGAGTCTGCTTGCTCAGGAAATCCTCAAAGGGATAAGGGGTCAACCTGAAACAAAATAAAAAATATAGCAGGCTATTGAAGAATCATAAGGAGTTTTTCTGCAAGCAATTGATTTACCCTTTAAAGCTTATTTTTATTATGAGTGTTTATGCAATTGTATGAATGATTTGTACATTAAAAAACTACTCTTGTTTCCATGTACAACAATTTTTCAGCTTTGCCCACACTCATCCATCCATGGATAGATGCAATAGTGTGTGGCTTATTTGATCAAGCATACCAAATTGAAAGTATTAAATAAAATCGGTTTTGTTATATTCACTCAGGCCTCTCCTGTAACAGTCATTTTGAAACAAGATAAATGGTGAGAAAAATGTGATTTTTTTTTTAACCCATTGAATTATGCTGCAAACTTCTCTTAGGTGCCCCCAAAATCCTTCAAATACTTTGACACCACTCAGCTAAACAAGCACTCAGGATTTCGGGTTCAAAATAAAATATTTGAGTTAGATAATACAATGTGGGTGTAAAATGAGTGCCATCAGTAAAACTAAGAAACTGTTGATCACATACTGTTTTTTTTTTTGTTGTTGTTGTTGTTGTTTTGGTTTTTTTTGTTGTTTTTTTTTTTTTGTTTGTTTGTTTGTTTTTTTTTACAGAAGCATTATAGAAATACTAATTTCAAAAAATTCACCCCAAGCAGCCCAAGGACTGCAGGTTGAACCTCCAAGCACTCAGGAAGTTTTTAAAGGCTCATGTGATGAGATCTAGTGATGCTGAAGCACATCCCCATAATTAGTTGTGTCACTTCCATGGTAATCATAAGCATGAGTATAACCATTAATAAAGCTTTGGGATGAGAGCTCAAAAGAAATCCACATCTATCAGCCAAGCTCTTGACTTTGATGCACTTGCTGTACCAACAGCTCATTTTCCTTATTAAAATGTTATTTTTCAGGATTTCTGCACCACATACTTCATTACAGCTAATTCAAATATTCAAGCTATCTAAACCCCCCAAAATAACTCATTGTTTTCTCATCTTTATGTAAAATTGATGGTTTTTGATAGCCCAACTTTAAGAATAAAGTGTTTATAACAATCTGACCTAAGACCCACTTCAAATAATCAGGTTGGTAAGGAATATCACTGGTGCTTCCTTATTTTCCAATTATATCTTCTCATCCTGAAGTTAATAAAACTTTATGCAACCTATTCAGTAGGGTCTTTTCAAAGCTGCAGTTTGACATTGCCTCTCAGATCAAAAAAGAACAATTCAATCCAGTTCAAATACGTTTCAGAAATGGGATGTCAGCAGTGTAGGAGCCTGACTGTAATGAGCTGGAGGATAATCACAGCTGACTCCCATTCACTCCCTCACACTGGAAACATTTATCAGGAAACTTTCTCCTAAATGAAACTTTGCAATCCAACAGCAATATCTGTCAGCTGAAAGGAGGAATGACAGAATTGTTCAATCCTGTCTTGCTCATTAGAACCTGGATTTTTTTTTCTCCCTCCTTTTTAAAGAAAGGATGTCTTATGATTAAAATATCATTATAAATGAGATGGTAGCCTGTCATGTGGAAAATTGAGATTCTCTGGTTCTGGTGAGCTGCCTCCCAGCCTGAGGGGTTTTAGCTTACTTAAGTGACAGGCCCTCCTGTCTCACTAGTTTACACATTTAATTTTGCATTAACTGTTTTCATGTAGGCTTTTTATTGTTTAATGTGCTCCAAGACACAAAATGTGCTTGTTGTCTGCCCAGTTTTATTACCATGCAGTCATGTGTATGATGCTATACAGAGTCCTATGCACAGTAACATTTTTTGAATGAAGACATTAAAATCCATGGACATTATCCCCACTGCAAAAAGAGTTTATTTTTTTCTTGAATGTAAGGAGTTGCACAAGCATTAGATTTTTATTTTTGGAGGCTGTCTTGTTATTGAATGCCAAGTTTCACCTGCCACACTGAACAGTTTCATTATTGCACCATTTTTTTCAGTTCTTTCATGATTTTAACATAAGATTAGATTGACAGTAACCACATTTTTCCTTCAGGGCAAAAATACATGTTTTCCTATTAGATTTTGAATGGATAACATCAATGGCTGACCTCAATTTTGGCAGACTATTCTGCTAACTGCACTCCTATTATATTTGCCAATCAGTTAAAGCACTTCTGTCAGACCCAAGTACTTTCCCTCTATCAGCTGTGATCAGAGGGGGTCAGATCCTCTAATTTTAGAGGGGTTTTTCTTATTTCTTTCTCTCCCAGGAAGATATCAAAAGATCCCATTTTAGTGACTGATAGTCACGAGACAAATTCACACTCCAGTGTGCAACCCAAAGGAATATCTGAGTGCAAAAAGGGAGAGAGCAGCAGCAACCCTCACTTCTGGGATATCCACTCAGAATAGAAGATAAAGAAATTTCCTGAGCGTCTGTACTTTTTCTAATCATAATTTTCTAATGGCACAATGAGTCATGGAGCCCAAGCTGCAAGTCAGCAGGCAAAAGCAAATCCCCCTGAAGCCAGAGAATGTTACCTGAATTAATGTCAGGGTAAATCAGGTCCTTGATGTCTTCTCCTTAGCCAGGCTTTGCTCACATTGCTAATTAAGCTCATGTATGAGGATACCTAACTTTGTTTCAAAGAAATATATCAGGGTGAAGATGGTATTGCTCCATTTAGAGAGCAGAGGAAACTGGGAAATAAAAGAAGAGAGTGGGAATTGGGCCCCTTATGGTTTTGAATTTGGCAAATATTAAATTCTTTCTTCATGTAAGGACATTGCTCTTGGTTACTGGAAAGCTTCATTTCAGCCAGGTCAAACCTGCCTGCATTTAGCAAAATGTTTAACTAATGAATAGGAAGGCATTAAAGGCAATAAGGAAATGGTGCAATCACAGAATTAATCTGAAAAAATTGAAATAGTCATCCCAACCCAAAAGACTAAGGAATCCACATTTCCCAGAGATGCTTGATAATGATCCACAATTTAAAATGGGGGAGAAAAAAGTGTTTAACCTTGTTTGTACATTACTTAAGAGGATAAATTAATGGGATAAATTATTCATTCTGAAATACTCACTGCGCTTTACTAATTGTGACAGCAAAAATAAAGCAGGAATTTCATACATTTTAGTGTCACACAGAGATGTGAGGACACATTTGGAGATGCTCTGCAGGCCAAAGTGAATGGTAAGAGAGATAATTAAAGATACTTTTATAGTTTTTCAAAGTTGCTAAGATACTGCCAGATTGTGTAGCACATCTTGGACAGCCACAATATCCAAGACTATGCTTTAAATATTCATTTCCTGTAGCTTTGCTTTCATTTTGCCTTCCCTTTCTTTTGCCTTTCCTTTCCCTTTTCCTTTTCTTTTTTATAACTTCCCTGGTAATTGCAAACCCCTTCAGATAAAACATCCCCATCTGACAGGAAGAAATATTTATGTTTGGGATTCACTGCGTTCACTTGGCAATGAAGGAGTTTTTACAGCTTTTCTGACTAATGAAAAGCAACACAAATATAAAGACAAAATTATCTGCAAAGCCATGACTCGTAGCAAAGCAGGCAGCTGAGATGATGAATGTTTACCACTTCCCATACAGTAAGCAAAGTACCAGGAGATGGAGCCTTCTGTGACTCTCATACCTGGATTTTTATAGCAGCAGAACCCCCCAGTTCTGCAGCTGTGTAATTGAAAAAAAATCCAAAACCATTGAGGGTGTTTTAGACACAAATGAGAAGATGGAATAATGTGAACTAAAACAGCTTTGCAGATGTGACATAAAAATAATAATCTCAAACAAACAGTTCTGAACTCTCTACCTGCCTGAAGCTTATGCAACAGAGCATTTTGAGTTAGTATGAATCAGCTAATATAATAATAGAACATGATAATATATCTACATAGTGGATATTGAATAATTGAGGTGTTACTTTAATCCTCACTACAGTAATATTCAGACACCCAAACAAAGGCTTCACCACTTTAACTAATAACACCTCATCCATGAGTAAAGATCTCAGAGCAAACATTCCTCAAATTAAAATTAAAAGCTGAAATACAAATAAATATTGAAAATCACTTCAGCTCTGATCGCCTTGACACAAAGATGGATGGAGAAATTCTCTTTGGCCTTGCTTTGGATGCTCATTTTTTGCCATAGAGATGCATTTCAATCCCACACTTAGCAATGGCTGGTTCTTTGGAAAGAGAATGACAAATGCCTGCTGAACTTTTCTCTTAAAACTTAACACCCAAGATCAAAGACTAATTCAATTAATTCTAATCTCTAAAGTTATTAGATCTGGGGGCTTTATTATTAACATTTTTTAGGCTTTTAATCCTTTATACAATGACTTATGCAGGCACATAATATCCCAAATGATAATCACCATGTTGCGAATTCTAATAAATTTTTATCTGGCACCAATCATCTATAAAGCTGTCAGTTTAGCTCCTTCTCTGTAGAAAAGAAACAGAAAATCCTGCACATGATGGGAACAAGGGGTGATGAAGGCTACAGATATCAGTGCACTATTTGCAGTTAATCATTTATTCAGAGATCAGAAATTGTTTCCAAGCAGACAGGGGCCAGTTCCTGGCACTGAACATGATCCCCTTTCAAGGAACTCGGTGTAAAGAAGGGATGTAAAGCATCCCAAGGACTGTGAAATGCAAAAACAGCTCTCAGCTGCCTTTTCTCTCTACATTGTCTGGAGTCATGAGAGGCAAGCCCTGACCCCACAGAAGTCAACAGAATTCCTGTCATTGCTGGTAGCAGGACCAAGCTTTCTCACTGTTTTTATTAATAATTCATTCCTTAGAATGGCTTTATGTGCATTTCGACAGTGGCTTTGATTTTTCTCCAGTGAAGTGAAAAGATGATAAAGATTTGGAGAATGTTGCCAGCTCTGATATGAGGATAAAACTGATTGAGAATAGAATCACACCATGCTCGTGTTGAGTTCATACTCTGGCTAGCTACTAGCTCAACTCCACTTGAACTTTTAATTAAAACAGTGTTAGAAAAAGAGCAAGACATAATGAAAATTTTTGTTTTATGCAGAAAAAGGAAGCATTTACAAAAGTGTCAGAGACTGACCCAGAAGGTTCATGATTAAAGTTTATAATTAAAGCTCATGATGTCATAACCCTTCCTACCTGAGATGCTCTGAGACAGCACTCTGAGAGCAGCCAATTAAATGAAATGGAAACTCATGACATTTACATGAAACACACTTGAATATTATATAAAAATATGATACTAATGTGATCCTGACAATAGTAGGTAATCATCTCATTGCTCAAGTTCTGCCATTTTGCTCCTTTTTAGCAAAAAATTCTCCTGTATCCTTGAACTGTTTGTCAGCTGAGAGCATTTGTGCCCTTCCTCAGCCAAGTTCAAGGTAGATCTTAACAATGCTGGGCACATCTGAGCTAATTTTAATGCAGCTTGTACCGATTCATTTTTTCAGCCATGATTTTGTAGCATGAAATTTTGTGAGCCCCTGGCACAGGGAGCACAGAGCAGCTGTGGCTGCCCCTGGATCCCTGGGAATGTCCAAGGCCAGGGTGGACAGGGCTTGGAGCACCTGGGACAGTGGGAGGTGTCCCTGCCATGGCAGGAGTGGCACTGGATGGGATTTAAGGTCCCTCCCAACCCAAACCCATCTGTGATTCTGTGATTTGGTGAGGTGCAGCCCAGCAGAGCTGTGCCATGCTGAGATCCCTGCACTCACACAACCAGTGCTGCCAGCCCTGGTAGTTATTGCACCCCCACAGAGAACAAAACATGGCACAATTCATATTTTGTGTCTGTTTGCCTCAATCCTGAGCTCTCAGCAGAGTGACTCCCTCTGTGACATTATTCTGCCAGTTACAAAACACAGCATTATGCCATTATTGAATGAAATGGATTGACCTGGATAAGAAGAAAACCCTTTTCAGTTGACAGTGACTCAATGCAATGAAAAATCTGTCAGGGGTCATTCCTAGTGAAACTAAAAACCAATCAGCTTCTAATCTTCCAGAGTACAAGATCAATTCATGCAACAAGCCCATTGACCTCCTGGACTTGCTAAGAAAAGAGCACAAGGCTGGAAGATGTATCTTGAGTTGGGAGCTGGATGCTGATGGTCCTGTTGGGTCCCTTCCAACCCAGAATATTCTGTGATTCTGATTCTGACTTGACAAATTTCACAAGAATATTCGTTATTTCTTTGCATCATAATTCTTATTTATAAAGCATCACAAAGGACCTTCAAATTTTAGAACGCAAAATTATTATTGGAACAAGTGACAACTAGTACAAGAACTATTACTATATCAGACTAACCAATGATTATATTTTAGAAAATTTGAATCTGTTAAAGAATATCTGACCTCAGTGTATTGATTTTGACATTTTTTCACTCATGTATCAGTCCATCATACAGAGGCTGTTAAGTTGTATTTGGAATATTATACACCCTGTTAATGGATAGACGTTTAGGAATTGTGTGCTTTCGTTTCATCTTCCTGGTTTCCCATTTCAACTTCTGATTTAGAGAGATACTGGAAAGAATTTTTCAGAAATGGGAAAAAAATGGTGGCAAGTTCTAGACATTGACACAAAGTCTGAACTTGATGTGATAACACACTAATATTCTTATTATCCTGGAGAGAATGCACACTTCCGAATTTTAAAAGTCACTTGCTTCAACAACCTGGTGCTGTTGAAAAAAACCCAACAAACCAACCAAGATGGAAACATTTTATGGCCTTAGAAACTGGGGGGAAGGATGTAGGGAGCAGTTTGCTGTGGTCTTGTCTGTGCTGAATGACATCTAAGTGTTGGTAAAGTTTACCCACTCTTTTCCTATTATACAGGAATTTCTTAAGGAAAATTGAAATGGCTCATTTAAGATGAATAATGTGAATTATTTTGGAGGCAACAGAGATGACACCAAACTCCTCTAAGTCTGCACAAGCCTTTGATTGCCTCCACAGCAGTCAGAGTGAAGCAGCTCCTCTTTGTCTTTGCACAAACTGTGGGGCAGAACAGAGAATTCCCTCCTCACATTCACCTCCAAGCTGGGCTGTGATATTGAGATATCATTACTGCTTTCTTTGAAAGCTGAGTCTTAATGTCCACAGCTTGAGTTGCTTAAACAAACCAGTCTATAAAGTAATTTTGGACAGATTGCTAATTCTCTTTTAATTATGGAAGTAATATAGCAAAGACAAAATTAGACGCATTTTATTTGGAATGTTAAATATCGATAACTCTGGTGAATAAAGCAAAGAATTATTGATTAACTGTCAAGGGTACTTGGTAAATGGTCTATGTGCTTAATCAATGAGTTAGTACCCTGAAGAGAGTGATCCTTGAAGCACTTAGCCAAGCCTGGAGATTGATAGCATTCTGGTTTATTTTCTACCTGCTAAGTATGTGCTGTGCATAGTGCAAAGCATTTTTGTCATTGGCCTGAAAATAAAACTTGTTGGTGGTTTTTTTTTTTTTGGTTTTTTTTTTGGTTTTTTTTTTTTTGGGGGGGGGGTTTTGTGGGTATATTATGTACTTACAGCTGGCAACAACCATTTCACACTTGCAAATTAAACCAGTCCCTGTCAAGTGACTGAGAGTCATGTTGATTTTACTGAACCCAGAGAGATCTGGTAAACTGTCAAGATGAGTTTGGTTAAATGCTAACAGGGTTCAAAAGGAGAATAGAAAACATCAGTTCTAGTGAATTCCAGAAAGGAATCTGTGTCAGGTTTACTTGAAGAAGGGAAAAAAAGAAACAGTATTAAAACCCCGGAAAATCTTGACCAAACCTTCCGCACAGTTTTTGGCTGTTGTGTACCCTAGCACTGAAATAAATGTATGAAAAGTCCCCCAAGAGCCCAATCCCTGCCTAACGGTTCATAATATTTAATAAAATAGGAAAATCCTTCTACTCCATTGGGCTAAGCATGGATTGACAAATGAGAAACACAAAGCACTGACCTCACTCTCTTTTCCTGTCTATTTAATCAGAATCTCTTCATTAAGCTTAGCGCTCTCCAGCATGACTTTGCCTATTTTCAAAGTATCTCACATAAAACTCAAGTTTTCTTCAAACTTCATGTCTGGCCCACACCACTGTGAGCTGCCCCTTGCACACAGCAGGAAATTTCTGACCACTGGGAGCATTTTCTCATCCATTTGATATGTCCAGAGCCAAAAAGAAACCATCACCAAAAGCCCAGGGAGAGGTCTCCATGCCTGTTACACTCTCAGATTCCACATTAGCTCATGCAAATAATTTTGAGGGCTTTTTTAGCCAATTTGCATAATGTGCACCCTGCCTTCCTTTTCCTTTTTACATGTGTTATTTTTATATTCTGTTTGCACAGAGCTTCAGTGATACACGGATAACAGGGAGCCTGCAATGCCTCCAGCATGCATTTGTGTAGCTTACAAGTACAGAAAATTCCTTGTTCCCCTGGTTACCCTCACTAGATCTGCATTATAGCAAAGAAGAAAGAATGACAACTTCCTGCCTGTCACCAGTGAACCCAGCTATTAAGCCAGGATTTTGCAAATAGATGTTGTTTAAGTTTTTAATTTTTCTTTGAAAACAAGTAGGTAAGAAGAGAACAGCTGTCAGTAAACAGGCAGTCTAAAAGAATGAGAGTCTCTGGAAGAGGCATTAAGAATCTGGGACGTTACATGGCTGACAAAGGCAACTGGGGAAAGATAATGTTTGTAAAATCATTTGCTTAAGTACACTTTGAGAAATGAGTGGAACACAGCAAACTGAGATGTTAAACTCAGGCCTTGATTGGTTTCAAGGTCCTGACAGAGCCACGCTCAGTGTAAGACATCTGCTGATGTGCATAGACCTGACAGTCCCTGGCAGTCAGAGCCCGGGATGTGAAATTCCAGTTTTCACCGAGCAGGAAACATTTACATATAAATGTGAACTGTGATAGAGCTTGTCCTGAATTCCAAGAAAGGCCTGAGCCATCTGTGGGAGACAGCAATCTCCAAAGTTTGGTGGTGTCCTTGCAAAAAACACATTCACCTGATCTGGAAAGCAGCTGCCATGCAACAGAAATGTGAATATTACAGATCTGATCCAAATGAAGCCCTCACTGCACTGATTCCTGCACAGCACCTCCCTGGGATATTTTTGCTACATTTGCCATACCTGTCCTTCTACTCACAGGTTCCTCACCCTCCAGATCAGTAATGAGGACATAAAGCTGCAGAACATTCAGGAACATAAGCCATGTTTCTGGCACACTGCATTATTCTACATCACTTGCTGTACCTCAGATCACATTACATCATGTCAAACATCCTGGAATTGAAATAATAGTACATGACACAAGACATTTGTTACATAATGTGATGTGACTGTTAAAATTTCACCAAAAACATTCTCCTGGTCCATAGACTACTATCAAATCAGACTGAAGTTAATAAATCCAAATTGAATTTGGCACAGAGAGCATGAAAGTAAAACGAGAACAATTTTGTGCATGCATTATATACATAATCCTGTACTTAATATAATCGTGTTGAGTTGGAGATGAGGATTTTCTTGTTTGAAACTGGCAGGCTTGTGCAGCTAAAAAAATGTGGTTGTTTTATTTATTTGCATATAGATGTAGTAATAGAAATCTACAGTGGAAGAAAAATATTGTTGTGCACAGTGCTGATGTCATCCTTTTAAACATCAGGTGTCCTGAAAGGAAAACATTTGTGCAAGTTTAGTAAGAAGACTCTAGCAATAATTTTTAGAAAATTAGTGCAGTGCAACCTGTCATTTGTGATGCTTCTCAATTATTTCCTATTGGATTTTTTCATATCCTGTCCTGTACACCCCAATCTATTACATCCAGAACATATCTTAATGCGTGATGCAAATTTCTACAAAGCAAGCCCAGACAATTGATATCCCAGGCATGGCACAGAGCTCAGTTCAGATAAATACTAAGGAGAGAGGTTTTTTTTGTGAAAATGCTCAAATGTCCACAAAAAGCCCCACAAACAGCATAGAAAATTATTCAAATAATTGTATCTACTTATGTCTTCAGTAAAACCCAGAAATCAGAGGTAAGCCCAAGCACTATTGACAGTGAACATTTTGAAGCAGTAAATTTAGGGTTCTGTCCTCCAAAAATACCCTCAGTTCTATTAACTCCACTGCCTGAAAGCATTTTACTTTCAGCCCCAAGTGTTTTCTGGGTTGAAATACCAAATATGTGGTGACTGAGTAATCAGGGTAAAAATCAAGTTGAGTTCAGACAAATTGATCCAGACAGCAACACCTTTGAGACAGTGACAGTGTCACAAGAGTGAACGACACCAAGAACTGTGAATTCATTGAGTGAAAGACCCAGTGCATCACCTGAGCACACAAATGGAAAAAACATGTTCTAAAGTAAAAATCACTCAACCTGTCGTGATTTCTCCTTAAGAGTAATTAATCCTAAATTAACAAAAATTACATGCAACTTCTATCTTAAAATACTGTCACAATGAAGTATCAGTTCTAATAATCTTGTCAAAAGATTACCATAAGTGAGAGATAGTGGAAAGTAGTAGTGACAATTTGGATGCTCAGTATGGGCTGCTCTTTTAAAAGGGGAATTCTTTTTACATATTCTACTGGGAAATGTTAAAGAATAAACAATTGCTACCTTGAGTTGACCTCAGAATTAAATAAACTATCATCCACCTCAAGGCATTATCCTTTGTAAATTAAATGACTCCAGTAGTGATCATAAAGTTTCATTTTTAATGAATTAGCTGTTTATTCTGGTGAACTCAAGACATTTCGTGTGAGCGGTTGTACTCCTTAGTTTAGCAGGACTTTTGTAGTATTGCAGTACCAAATATATCTCACTTGTGATTAAACCAAAGGGAAAAGCAAAATAAAAATAAAGTGTTGTCATTTGTAGCCACAGCCAGCAATGAGGTAGCAAAAGAAAAATCTACTTCTAGAAGAAAAGAATAGAAAATAGAAATTTATTTCTAAAAGAAAAAGCATTTCTACGATGGAGAACAACTGCTGGAAATCAAATAGGATTAACCTGTGTCTCTTCTGTCCTTGCAGTGGACAGGACAGAGATCACTTGCCTGTTCCTAGAGGAACTGATCCAAAAGCAAAACCACATCTGTTTCATGACTAGAATCCGCTTTCATCACACAACAGAAAGGTGGACCTGGAGAACTGAATTAATTTATCTTCAAAAGCCAATGCAGGACCTAATCTGCTTAAATTACCCCCAAAACACTTTTCTAGTCTGCTCCTAAGCAGTGCAGTGACAGACACTCCACTATTTCCCCCAGCAATATATTCTATGGTGCAAGGTTTTTTACAACCAGAATTTTTTCCTGATGTCTGGTCTAGATCTGCCTTGCTGCTGTTTTAATTCCATTATTCTTTATCATGTCCCCAGGAGCAATGGAAAACAAATCATTCCCTTTCTGTTTGAAGCAATTTGGAGACACTTGGAGCTCCATCAGCTCCCCTGCTCCTCATTAAATGGAACAATTAAAGTTCTGCCAGGCTCAGGGCTGAGCCTCCCTCCACCCCTGCCTTGCCCCTCCAGCAGGGTAAAACACAACTGGCACTGGTGGAATTTAGGATTACAGGTGGAACATAAGTTGCTTATTTAAATGTTTATGTATTCCCCCCACCTAATATGGAGATTGCTGCCCTAAAGCTGGTATTTACTGCCAATAAATTAAATTCAGTAAAAATTCCCCACGTCAAAGGCAGTTCTACTCATGGCTCTACCCATGCAGAGTCCTTTCACCTCGCCTCTCTGAGCTGTACCTTATCCTTTTCCAAATGACTTCTGCAAACTCTGAAGCTCATTTTGCTCTTCTTTCCTATCAGGGGTCCAATAGCACAATTCTAGTCTTGGGAACAAACCCCAAAACGATCTGTTCATTTTCCAAATGAGTTGAAAGAAACAATTGCAATAAAAAACAAGAACAAAAGGGAGAACCTTCTAAATTTACACTGGTGCTTCATAGTGTCCAAAATATTACACATGCTTGCACACCCAGGAGTGCTGCACATGTAGGGAAGGATAGTATTGATGCTCCAATTTCTCTGTAATTGTTTTCCTGAAATATTCTAACTGAGCTGCTGTTGAAGGTGATTTTGCCTCTTGGTTTGTCTCACCATAGTTGCTTCCACGCTTATAAACAAGAGTAGCACAGCCCTAGAGGCACAAAAATAAATATAATTAGACATTTTCCTGGTTTTCAATGTTTCTTATAAACTGTACTATCACCTATTTCTTNTTTTTTTTTTTTTTTTTTTTTCTGATGTAAAAGAACTGGGAAGAATAATCAAGAGAGAAAGAGAAATGCTTGTCACATCATTCCCCAGCACTGTGCAGCTCCATACAGAAAATGCACTTCAGTGATTCATGAGCTGTGAAAATCCAGGCTGTGATCATCCAGGCTGAAAGGGGAGTTGGGGCTGATTTAAGGAGGGAGGTGTTGCTTTTGCTACATATTTTATTTTAACATAATACACAGTTGCCAATGTGAAAAAGAAAAAAAAAAATCTTCCAATGCTTCTCATTTTGCATCAAAATATGTCACAAAATATCAGTAAGCCTCGTTACATAAAGTAATAAGTGATACACCACCCACATCTCTTTTTTGTTGTTGTTGTTGTTAACTTTTGTTTATGATTTAAACCAATAATCACACTAAACTATAGTGGAAATAAATTAAGCCTTTTCAGTCTGATTAAATTGGCTGAATGCTTTAAACACGTGACTTCAGCAGCTCTAATCATCCCAGGATAGTCAGGGAGTTAATCATGCAAATGTCTGCAGATATTTCACTTTGCAAAGCTGTGTTTTGGAGCCTGCACTCTTCCAAAGCATCTGCAGTGAGAAGTGCAAATGTTCCTTGGCCAAGCCATGCAAAAACTTCATAAGCAGCTGTCTTGGGTTACAATACAGGATGTGTCCAAAAGTATCTATTCTATCACCATCTGATGAGACAAGGTGGGGCAGTGATCCTGATCTCCATGGGAGACATCTCCTGCTAATGGGCCATCCATTGAAACCAGGCAGGGCAGTGTCCTTTATCTTTTCACAACCCATTCTTCCTCCAGAGAGTTTTCTCCTGTTAATGGCCAGTGAGTCCCACTGTGTGACTGATAAAATTACTGCATCC
>PYHW01009577.1:2267792-2293927 GCA_013186435.1 Turdus rufiventris | reverse complement strand
TTCTTTGTAGCACTGTATTTCTATTTTAATTTCCCTAGTAAAGAACTGTTGTTCCTAATTCCCGTATCTTTACCTAAAAGCCCCTTGATTTCAAAATTATAATAATCTGGAGGGAGGGGGTTTACATTCTCCATTTCAAAGAGAGGCTCCTGCCTTTCTTAACAAACATCTGTCCTCCAAACCAGGACAGCAGCAAAACAAGCAGCACAATTTAAAGTTTTAATAAGGGGAACAGAAGTGCAGCACTGGCTCCAGGCAGGAGGGAGTAAGGAACTCAGAATAGTTCCAACACCTCAGTGTCACTGCTCCTCAAAACCTTCAGGTTTATTACATGGATTTTCTGGAATTACTCTTTATTTGTGCCCACTGCACAAGAGGAGATTGGTGTTAATGAGTGATCCTTGCTCCCTCACTCAGTTTTGGAGTTCTACTGCATTTCCACTAATGGTGAGACTCATTTACTACTCATAGTAATCTTTGCATTTTTTTTTTCTGCATGCCTTTCTGTGTGAAGCAGAATTTTAGAATGAGTGAGGGTAGTCATGGATTCCATCATTCAGTGAAAACCCTATTTTATTTTGACCAGAATCTGAACCTTTCCTACCATATCTTCTTTCCTATCTGTGGGATGATTGAAAAAGATTGCATCTAGATCTCACATCTTGATATTACATCTGACCTTCTTTAAAGCTCTCATTTAATAGAGCAGTTGGAAAAAGGCAGAATATGGTCTAAGAAACACCACCGTTTCATAAAATTAATTAACCAATTAATTTTTTTACAATTTATCTCTTCTCTGCAGAAGTAGATATTTTAATTTCCATTGAAATATGTTATTCTTATTAATAAGATTTAATATATATGTCTAACTTTATGTACCACCTACTGGCTGGGTTTATTCCTTGATTAACCCACTCAGACACTGCTAAAACAATTAAGGGTAATGAAAGCACAGTAATTTGGTGTAGAAAATAAACCTTTGAGATATTCTCAACAATCCTTCAGAAAATATTCCCCAAATTTTAAATTCTGCCCTGTAGTCATATTGGAAAACCCAGTTTTGGTTCAGCTTTGTAGAATGCAGCCAACCAATCAGACCTAAAAACAGTAAATTAGTGAAGGAGATTAAAATCTCTCTTAGGGGTGAGACAAGGAAGGATCAAAAATAGAAGTTTGTCAACTCCTGTTGACGTCAGTGATATCTTGTCATTATATAAATGGATCACCCTGATTTTGCTTGCCTAAGAAGAGTGGGAGTTCTGATTCTGCAGCACAACAAAGCATAGCTCGCTTATCAGGCTTTGAAGGGCTGGAAACAAATTCCCCAAACAATAAGCAATAGAATTGATTGGATTTATAACTGACACTACACAGCATTTATTTGTAACATTTAAATGAGTTAGCTTGCCTTGCCTGGGAAGAAACACAAGACAAATCTAGGTCTTATAAATGAGTCCCAGAACCAGTTTGTTTCTTCCTCTGCTTTCTTCCCACACTCAGGAAGAGCCTTCTTCAATGACATTAAGGTTATGATGGAAAAATGATTCCTCCAGAAGTCTACAGAGATTTTGTTAATATGCCTTTATGATGTGATATTATGACGGCAATCCAATTTCATTGCAGGCCTAATGAGACCGTGTTACAATGTCAAAATGAAAGGAAACTACATTAATCAAGTTATAGTACCCCGAGAGAAAGAAAAACCTAAAGAAATTAACCCCATTAAAAACTATTTTAGAACAACATTAAGATTTAGTGAATTCACAATTGCTTTGCTTTTGTTGGTTTAGTGCTTCAGGTAGAAGCTAAATTTGGCACTGATTTACAACTCATTAAATATATTGACATCAGGGGAATCAGTGAAAGTTTTAAGGAAATAAAACAGAACAAAATTCAGATGAACTGCTGTGGTTGTGCAAAGCATTGGGCACAGCCTGATTTTTCCTACACCTAAAACATCTTTTCCCTTCAATGAAACCAGAATTTCTTCTTTTCTCACATAAAAAAGGAGTCAATTTGGCCACTGTCTCAGAATTAAAGTTTTTGTATCTCAGCTCTTTGATAGAATATTGGAATTTGTACTAAACACTGTAGAATTAAATGCCAAAAATTACAAAAGAGAAACAAATTGAAGTGGAAAATTCTTTCTGATATTATTAGAAACAAATATTGGCAACAACAAAGAGCCAGTACATATCCTGAAGACAAGAGGAATCTTGGTTAGGTCCCAAGCTGTCAAAATTGAGGCTGAAGAGAGAAGTCACAACTAATAAACAGCAACACCTTTGAAATTCTCTGTAAGGGAGGTTAAGTCAGAGTTACAAGAACAGTTTAAGTCTAAAAATCCTGTATTAAAAAAGTTAAAAAAACAAACAAACAAAACTCTAAATATATTGATTAAAAAAAAAAAAAAAGAAAAAGAACAAATCTGATTTTTCATGTGCATTCCTTGAATTTTACATCGAGGATTTTTGTCATTTCCAAGCTGCTGTTTCTTATTACAGTAATTTCACGACTATAAGGCGCACCCCTTTGACTAAAACTTTACCTCAAACCCGGAAGTGCGCCTTATAGTCCGGTGTGCCTTATCTGATCTACAAAGTTCAGAAAATTGTGAACCCGGAAGTGCGGTTTGCAAACTGAGCCAGGAACCGCGGGAGCTGTGGCTGTGTGGGGGGAGTCGGGAACCGCGGGAGCCGCGGGAGCCGCAGGGCGGGGGAAACCAGGAACTGGCGTGGCTGCCGGGTAGGGAGAAGCGGGGGCAAGCGGCGCGGCTGCAGGGAAGCGCCAAGAAGTGGTGAAAAATTGCAGCGAAAAAGCGGCAAAAAATCGCGGCGAAAAGCAGCTGAAAAATGGCGAAAAATCGCTGCGAAAAAGCGTTGAAAAATCGCGGCGAAAAGCCGCCAAAAAGCGGCAAAAAAGTGCAGCAAAAAAGTGGTGAAAAATCGCGGGGAAAAGCCACCAAAAAGCGGCGAAAAATTGCGGCAAAAAAGCGGCAAAAAATCGCAGCAAAAAGCGGCTGAAAAACAGCGAAAAATCGCCACGAAAAAGCGTCGAAAAATCACGGCGAAAAAACGGTGAAAAAGCAGCAAAAAACTTTGCAAATTGAGAACCTGCCAGTAATTCACTACTTTGTTGCGCGCCGTGCGGCTCCTCACTGCAAAAAAAATAGTGCGCCTTATAATCTAGTACACCTTATGGTAGTGAAATTACTGTAATTTTGGTAATTGCAGTACTTTGGATGACTGCTGCAGTATACCTTAAATTACGGTACGACGGAAATATACGGTAAATTACGGTAGCAACGTGACAATAAACGTTAAATTACGGTAGCTGCGGCAATGTACGGTAAATTGCGGCAAAGTGGCAATAAACTGCAAATTACGGCAGTGCGCATATATAGGGTAAAATACAGTAGCTGCGGCAATATATGGTGAAATACGGCAGTGCGCATATATTAGGGCAAATAAGGCAGTGCGCGTATACTAGGGTAATTACAGTAGAGTGTGCATATATTATAGTAATTACGGTAAACTGCGCGTATATTAGGGTAATTACGGTAGTGCGCTTTTTAGAGTCGATTTTTCGCCGCTTTTTCGTGCCAATTTTTTGCCGTTTTTCAGCTGCTTTTTGCGGCGAATATTTGGACGCTTTTTAGCCGCAATTTTTTGACACTTTTTCACGCCAATTTGGACGCTTTTCGCAGCGCTTTTTAGAGTTTTTTGGCCGCTTTTTGCGGCGATTTTTTGCCGTTTTTCAGCCGCTTTTCGCGGCGATTTTTCGCCGCTTTTTGCCACTATTTTTCGCCGCTTTTTCGACGCTTTTTCGCCGATTTTCGACCGCTTTTCATAGCGCTTTTTAGACGTTTTTTGGCCGCTTTTTGCGGCGATTTTTCGACCCTTTTTCACCGCTTTTCCGCAGCGCTTTCTCGCCGCTTCTCGGCAAAAAAAAGTTTTGCTCTCTTTAAAAGCTGCCACCCGCCTGAGCAGGTCACAGTATTCGCAGTGCAACAGGCAGGGTGAGACTAAAATATGGAATGTATTAGGGAACAGTTACATTCCAATTTTCAGCAAGGTGCTTATAAGAATTAACTCATCAAGACCTTAGCAGCAGATATTTTGGACATGCACCAAAAGGTTGTAACAAGTCAAATCGTGTTCCTCATTTCAGCAAACACTGATATTTACATGGCAGCACAAAGAAAGATCTGCAAAGGCATGAGATTTCCATTGATTTTTGGTCCTGGTACTGTCAGACAGGCACTTTGTCATCACACTGTTGGGGAAAATTGAGGGAAGGAAAATATAAATTCCTCCTGAACTCAAAATCCAGGTTCTTTTTTTGCTTCTCCTTCCTGGACATGCACAAACACACATGCACAGAAAAGCTTTTTGAAAATAGTTGGCACATAATACATATTTTTATTTTCAGCTGACTGCAGTAAAACTTGAATAAAAATCTGTTTTAAACATCATCATTTAGTACCTATAGTTCAATACTGGCACCAGATACTCTATTTCTTCAAAATTTGCATTTTCAGTCTTATAATATTTATATTTTTCTTTTGGCAAAGTGCTTAGGGAAGCCTACCTGAAAAGGTGGATTTTTCCTGTTTTAGGTTTGGGTTTATAGCAAGGGAATTCAAAGGCAAAGCTCAGGTCATATTCCCTAAGTCAGACCTTTTGGTTTCATTCCCCACAACACAAATACAATATCTTTTATATTAATCACTCTTATCTCCTAATCTAGAAGCAGAGATAAACAGAAAATTTCAACAATACTGTTCTGCTAAACCTGCAACCAAATGGAATCAAGGAACTGATAAGAAGCTTCTCCTACATACAAAAAACCTGAATATTCCTGTGGCAACTGTTGGCTGTTTCTTGTCCATCTACTTTCACCTAAAGAAATAAAGTTGTTTCATCTAAACAACTAAAGATCTTAATCTAAAATTATAGCCTTAGACCAAAAGTCATCTAGCCTAAGATTTATTTTGACTTGTTTTCAGACATGCATGAGAGTGCTCATTCTAAGTTTCAATAATTTTCTTTAGAAAAGAAGAACAAATGTTTCCTGAGGTCACCAGATATTCAGGGGTCACTGGAATCCTGCAGTATGAGCTCTCACATAAGAGAGTTTATTATTTTTTAAATCTTTGTGGGGGACAGAGAAATCATTTGCAGAAATAGGAATAGAATTTTGCTATAGTGGATTCAAGTGTTTAGATTTGTACAGTCCATATTCCCATTTTTCCTTTTTTTTTTTCCTTAAAAGTATGTTCACTTTATTTTATTACATATTTCATGCTTTGACTGAGCAATAAACAGCTGTAGGCAAAGAAACACAACACAGCATGAGTTGGCAAGACCTTGACAAACACCATCTCAACAGTTCTGCCACCACAGTTAATAACAACCAGTCAATAAAAATCCTACACCACCAACTCTCAGAACTAAGGCACAATCTCTGCTTATCTCCAGCCCTTTAGCTCCTAGAAAATAAAATTTTCTGCAGCATTTTACTCATTCTTTAGCAAGATTCTGTAGTAAATGTTCTTGTTTTACTGTCTCAGTTAATATCATATTATTTAGACTGAGGCTCCACAATTATTTGTGAGATTTGAGCTCCTGCCTTGTACAAATTTTATTGACACCATCAAGTCACAGGGCTGATGGCACCCTTAGACATCAGCTGTTAACAGCTATGAATTCCTTGACAACAAGTGAATAGGAAAATAAAGCTACACTTGGATAATCAGAAGAGATTGTAGAATGCTTGGAACATACAGCATTTATTACTGTGTCTAGTGGCTCTGTAATGTTGGGTTGTAAAACAGCAAAAACATTTAAAACAGATTTAAAGTTTTATTTGCTGCTGAATCTACTCCTCTGTTTAAACAGAAAAAAAGAGTTTCATAAAAAAAAAAAAAAGAGATTATTTTTTCCTCGAGTTTATCACTGATGCAATGAATGTTTAATTTTGAGAGTGGAAGAAAGAAAAGGCAGCATTGTTTATTATATTCAAAATACTAATAAGTTTTTTGTTGGCTGTAGAACAATACAGAAATGTTGGTACTGCTTTCACCTTTTCCGAACAAGAGGCCAAGTCCACAAGAGGGGGTTTATTTAGAAATTCCCTAGCAAAGTTTTATTGTACATGTAATTGTCACATCAGAACTGTGACCCTTGTCAATTAAAGCATATGACAAAATACAAAATTAATTTGGGTTAACTGCTTAGATACCTTTTCAAGATGGGTCTGCTCCTTTGGGGTTAGATGGATTTTCTGGTTGAAATATATATTTTTACAGTTCACCTGGAAGAACTGGAATTCTTGCTCTCATAATTTCTGGGGTTTTCCTTTCCATCCCATCCACCCTGTAATCCTGGCTCTACGAAAACCTCTCTTTTTGCTCTATTTTCTCACAGACTCTAATTCCTGTTCTCCCTTTTTCTCCCACCAGTATTCCTTACTGAAAATAACATTTTTCTGTCACACCTGGGTTCCTCTGATCCACAATGCTGTACCCAGAATAATTCAAACAGGGAAACTTTCACTTTGCTGTAGAGATAGATTGACTTTTTTTTTTTTTTCTTTTTAAGTCTAGGTGTCTTTTAAGACATAGGCTCCTAATAACCACTAATAAGCAACAATGTGACATTCAAAAGCTTATTTTCCTCCAAATATTATTTAATCCCTTTCCTATCAAGGCAAAAAAAAGTCTCCAAGTGGGAATCTTGGAAGAAGTCAGAAATCAGAGTTTTCCCTTGAGGTAGGATCTAGCGGAGACTCCATTAGAGTCTCTTGTGAGGGTTTATTTCATTTCACAAGAGGGAAGAAAGAGAAATCCATGCAGCCATTCTACAGTGAAGGGAAATAAACTCTCATATGTGCACCACATTTGAAATTCTTTTTTTTTTTTTTTTTCAACTGGTGGCAGCCTGCCAGGAACCAGAGTTAAATACTTTCCCAGCTCACTCTCTCGTCACCTACCACCATATAAATCAATTTATTACCAAGTCTACACGAGGTTAAGTAAGTACATGCAACTTGGGCTCAGGTGTGAGTGCAGATGGATTTTAATCCATTTCACAAAAACAGCTCTAGTGGTTTCATAGCCTAAAATATGACTGGGGAGAGGAACTGATGGAAGACTACATTCCCTGATTATCTCTAGTGTCTTTAGTTCAGTCCATATCATTTCCCTTCAGCTCCCATCAAACTAATCAAGATGCAATAAAAAAGGAAAATAATCATCTGAGAGCTGCTTCTGAAAGCTGCAGGCCCAGTGGAGACACAGAAATGTCGACACTCACTAAGTAAACCATTATTCATAACATCTGCCCATCCAGGGCAATGTGAGCTCCTGTCACTCAGCAGTGACATCTCCAGAACTGAGACCCCAGCAGAACGTGAGCGTCTTTCCTGAGAATATGCTAATGCCTCTTGTATCACTGATACACAGGATCCTCTGATATTCACAACATGTTCTGGTGTGATGTATTCATTCAAGTTAAAAAAAAAAAAAAAAAAAAATAAAGAAAGGACTATGCAAAGGCAACATGTATCTGGTAAAAGTTGATTAAAAGAATGATATTGTTCTCCCACTGAAATTATTTTCCCCATATAAGAACAGAATTTTTCCCATCAGTCTCAGTGGTGCCAAGACTCTACCTGATATCCAGATTTTGGGTTATTAATTAATAGCAAGACACATTATTAGCTGTGTTACTCTGTGGCAAGTAACATTTTAAAGTGTTCCACTTTCCTGTTGATTTCTATAGAACACATTGACTAATTAGCAAAATAACTTCAATTATGATTAAGTGTGTATTAGCAGATCACGCTACAGACATTTCTGCCAGCGTTTCCAAGCAGTGAGTTGCTATAATCACATGCACCTGATACACAAAATTACAACACATTATTTTACAGCTAAGAATGAACAGGTGGGACTTTCACAGCTCCTTGTTATATTTTCTACAACAGGTTCCTTCATTTTCATATTTGACTTCTCTGCCCTTCACCACTGTCCTCAATGATTTCTTCCACCAGTGCTTCCCTACTTCACCTCCCCTAATTAATTCTCAACTACAAATTCTCCACTGACCCTCACATAAACTCTCTGTAGATACAAAAGCTTTGAAAGCAAAATCCTCAGTGAGAAAATGTTGGCCAGAGAGATTTTCCTCAAGCTTCTCCAGATTTCGATCTGATCACACAAAATGCAGCCCCAAACCCTGCACTGGGCAGAACCTTGCACTGTTGTGCCTCAGAGGCATTTTCCCATTGTTGGACTCCAGGAAAATCACAAAATCAGGCTCTGAGTGTGGAGATGAACCTGCAGGTTCACTCTCAGCAGCGAGACTTTGCAAAGACAGAGTTTCCTGCAAATCCAGTTCTTTATTCCTTCACTTGCCAAAAAGCATCCTCCTCCTCCAGCATATGTGTAAGCAGGGAATACAGAATGAAAAGTGCTGGATTCCAAAACTTTGGTGAACAGATTTCTAGTTGTACTTAGCTATCTTTAAGAAAAGAATTTAAAGAAAACTCCTCAGGTTAAGGGGAAGTTGAGAACAGCTGAGATAGGCACAGAATGGTAAAAATTACAGCGTGAACAAGAAAAAAGCATCGTTCTCTCTAATCCTGCTTGATTTACAATCTCTGTCATTCCTGAATTTAACTTGTACAAAAACAGGCAGCTGAAATTGGAGACAGCTTTTGAATGGTATTTTAAGGACCCTGGAATCAGTCAAAAAAGCAAACTAAACCCAACCCAAACAAAATCAAGTAGCTATTAAGTCTACATAACCTATATCCAAAGTTAGAGTTCAACTGACACCTCAGGGAAAGACAGAAATATTTTGCTCCCAATTTGGTCTCTGGCACTGTCATATCTCGTACAATATCTGACTCTTTCAGAAATGACATTTTCATGTCATAAAATCTAATTGATAGGCACTTTCAAGGGCTATTTTTAGAGATAACCTCCAAGAGTAACTAATGCAATACACTCAGAAGTTTATAGAAGTTAAACCAAGCTGTCCTGTCTCTGTTCAAGTCAAGCTTCTCTTGACAATAATGCACAGTAACAACAGCATTCCTCAGCTTAGGAGTTTGTGACCCTCATCTTTGCCTGAACTGTGCTTTCACTTGAAACAATATTTACCATTGACTCAAAGCCCAGAGTTCTGCTGTGCCAGGTAATGTGTGTTCTGTTTGGTTATCCTGGACCCCCTGATCTCTGGATTATGTATCATTGTGCAGTCAATACGAGATCAGATCAGTCACATTTTCTGTGACTTCAGAGTCAATCTTTTCAGTATTTTTTTTTTTGGAGGAGCACACCAGGCTGAATAAAGAAAAATGCTATTCTGGGCTCATTTCAGTCTTTCACATTTCATAGGTTTATCCTCGTATTTTATGTCAGATTTCACCTTTTCTCACATTCCACCAGGAAAGTTTGATACGAAATTTTTACTTTTTATCCTCAAATGACTTCCTAAAACCTGACTACAAGTAGTCTTTCCCTTCAAGCCTCTTCTCTGCAATACAAACCAAGAAGTGAAGCAGCTCTGCCTCATTTACCCCCATGAGGTTCAGGCAGGTTTGTGGCATCCTTTCCTCATGCAATCTAAGGTCAAGGTTCTCTCATGGTTTTTTTTTCTGATTTATCTTTCTGGCTGCATTGTTGGTGGGTTTGCACATTTGCTTTTAAAGATTCCTTACACAGACTGCAAAACATTTAGCAAACAATGCCAAGCTCTAGATGTGTCAGATTTTAAAGAAAAGTATTTTTGATTTTTTGAAAAATTAAATGAATAGCAAACAATACAATTGCCATGAAGTGTTTTCTGCTCTAGCATGACTTCACAATCCCTCTGAAATTGCCTTGAACTTGAATAGAAGAATTACAAGTACAAGGAGATAAACTTTCCAGCAAACTTAATTTCACCAAATTTAAGCACATTCATTTTTGTTTAGTAAAGAGCCAGTCAACATAATTTTACCAAGGAGTCAGGAAATAATGAATAAATTGATCCTTGCAGATTTTTTCTTGCCCTAAATTTTTAAAAGATATTTCAAGTGCATTAATATTCATAAGAGCATTGAAAGTGAGCCTTGAAATCTGATAATTTTGGGAAAGTAAACAAAATTTACTTTTTGTTGTTGTTGTTCCAATATTGGGAATCTCCTCACCCACTTTGATCATACAAAATAGACATCCTGACAACTTCCATTAACTGATTCAGCAGGAAAAACTCCAGATATTTGTTTGCTCAATAGACATGGTACTTTTCAGGGTGCCCTCATCCTTTTGGAGGTGCAAGATCCCCAAATTCCCAGAGGGCTCTGTCCCACAGACCCACAAAGCCAAGAGCAATGAGCCACCAAGAACATTCTTCCAGTTCCTTGTTATCAAGTGTCTTCAAGCTTATTGTATCTGCATCATCTCTTCTCCATCCCAACTACCCAAAATACAATTTTAGAATGAAAACCAGGATTTCACCTCACTTAAAATGCACGCAGAACTAGAAGGGGCATCCTGAGGGCTCAGCTGGAGTTCTGGAAGCAATTTCCATATGGAAATACAAGATACTGATGTTAGTGAAAAAATCCATGTATTCCTTGGCTACTTAATAATTTCTCTCAAACTTCATTAGAAATAGGATTCAGGGAAAAAAAGGTGAGACACAAACTGGTTTTAGAAGTCCTAATCACAAATCCATAGCAGGACATGTATCAAATGATTCAGCAGGTTGTCAGGCAAAAGGACATCCCTGACCTGGAATACAGAATTTTCCACCAGAAAACAGTATGAGCAGTAATTTTATGTCAAGTTGACAGATCTTCCAACCCAAGTATTTGTTTTATTAAATAGCCTCAAGAGAGCTCTCAAACACATTAATTCCTTTTCCACTCAGCAAATAAACTAAGGAGAAATGCTCATACAAAAATGAAATAATAATAATTTTTAAAAAGGCTTAAATCTGCACATTATACTGGCAATAAAAAAAAAAAAAAAAAAAAAAAAAAAAAAAAAAAAAAAAAAAAAGAAAACAAAGTCATGAGGATAAAAGTGTCAAAAGTAGCCTGAGGTCTGACAGCTGACAACAGTAACCTGTAGGGAAGTCAGTTGGGAAGCTCTCCAGAATCATCCTGGCACAGAGCACTCCCTTTAAAATGGCAATTCACCCCAACTCCAGCCTTCCAGCCGGGACTTGGAAATATTTACCACACAGGAAGAAATCAACAAAATTTATTTAAATCACCATAGCTCATAGAGAACAGTGAAGCTACAGTTCATGCACATGACCAGATATATAATTTTTTTTTTAATGAAATGAGGAATATCTTCCTAATGCTTTGTCAGGTGCTCTGCAGTTCTGGTTTATCTGAAATTCCACCCTTGGGACTGGCTGTGCAAACAAGGAATAGACTGTACCAAAGTTAATCTCCCTTGGAAAGGTCAGTGCCCTTGCAGTATGTTAGTTATGTTCTTAATTTGTTAGCGCTGCTATTCAAAAATAAACACAATAAACAATAAACACATGGCAGAGCACAGTCTAAATGGCTTGGTTCAGTCATTGTGCATGTATTTATCTTCATTTTACATTATGCATTTATCTCCATTTTACATAACTGGTTTCAGATGTCCCACAAAGTTAAAAGGGGTTCATTGGAATTTAAAAAATTTTCTGTCTGCAGACATAAAACTCAAGATCCACTCAAGATCCACTCTCTTCAGAGCCTGCTATGCTGCACTTCCTTGTTATTATTTTTAGCGCTGATTTTTGAAAGGAGTAAGGATGTTAGTGGGGGTGAGAGGAATCATCAGAGCACGAGTTTCAGATTGCAAAGCTTGCCCTTGATGCTGTTAGAGAAAATTCCATTTCAGCTGGATTTCTTTATGCTAACACAAAGCCCCCAAGACAAACAGAATTAAATATACACAATTCAAGAAAGAATACGATGCTATTATCCTAATTTGAAAATGAAGCTGTCAATAAAAGAGAAGAAACAACTGGGATGAAATCAGGGTAAGAAACAACAAATGAACTCTGCATTTTTATTTTATTTTCATCTGCTCTCCTCTATGGTAAAAAGGGTGAGAATTTCTTTTATTGCAGCTAGAAAACTCTGATGAAAGTGTTTTCACTTTCTCTCATTCTTCTTCTAAAAGGAAAATATCCATTCCACTGTTGTAAATAACTCAGGTTTCTCAGGTCTCCCCCTGCTACAAATTATTCTTCCCTGCAAGTCCCTACAGCTATAGATATAAATGGACAAAAAGAACTTGGATATCACTGAGCAAATCTTCACTGTTCTATGTCAGCCTGCTCCTGGCAGCCCCTGGTTGTGCATCACTTTACATAAAGTGAATCTACAAAAAGGAGAGCAGAGATGAGAGGCATAAACAGAAAATGCAGCATTGGAGGATGTGAATTACAGATCTTTATTCTCACAAGAGCCACCTTATTGGCCACTGTTTTGTATTCAACAGCTTGCCCATTAACGCCCTGAAGATACTGTGTAATAAGGAATTAGCTTTGTGTGTGCCACCAATTACTGCAAGCTGGGAGCAGAAGCCTGTCAGCAAAATCTTGGGGTTTTTTGAAAGGACAAAGCAAAATTGCCATGGACTTCTGCCTTCCTGAGATCAGCTGAATCAGTTCAGCTCTTTAAGGCCTTTTACCAAGGTTATCTTAAGAAAAATGAACAAAACAACCAAAAGAAACAAAAATATGAGCTCACACTGGAAGTACAGAAGTTGTCTGTGCAACTGAAGTCAAATTTAGCCCAGGTTTTTAAAGGAGGTATTTAGAATTCTTTCTGATAAGCTGCACCATGTCTGTGCATCTACTGGGCAAGCTTGCCACAAGCAGACAATTAAAACACAGCAAACTTGCAGGATCAGCCTTCTGTCCTCTCCACATTTGAGAGAGATCTGGGTTTGTGCCTGGTCAGCACTTTGCTAATTAACTGTATTCTGACTATTCTGCAGAAATTATATTTTTAGCTCGTAACTTATCAGATGAATATTGTGGTCAAATAAACTTGCACTGCAGAATGATGAAGCCACTGTCAGTCTGCTCCATCTTACCCTGAAAAAGCTCAGAAGGAAGCCCAAATGTTGATTATATCAGTATTTTGCCTTTTCTCAATATGAAGCTCTTGTATGTACCAGAATTTAGTCTTTCAGTATTTGAACACACTATGAAATCTCAAACCAAGGAAATTAAAATGCAGGTGTCTAACGAGATAAATTTAATGAATATCTCAGGACTAAGATGTGTTTAATCCAACTTTCTCCAGGTTGCTCTAAAAAAACTTCTAGTCAGTTTACTTAAAAAGGAAGATGCCTTGCGCTTGCAATTCCATGTAATTCACAATCAGAAGAATAATATTCATTGGACCAGTGCTTGAAGAAGGTCCTTCAGGACAGCTCTTACTAAAACTTCATAAGTTTTGCATCTTCTATTGTATTGTCTCAGAACAGAGCTCAATACATAAGGTAAGGCTATTTTTCTCCTTTATGTGATACAGTCTCTACATATTTTAGTATGATTGTAAAATAATTCTTCACCCAGTGCTACTGGCTTTGTCTGTTAGGATTCTGTGCTAAAAGTTCAGAATATAAAAAGTGAAAAGAGAATTTCCCACATTTTCAAGCAGCCCAAACAATCTTTGCAGCAAGCTGATACATTTACTGCAAGCAGAAACAAAACCCTGACACAACACAGGGATGGGAAGCTGAAGGATAAATTATACTTGCTATGTTTTTCTGAATTGAATCCTGCCTGAATGATCAGCAGCATTCAGACTCTCAGCAGGGAAGTCTCCAAAAGAGAGAGAAAACTAGGCAGGAGGCTTTAAAGAAAGCACAGAGGAATGCACTGAAGGAAAACTCTGGTTGAGAAGTGAAATTGGTTAAATTGCCTACAGCAAGTCTGTGCAGAAGAAGGGTCTGCACTGATTTCTCTACCCCTGCTTTGAGGGGTGGAGAGGAAAGCTTTGCAGAGCGTGAAAAGCAAAACCCTGCTTGGAAAACTTGTTCATTATGGACAATTTCTTTACAGATACGTGTTCTGGAATGAGACAGAATGAGTGAGACACTGAAGAAATCACTGAGACAGAGTGAAGGGATGAATTTGGAGGAATCAGTCAGCAAAAAAGCCACCAAAAGCTGTGAATACAAGAACAAGCTCGTGAGAACAGAAGATACACCCTTGTCTGAGCCTGAAATCAAGGACTGGGAATGGCAGAGCTGGAAGATTGTCCCATCACAGAGTTTACCCAGCAGACAGGAGTCATTTCTGCTTCATCATTACTAGACAGCAGCAGCTCGAAAATATTCAAGATTGGATTAATTATGAATTCTTAAAAGTCAGATCATGACTGGGAGGTGGGAGGAATAAGCTAAGCTCAAAGGAAAATGAGCAGCAGCCCTCTGCAATGACTCAGAAATTATAACAGGAGCTGCATGCTGAAGCAGCTGCTGGTCTGTGAATTAAACTCAGCCCAAAAAGGCTGGTCCAGGCTTTCACGCACATCCCCATCTGGGAGCACTTGTTTCTGTTGAATAGATGGAGCCAAGGAGCCCAAATCTCCTGAGCAGCTGAGAGGACTGAGCCTAACTCCTCCTGCAGAGGTGATCTGTCCCTTCCTCAGGAGCACACCACGGCCTCCCTTTGTCACAGAGCCAGGGACTGCTCTCCCCAGACATCAGGACAATTTTTCAAATAGCAGAATTTTAAAACTCTGTCTTCAGGCACCATAAAAATGTCAGTCTTGGTGTAAGGCATAAACTGACCCATCAGTCTCCAGGCAATTCAAGTGTCCAGAAAGGGCAGAACAAATGCCTGGGCCAGAGCACACCAGGTAAAATGTGGTTAAGGACAGAGCACTGAACTCACATTTGCTTTGTCCTCTGGACAATTTCCCTACAGATCATGAGCTAAGGATAATGCCCCAACGTGCTGGAAATCATGCATTAATTTAATGTGTGACACTCAGAGAAGTTGTGTCTCTTCAGAATGGAGACACAGCTGTGGAAACAACCAAAGCTTTAGGTTGGACCTGCAGCTCAGCTGTAACCAGGAGTGCTCAGTTCAGATTTTAAGACACCCAGAGCCCTTCCCTGGGTAGTGCTAGACATAATTTCTTTATTAGCCTGGTTTCTAACTTTGATCTGAACACTGAGAAGTAACTTAAATTTCACAATATTCATGAACAACTCTTAAAATAAAGAAAATCCTGTTTTTCCAGGATTGGACACTAATGACATCAAACAATAAATCTAGCTTTTTAATGATTACATTTTTTCAGTATTACCTCAATGCTGAGTTACTTCTAACCTGCTTTTATGCCTCTCTGTTTTGATGAAGAAAAGCAAGAACAAAACCTGAAGAATGAATCACAACTGGGTTTGAATGTAAAGATGTCACCTTCCACAGAGAACATGCTTACGTTCAAAATCACCTCCTTTGAGACAAGATAATAGGTTTCTAATGACCCAATAAATTTTACAGTAAATGCATTTTGCAAATGCACAAAGTTAGACAGCAAATTCCTGGCTGTGCTTTGGTAAGAAATGGCTGTCTCCAAACAAATCTCTAAACCCAATGTACAGTAATTCATGCCGACAGTTTATTCTAATTACAGCTGAATATAATGGTTCAGCTGAGATGCCAGATTATACTGCAAATAGCACTTTGCTAGACAGTAAATAAAAGAAAATGAAAACAAATTATGAATCCAAGTCGTTTTAGCTGAAACCTTGGGGTTTTTTCCTAAACACATAAAGCAATGGAAAGGTAAAATGTAACTGATGAGATTATCTAATTCAGAAAATTAGAAGAATTTTTTTTCTCCCCAGTAAAATTAACAGATATATGTTTATTCACATTAACACAGACCTCATAATATTTACTTCCTTTTTCCTGGGTCCCCAGAAATTGTGATGGGGAAAATTATCATCAACTGAGAAAAACTGAGGTATTTGTTCTTCCCTCTCTCTGAACACACAGATTCTGCTCTGGTAAGATGGATTTCAGGTGTTGTTTCAGAACCAGGATAAACTGTCTTAATTCATTATAGCAAAAATTCCTACCTGTGTTTTAAGAACTTGCCAGGACACCTCAGCAACACAGAGACATCAAAGTAGAACAACCAAGAAATGCAGCACCTCAGACAAGGGGGTTTTTTCACAAGCAGATTATATGAAAATTATAGCTTTGGAGCAAACAACAGAGCTGAATGTTAAACAGGTTTGCTAATTTTTTTATTTTTTTATTTTTATATATATATATTTTTTTTTTTAGTGTCAGCAAACTTCTGTCGAACTAGAAAAAAAGAGAAAAAATGTTTTGGGAAACATAACAATGAGTATAAATTATGTATATAGAATAAAGATGTGATGCACATTAAGAAAGGCAAAAAGGAGATTTTGCATGTTAATAGCTTTTATGGAAATAAACAAATATTCTACAGGAACATGTTCATCTCTAAGGAGAAGCAAGGACTGAGTTGTGTTTTCTTTGTTACTCTTAGGGAAACTGAGCATTCAACATCTGTATTTGAGATTTTTAAAACTTTAGAGGATTCAAAACATAGAGGGTTTGAAATCAACGTTTAAATTAATGAAGTAATGACAATAAAGGGAAAATAAAAGCCAGTACAATAAAAATAAAGGCAAAAATGTAATCCAACAAAACCAAAATTATGCAGAAAATGCAGGTGTAAGAGCTGATATCCAAACCTGCATGAGTTGGAAGATAGGAAGTGCACCACCATATGCATTTGCATCATTTTTTTTTAAAGACCCCATTCATTCAACAGAGGACAAAAGCCCAAATTCTCTACACTAGGAGTCCCTCCTTTTTCATGTTGGCACCCTGCAAAAAGAATATTCATTATAAAAAGGCAGAAAAAATTCTGTAGGATAATATGAATGAGGCATGTAGTTAATCTAGTAAGATTCCATTAAGAAGTGAGCTGATGTTCAGCCAGCTAATTACCCATTCATTAAAACAAAACCATAAATGACATTTCCAACATATTACAAAACCCCTCTGTAGTAATATTTTCCCATCTACATCTATTCTGACATTTATATTCTATGTCTCTTTCATAATTATTTCAAATAATTCCTCTGACATATTGAGGGGAAAATAGCTTAAAAAGAGATTACTTACCACCTACCAATGGCTCACAAAGGAAGGAGCAGGACAAAGTAATTATGTTGGGGTATTAATTTAGAATTGATATGCTTGTAGTCCCTAATAATCACTACTGTGCTTTAATTTTCCCATGGCGAAAATTTTAAGGTGCTTGAAATTATTTGCACACACCTATAGTTCAATATTCACCCTTCCAAAAAATGAGCAGATGTGAAACTCAGTCATTTGATTCCCAAAAAGTGATAAAGCACTGATAAATTGGCATTAGAAATAAATAACTAAAGGCAGAGCTGGTGTTTTCATGTCTCAGTTCTGCTGCTAGGAAAGGAAAGTGGAGAGAGGGATGCACAGACATCTCTAGACAAAAACAAACCAAAGGAGAACTGGACACTCAGTACAAATTGTTATTTGTGGTGTGCTCACTCAGGCACTCCCTGCACCTCTTTGGCTGGTCATTAGCAGAGCCACAAGAGCTGGCAGTTTGCTGGAAATGGTTCAAGCTCTGGGATATTGAGGCCATCAGAAATCTGCAGTCCTCTGAAGGACTTACAAGGGCTTATTTCAGCACATGTTCATATCAAGATTTTTGCATAAAGATTATTTCTTTGCTATAAACCTACCACATTTTAAAATTATTATAATTAATAAATAAATAACATTTATCCTTCACCCAGACTGCACTTTGTTTGAGCAGTCTTTTCCATCTTTGCATCTTTTATCTTACAGTTCCTGTCCTTATCCCTCTTCCACTACACATTTTTCTGACCTAACTTCTAATTCATATTTAAAATCCATCAAACTTTGTGCTGATCCCAGATTTAGTTCCAATCAAGAAAACAACTTCAAGAAAACCAAGTCAAAGCCAGCTCTGCATTACAGCACATATCTGATGAGACAACGACATCTGAAAGATAAAACAGATTAAATGCCCCCAACACAGGTTTGTAGCCCTGCAAATGTTCTCAGTGCCATAAAAAGAAAAAAAAGTGGGATGCCAGGGTTTTATCATGTGCTGTTTGGGGATAAAAGAGGCTCCATCTGATACTGAAGTTACAGCTCATGCTGCATCTACAAAGAACTGACCTACATAACCAAGAGAATGGCTCATCTCTCCTAAAGATCTCTTTGCTTTCATTGTATGCCATTCCCAAACTCACACAAATCAGAAAACAGATTGGCCAAGTAACTGTCACATCCCTGGATGGGAAAATGTCTTTGCTGACAGCACCTCAGCCGCACTGGTCAGCACCCAGGGGGTTTCTGGAGGCTGCAGCAGAGCTGGGTGTGGAGCAAAGCGTGAGTTTGAGCCACGTTTAGTCTGCAAGCTGGACTAAAGTCAGTCCCTGTCAGAAACACCAGCGAGCTATGATCACAGGACAGGTGCTATAATACAAAAAGCTCAACAAGCAGATGGAAAAGCAAGGGGGAAAAAATCTTTAGATGCAAAGGCTGCTAAAGGTTTCACTTGCCAGAAAAGAAGGTGGGATTTCTGCAGAACACCTGACTGCACATCCTCACATCATGCACCCACTGTGAGAGGAACTCAGCCCGAGGTGGCACCACACAGTCACTGCACTTCTGGAACCTTCCAAAATAGACACAAACCTCCAAATTCCTTACTGACCTACTGCCCATGCTCAACACTTATTTTTAAGGAAACTTTCTAAGGCATACAATTGTTAAGAAATTCATACTCAAAAGTGCAGCATGGACGTAGATATGAAAAACACAGAGAACTTTGTCCTGAATTAAAAGGAATTGGGCTTGTCCAAAGAAAAACACAACTCAAAATTTGTAGTTTCCACCAAAAAACCCAAGGATAGGCAAAAAGGCTTGAAGGTAAAAGATTTTATTTTTTTTTGCCCTGTTTGTTTACTGCATTAAATTCAATGATAAATTAATTGTGGCCAAAGACAATATATTGGTGGCAAGACAGAGCTTGTAATGCTCCTTAATTTCCTAGATCTCTGTAAAATAAGAGAAGCATGGAACCAGCCAAAGCCTGTTCCCTCATCCAGCCCAGTGGATGGAGATCCAGCACTGGAAAGAATATTCTGGATGCACCTGAACAAATCTAAGAAAGAGGATACAGATCAGCACAATCCCTGCAAATTCTGCTTCCCATTCAGAAGCATCCAAAGATGTTTACAGATTAGATTCATGGCTCTAGACAGAGACAGGTAATTTAACACATCTAAAGAGAAAAATACAAAGTCCCTCAAAACGACTTTAATAAGAAATCTCAGAGATTGAAGTAATTTGTAACAGGATTATTCTCCCATAGATTTTTTCCCCCCCTGAAAAACATTTTTACATTGGCTTTAATATATATTTTTAGGTCCTCACGTAGACATAATTTATTGCAACCTGATAGGGGAGCTTTTCCTGTGAAAATGGGCTGATCAATTGTTTATAATATAGGTCATGATCATCCATTGTATACTTTAATTTCCTCAATGGGAAACTCCCAGCAAGTAAGGATTTCAAAAAGAAACCATTCTGTGACAAAGTCACTAATATGAAAAATAATCACAGTGCCCTCTTTAAGGCACGTAACATTTAGTGCACATTTTAATTACAGAAAATTCTACCACAGTAATTTACAGGAATTTTTTTTTCCCATTGTGCTCAATTTTTTTTTTCCCCGAATTGCACATTTTGACACAGTCTCACCAAGAACTTCAGAACGGTTCTCTTCGGAATAAATTGCCACTAAACAAAATGTGTTTACTCTCCGTGTATGAAAGTGTGTTGTGAAAAAACAGAATGTGAGCAACTTGGAACAAAGTTTAGAGCAGATGCACGGGGTAGTGCTGTTAAATAGCAAAGCTTTTAAGGCTCTTCAAAGCACCAGTCTGCAGGCAGTGGGAATGCAGCACCAAGATAAAATACCTATCAGTGGCACTACAGTGTGCAGCAAAAATAATTGATGAGGAGTTGGGCAGAGTGGATTATGAATTGCAGGGTGCAGGCAGTCACTGCTGCTCTGGTCAATGTAGATATTAGATATAAAGACAGTTGCTGGTACAATAGAGGGCAGAATAACTCACTAACTAGGAGGATTATATTTTATTGATTGGTAAGAGATAAAATACCTATATTGTCCCAAATTAGTTTTTATTGCCTTGTGAAGAAAAAAAAAATCTCTTTCTGCAAACCTGCATCAAATATTAATCAAGCAATAATTAAATGGGATAAAGAAAACTGTCCTGCTATCTCACTTGCAATCATTTTCTTGGTGTGTAAAATAAGCCAAGCATGACTGAATAAAACTGCAGTACTCTAATACTAGATTTTTTAAATTTTAATGTTCTGTTTCATTCCTAAACCCTTATTAGAAATAGCACTTTGAACTGGTATCTTCTGGTAGTCTATGGAATGAGAGTGTTGCTCATCCACAATGCAGTGAGATTGGAGAGCAGGACCAATACACTAAAATAAAGCTTTAGATCCTCTCTGGTGTTACCTGAACCATTTCACTTTCTCTACAGGCTTTTCTAATTATGTTTCTATGCCAGAATACCGAGGTCAGAGAGAGCCAGATACTAGAGAGCATTTACCTCCCCACTCAGCCAGCAGTCACACACGTGCTTGAGTATTTTTTAAAGGCAAGAATTTCTTAAGCAGGTGCTTGAAGGATTCCTGGACTACACTAGGGGTGCACAATTAAGCAGTCAAGATGCAATTATGAACTCAGGTTCTGCAGATACTGTGCTGGACTCTGCCAGTGACTATTTCATTACCTGTTAATAAATCACTGCAGGTACAGTGGCTGTTAGATTAATTGTGGTTAATGGGAAGTTCATGTCTGACATCACAATGAAGAGGGATCTTTAACATACAATAGATAAGGTAATAAATATCAGAAAAAAGTCTTTAAGACATGCTGTCTTAATTACTCGCATTCCTTTGATTTGCACATTGGAACCCAACTGACTCCTTTTATGTTCATGGTTGTCTTGCCAATGGTACACACCATAGACTGACTTTTGCAGATCATGTCATCAGAACAAAAGCAAAGTACTCATGATTTCAATCACAAATTCTTTTGCAAGACTCCAAGACAGAGAAGCTATAGCCTGTCACAAGTAGGTTGAGTGAGAGTGGAGCTCTCAGCCTGGCGAAGAAGTCATGGCCAGCTTTACATGTGTTCCAGGCATCTGATTTGAGAACTAGTTACATGAACTACTTAAGCACTTCATCCTCTGCAGAATCAGAATCTTAATATTCCAAAAACCTTAAAAATAATTTTCAGAATTATTGGTGCTGAAGGAAAAGATGTGCCATAAATGTGCTTGTTCAATAATTAGTTCAGAATTTGTGTTGTTTTCAGAGATCACAGCTGATGGCCAGGACGAGTCCTGGCTGATCTGCACTTCAAAGACAAAGTGACTTTCATTTAGTTTGAACCTCTACCTTTCACTGTACTAAATTTAAATAATACATAAAACTTACAGCTCTGAGAAAAAGCAGGAATGAGGCAGCAGCCAGAGCCACAGGGATCCCTGCTCATGGACTGTGGGACTCTGCTGGCTCAGAAGCCAAAGAGACCAACGTGGCTCCCTGCAAAGCTCCAAGCCTGGCTCATTAAGAGCCAAACTGGCACCCTGACAGGATCCTGCATTTCCCAGCTCTGCACTCCTCCAGCAGCCAGTGTGGAACCTTCCTGCCCAGGGAATTTTTCCAATTTGCCTTCCATCAGACCAGTTCTGTGAGACATCACAATCCTGTGAAACGCAGAAATTGTTTTCCTGCAGACTTGTACAGATCTCAATTTTTCCATGCATTACACCTTGTTCCCACCTCTGAGATCAAAGAAGAGGGAGAGAATCCTTCCAAAATTCTGTTATGGCTGCAAACAGATGATGTCCATGGAGCTGAACAAAGCTGCACCTGCTGCATGGACACACCTGCACTGCAGAGGGATTTGGCTGGGGATCCACTCAGGACAATTGACTGGACAATTCTATTATTTCCCCCTCTGGCCAGCTGAAGGCAGGCTGCCAAAAAAGTAGGAAAAATTCTCTTTAAAAGAGCAGGAAAAGAAGCAGATGGCCCTGAATGAGGATATCATACTTCAAGAAAATGAAAGTTATTAAAAATGAAAACTATAGAGTTAAATCTGATGAAATAAAACACTTTAACTTTGCATGGATGTAATTTAAAGGTTCCATAAAAGACTTAAAATAAATGTGGAACAGATAGAAAAATAAGCTCTAACCTGGTGACCAGAAACCTCTATCTACTTTCAGAGCACTTAGTTTGTAGCACATAAAATATTGAGCTAAAAGAGAATTATTGATATAGATGTAATGGATGTGTAAGCAAACTTGCTTTTTGTGTACATCTTAAAAGTAATTTAGAGCCTCATATGTGGGGAATTGCTGAGTCTAATTTTTAGCCTGGAGCAAATTTTTATAGCTAAATATCAAACTCTAATGATAAGGGTTTCTAATGGTCAGACTTAACTACTTTTCTGCTGCCAGGTATTCTAAATATCCCAGCCTACCTTTCCCAGAGCTGATTCCACAAAAACAGGCAATTCACCTTCTTCACATAAACTCTAAATTTCTACAACTTGAAATTAGGCATTATTTGGAGACATTTAAATCTCATCTCTTTAATGGAGAGCATGTGTTCATTTTCTTTCAAACTACCTTTGAAAGGATCACGAGCAAGTACTTAAAACTATTAGTTGACATTTCAATTCTCAACAGCTCAATCTAGACTAAAATTGTTCTCTTTAGAAATGGTAAAGATATTCAAAACAAATAATTGCAAGTTACTGAGAAAATCGAAACTCTGCGTGCTCTTCATTTCATTCACATAAAACTAACTTCTCCTGACCTCTCAGTTTAAAAACAACAAAGGTTTTTTTGTGGGTTTTTTTGCAGTTGATGTAAAATGAAGCGCAAAAGTGCCTGTACTTTTAACCAAATGGAGGCAGAAGTGCAAACATAATTTCCTGTGCCTAACAAAAACCAGTATTTACATTTCTGGCGACCAATTTAGGAGGAAAAGCTGCTGCTGTCCCGTGTCACTCCTTCAGAGAAAGGAGTCCTTCCAAAATGTAACTCTCAAAATGTTCTTAAAAACTTGTTGCCCATTCCACAAGGAACTGTATTCTTTTAATCCTGAACAGGTCAAAGGAATTGGCAATAAATCAGGGACAACCTAGGAGCAGAGTTCTGCCTTCTGCAGGCACAAAAAGATAAAATAACCCAACCAGGACACACACGCACACATTGCAGGATGCAAGAATTCCATGGACAGAAAATCTTGGCTTTCACTCATTTTAACTTGGTGTCTTAGGCCAGGGCCAGAACAGGAAATAAATCCAAGATTTCCTGTCAGTTGTGGCACACACAGAACATTCCATGAGTTGCCAGCTGACTGAGATACTCAGCTGAAATACTGAAATACTGAAACACTGAAATACTGAAATACTGAAACCCTTCCCTAAACATCCATCCATTGATGGAAAGCACCAGCACAGCAATCCAAAGAATCAGCTGGCATAAATTGAAATAGAATTCTTGGGCTTGCCTTCTTAATACCTTTTGATTTCATCCAATATATTGAGCACGCAGAAAATATTACTGCCTGAATTTTTCAATTAACTGCTGTGGATTAATTGCACTGCTATGGTTTGTAATCAGCAAAAGGCATTTTTTTAACAACAGTATGCCAGGGTACAGCATTACACCTTCTTAACTCTTGAAAAGGAAAAAAAAAATAACCACATCTAATAAAGTATAAAAGGATTGAATTGTATATCTTTCATTTAAATGGTTAAGATGATAAATCACTGAAATCCAATATTAACTAAAAAAGGGGGTTTTTTTCCCAGTGATTTAAGTCTGTTGATTGCAGAATTAATTGTATTTGCATAGCAATGTTTAAGTACTAGAAACTGCAAAAGAAAAAAATCTTTAATATCAATTATGTTAGTTATGATTGCAGACTATTGGGGAAAGGAAAAGATCAGTCTTTTTCCCCTTTATTTTCTTTAGTGTGTGTTTTTCTGTGCACAGTAGTAAGATGAGAGCTCCAGTTGCTATAACAACTTAACTCTCTATTATAATCAACAATCATCTGAGTTTAATTGCCATTCTGCCCTCCTAAACCAACATGTTCAACAGCAGTTGCATGAATTCCATAAATTTTGCTACTAAAACCTATCAAACATCTCAAAACAAGCTCTATTCTCACCCACCAGAGTTAGCCTCAAGTTGTCCTTCCCTTCCTTGCTGTGGCAATGCACAATTCCAAATGTTTTACTGTGTCCATGAGAACATGTCTTTGGACACCTGATTAAATCCAAAACTGAATATGAAACAGAACTGAAGCTCTATGAAACAAAAGAAATTAAAATAGCAATTCTTGTTTGTTTGATTGTTTGTTTGTTTGTTTGTTTGTTTTCTGAGAGTATAAACGTCCCTGCTTTGTACAAAAGAAATTCTAATTAGATTACAAAAAGATTTGTCAGACATTAAAAAATAAAGTAATGGAAAGAAAGGATGGAGCACTCAGTGAACTTTAAAATCTAGTGTTGCAGAAAGACTGACGATTATTTCAAACTTCATCATGAAATATGAAAATTTCTATTGCTGGTCTCACTAATGTTTTCTCTAAGTAATCAACAAAATTATATTTGAAAAATGGGAAATTTTTTACCATGCTTCAAATATTTTGTAATTCAGGCCCTGTGGGCTCAAAATAAAATTAAGCCTTATCATTTACCCATTAATTATGATGCTGAGCTGTATTTACAGACCTTATAAGTGACAGCAGAAACAGAAAATCAGAGCAGAAGGAAAAAAAGGAATCAGCATCAAATAAGCCATGGTTAAATAGAAGCTAAAAGAGTTTTTTTTTAAATAAGGTAGGAAAGATAAACAAGTGATGCAGCATTAACTGAGATAATTGATTCTTTCTGAACAAAAACAAGCCAGGCTCAAATTGTACTTAAACTCATGGACTTTTGCAATCACTGTTCCCTGACTCGTGCCCTGCATCTCCTTTATAATCCAGAAACTTGCAAAAAATTCAGCACCAGCCCAGAAGAGCACTAAAATCATCAGGTGCATGACCTCACCTTCACTTAAAGCACAAGCAGAGATCCCATTCCTATTTTTGAATAGAAAACTATTTCAATTGCAATAGTGGAAGCTAAACCAAAGCACAAAACTGGAGAGCACAAATGATTCACCCTCAGCCAAAACTTCTGGCAAAATATTGATTTGTTAACTACACCTCTGTGTGTGTCTTACAGGGAAAATGCAACAGATGCATGAGGAAAGTCAGCAAGGTGGAATTTTCCTGCAAACAAGGTTGTGGGTGCAGATATGAGAAAAAGAATCTCCCACTGTGCAATCCTATCAGACTGTAGAACAATCAAAAATGTGTTGGCGTTTAATGACTGTTCAAGCCTTTTTATCAATTTATTTGCCTATTTCATTCAATTATAATGAATATTTACAATTAATGAATATTATTCATATATATAAATGCATAAGGACTTTATCAGGAAGTCACAGCACTGTAAAAACAAATCATGCTGAATATTTGGACAGTGACTGAAAGGTTTTTTTTTTATCAGAAATCAACAATTCTAAAACATAAGAATGAAATAAGAACAACTGATAATCTTTGCTGAGACCCACTGGGCAGAACTACAGTTCTGAAGAAACAGAATGAGCTTTGACTTCTCTTCCAAAAGCACCATTTCATAACACAGCAAAACTCGGCTTTCTTTTGATCTTAGTTTATTAGATCCAGATCAGGGACTAGAATGAGCTATTTATCTTTAAAAACTAATATCTTTTTGATTATATGTCACAGCAGAAACCTTATCTTTGTCTGGGAAGTTCGAGACTAATGACGACAACATCAGGAGCCTCGTGAACCCTGACAGTGCCTCAGCCAATTATGGGATGAAGGATGAGGATG